>CM057449.1:592390000-592785000 GCA_016271365.2 Neoceratodus forsteri | reverse complement strand
CTCCCTTCTCTCCTGCTCCTCCCTCTCACAATTTCAGTCACAATTGTCTGCCTTTCTATCTACCTCAGCTACCTGCTCCTGCTTTTGCTGAAGGGTGCCTATCAAGAAACTCCTCCACCTTACACATGGCTGCCTCCTCATGTCTTATCCTTCCTATCACTCCACTACTGCTCCCCCTAGCATAATATGAGATTAGTATGTGTAGAATCTCTGATCCTAGCCATTCCCATGTTATATTACTACTGTTTAATATGAAGTTTTGCACTATAACTGCACTGTATATAGCCTTGTCCTCTATCTAGGCTTGCATCGCTCTCCAAAAGAAAGTATGTAACTGATTGTTTATGTATTTGCAATATTTTGTCTTGACATGTACTCTGCCTAATGCTAACTTTGTAGCACAAGAACTGCATTGCAGATTTCACTTGTAACTTCATGGTTGTTTCCCAACCCTGGGTCAACCCTGAAAAAGGGACTGTAATTGTCTCAGGAGACTTACCCAGTTAACAAAACTCAAATAAATAAATAAATAAAGAAAAAATATATATATACAGTATATATCGTATATACTCGCGTATAAGCCGAGTTTTTTTATCCACTTTTGCAGTCTAATTTTTAGTACCTCGGCTTATACTCAAGTCAAACCAGAAATGAAAATGTATCCCCCCTCCAAACACCTCCGGTAACAAAATTATATGTGACCTATTGGGCTTAGAGGTATTAGTAAAGCTGGAGGGATGTTGAGAGGGAGGGAGGAGTGGAAAGGCAGCAGGAGAAGGCAGTGAAAGCAGCTGCACTAGCAGTGAGATCATTGCGTGCCACATGAAGCTCATTCATGCCTAGCAGCAAGCCAGCAGGGAATGTGGACAATTTGTGCCATTTGAGAGGTGAGTACTAAATACTGTTAGTGAGGCACTGATCCTGTTAATGCTGTGAAATCCCTTCGAATATCAAGGACCCTGTGTTGTATACATTTATGGTACTTAAAACTCTTCAAAAACTTGTGATGTCTTTGGGAAAATCTGGAAAATAAAAAAATGTTGTAGAAAGCTTTATAGCTTTATAACAGTCCCTGGATTACCTGGCAGCAATCCGCGAGGATGATTTGTGCCCTTTGCAAGGAGAATATTGAGGTTCTGGCTGATCGCAGTGGATGAGGGTATAGGAGGGTTTGCTTCAGGCACCACAGCATGTGCATGCCTCAAGAGGCTGTAATGTTTTACTAGGGGAGGGACAGAATAACAGTAAAGAGACAGTAAAGACAGAGCACATGGTCTAAAAGAGCCTGCAAACAACTGACTGAATAAATCATTTTTCATGGTCGGCTTATATGTGGGTCACTGTTGTTTAAAAAAATGCATCGCGAGTTTGGGGGTCGGCTTATACGTGGGTCGGCTAATACGCGAGTATATACAGTATATATATTTTCTGTAAATTAATTATGGTTATTATATTATCAATTTGGCAGAAACAACAACAGAATGATACATTTTCAAGTGCAATACTTTTATTTGGTTCAGTGGTATAGATAGAAGCTAACAGTAGCCTCCTGAACAAAGTGTTATTTTCTTTATTGTATTGCAGCTGTCAAGATCAGTCTCAGGCATCCAGAACTACACATTGCATGCAATTAGTGAGGTCTCCTTCACTTCCCACTCACTTGCACAATTACATAATGGATACTGGTCACAGACACCCACAGATATTCACGATTTGTAAAAATAATTGTGTGCTTTATTGCCAGTCTCAGAAGTGAATACATCGCCACTGCCCCCCACCAACCCCCTCAACAATCGCTGTCAACAGTAGGACTATGAGGAAAAAATCTGCCAGCAGAATTTCCACAGAAGTCAGAAATTCACCTCTGCAAAAGTTCAGAAATGATCTTTATGACTTTTGTGGAATTTCGCTGAGGCCTGTAATTTTTTAGTTGTAAGATGCATAATTTTATATTGAAGTGTGGAAGTAAGTTCCGCAGATCGGAGTTCCAAGTTTTTCCTGAAATTAGGAATCATTTGTAGATTAACCATGTATTTAATCCACCACCACATGTATGTCTGAATAATGATTCCTCATGTCAAAGAATGTTATGCATTTATTGTAAGAAATCTGCTCTCACAGTGATTTTTTCTGCATGTTTCCTGGTTCTGATTATGCATTTCTGGGTCATCCATGGTAAATAATTCCACATCTAGTAAACAGTATAACAATGTAAAACTCATAAATGTTATTAAAGTGTGGAACAAAAATTCCTCATTTCAGAAGGCGGAAATCGCTGTACTGTCTTCTTCCTGTTGTTCAGTGAGATTTATAAACAGCATAGGAGAGACTGGAGAGTGTTACAGGAGATAACTTAAGATAGAGAGAGAAAAAGAGAGATATTATTAACATATAAATCTTTTGATTTAAATAGCATTTGTTAATTAAAGAATATTCTTAGAGTGAAGTTTTTTTTTCTGTGTGGTTAAAAATATGGCAGAAACACTAGTAAGGGAATTGGGCAGCAGCCATATGGAGTGTGATGCACAGCAGCAGGTTAATGGGAATGGGGACTGGAGGGGTGGCAGCTGCAGGATCAGACAGCGGTGGGTGAACAGCAGGCCACCACAACATCCTCTGGCATTGCCATCAGTAAGACATCTAACAGCAGAGAAAGCTTGCACCCCCATTTAGCCACATAGAATACATTTTTGGTCCCAAGAAAGTCCCATTAAAGGAGCGTGAAAAGCTGTGAGCCACCATAAAAGGCCATCATTGATAAGGATGGAAGGGGAGTCTTGTCCCACAGCATCTAGCAAATCAAGCATAAATGGGATAATTTGCAGAGGAGGGAACCAGAAATCCTGGAGGGTCTGGGCACAGCCATCACTACCAGAGATAGGACACTGAAGAAGAAGGTCTGGGAAGAGGAGGAGCCGGCAAGTTTTTCATTCAAATGAACCTGTTTGGAAGGCAGCATTGACAGTGTGTATACTAAGTTGATTCTTGAACATTTTTTTAGCAGTCAGTGTTGGAATTAACCTTTTTTTCCTCACTGTGAGCTATGCCAATAAATGCATGCACAAGTCATATTGAGACAAGCACGCTTCCCATTTTACTAGAGGTGAAGAGTGGAAGCCTGTGATGCATGTGCTTGTACAACTCAGGCTTGCTGCAGAGCTCTGTCGTACCAAGCACTGTCAAGCCCACCTCCCTATCATTCCAATACTGATTGTCATTAATAATGTAAAGACATTGGGCAGGATTCACAAACCTCCCCAAACCTAAGTCCCACTCCACAACTGCCTTTGCGGACTGGAATCACCCACTGCTGTGGTGGTGGCGATTCATAGCCACAGCAGTTGCAGAGAGTGTTACGGCTGCTCCCAACAGCCATAGCCCATTCCCACAGCTGCGGCCATCTCCCCAGTGACACCACCTGCAAGCAGCTGCAGATCATGGAGCCGGTCGTAATCTGGCTCCACCTTTGTGAATACCAGCCGCTGCAATTAAACTGAGGATCTGCAAGTCACAATTGACTTGTGCTGAGGTTTACCCACAGCTGCGGGTATTTCGTCGAGTTTCATGAATCCGTTCCATTAACTTTTTCCTTTAACACTTCATGTAATGTTGTCATGTTGTGTTTCATATTGCCATTTGAATACTGTCAAGAAAATGTGTAAAACTAGAAATACTGTAGGTCTGTGTTTTGTTACCATAGCTGCCCATGATGGCATGCTCAAGGGATGGCACCTGACCTGATGGGAACCACAACCCTATGTGACAGAGATGTGGATTCATATCATGGGAGTACTTTGTAAGTAATAGTGTCATCCAATTGCATAGCCATGCCCCATCACTGTAATATTTTATACATGCATCCCCTTTGTTACAGATGCATGAACTGAAAGATACGTCATCCATTCTGGATTGCTTTCCAAGTGCTTTTTGTTGTTAACTTCATACCCAGCGTTGATACAGTTACCATTTGTTGCACCTGCATGACAAGTGCAACTGTCTCCATAGTGACTATGGTGAAACTGTCATGTGTGTCATGCCTAGTACCATTTGCATGATTGATCCATCCTAATACAGACTTTACAGTGGGAGTGGTCAGTGCTCAGTAAGATTGACTACTGCTCCATGCATCCACTCTCATGGGAGCCCCTGTGGCAGATAGGGAGCAATGCTGTCAGCCAGTGCATATGTGAATCTCAATCCTCACCCTGAACGGTCATGTGAACATCACTCCATGGCCGCCTCCAAAAGCAACCTTTATCTGAATATTACATCTGCACTTTTATGTGGTGGAACCATGGATGTGGGTCCCTTACTGTGTATCCTTCTGACCTCCTTTTAGGATAATCTGTGGTGTCCTGTGGTTATTAAGTGTTATGGCACTTTGCCTACCTCTCAGGACTGAATTAATGTGTTATATTACTGAAGTGCTGCTTTAGTCCTATGTGTTCCAACTTCCAACACTGATTTTAACTATTCCTCTTCATTTTGAACAGGTGCTTAAAGAAGCTTGACTGATGGTGGTGATTCCACCACCACCATTGCTGCTAGATCGAGCAGTAGCACTGCTGAGCCTGTGTCTGGTAAGCTATTTACATTTTTTAGCCAATTTGAAATGTAGTTCAGAATAACTAAATAGACAGACTACCATGTCTTCTATTGCACCATAGAAAACCTCTATAAATATGCCTGCCCTGTAGCACTGCACTCAATGCAAGATGTAACACTATAAAAACTTTTCATGTGCTGTGTTTTGAACTTCAACTGCTTTGAATGAACAGCTATCTGCTCAACCCCTTCCCTTGTCCTTGTGCTGAATAAGCACTGAGATTCTGCAAAGGTGCCATATGTAAATCTTGACACAATTCTTACAAAAACCCACATCCATTGCAATCCATGCAGTATTGTGGTTGTGACAGTGGTTGGTGTGATCATGCCAGCAGCGAGGGTGTAGGGACTAGTGGAGGGCAACATGACTGTAACAAGGTAATGTATGGCATTGGGTGGTCATCTTCTCCATACGATCCTTATCAGTTAAAACTTGTCATAAAATACCAAATGACAACTGTTGCAATCTGTGCATTTGCAATCCAGATAAGGTTTGCCACCTCTGGCTCCATGGTGGCTGGAAGAGGGGTCCACCAATTCTAAAATCCATGCCAGCAGCATACCAGACTAAGAAGTGCCATAGTTGTGACTGCCCCAGTCTGTGTTGTGGAATATTGGTGAATAATTACTTGTGAGTATTGTGTGAATCTGACTGCAGTTCAACATCACAGTAGGCAGTGGCAGTGTGATGAGTCATTATAAAAAGGGTCTCAGAAATGATGCAATCTGATTGGCTGTTAGGATTCCTACAGCCTTGCATCCCACCATGTTATACTGTTATGTACAGGCTTATCACCTTGGCACATGGATTCTTTCTGTCAGCATTCCATCCTCTAGCACTGCTGAATGTCTGGAATGATGCATTTTTCTGATCCTGAAGCAGCATCCTTAAACTGTTAGTGAAATAACTATTTTATTAAAAATTGCCCTGTAAATAAGGAAAACATTCAAAAAGTGTAATTTTAACACTTTCCTTTCGAAATATATATATTTTTTATAATAGCAATAAGGCACTCCCAGGAGTTAGATTAACAGTTAGTTAATCAACCCATATGGGCAACATGGCACTTGGTGGCACGTCATGCCACATTACACCCCTAGGGAGTGATTAATAGACTGCTAATCTAATCCCTTGTCATTCCTTATTGCTGAACTCACCCACTGGTGAAGTGAGTGCATGGTTATCCCTGCAGAACTGTGAACATTGAATGGCTAGGTGGTTGAGTTGGTGTGTGGGCTCTTCACAACCTTCACAGTTATGACACAGTGATCAAACTGTGACAGAGAAAGACAAGGCATTTATCAGTGCCGAATGTTGTCACTCTGGCATTGCCTTTGGTAGTGCATTGTGGAAACACATGTTTGGCAGGATGTGAAAAACGACAGCTGTACTGTTCATAAGGAGGTGCAAAAAAATGACAGTGGTAAAAATGTGGCGTGTAAGCATTGCAAATATGCGAAGTTACAAGGGTGCGTGGGAAATGAGCAATGCGCACTTGTAACGCAGGCATTTTATGGAGTTTTGGCACCAAATTTTCAACATAGGCATTTTAGCACCTCTACCCATGTACAGTGTCACTGTCATGTCCTCAAGCTGTCTCAAAAAGAGATGTTGCACACTGACCGTGCTATTCTTCGACAGACATGTGAAAACACATTTTGGGCAGGATATATAAAATGACAGCTTTACTGTTCATCAAGAGGTGTGAAAAAATGCCAATGGTGAAAATCCAGAGTGAAAATATTACAAATGCACAATGTTACGAGCATGCGTGCAAACTGCGCAATGTACGCTCATAACACAATCATTTTATGGAGTATCATCACCAAATTTTCAACATAGGCATTGTAGGACCTCTGCTCATGAACAGTGTCACTGTCATTTTTGAAATCTGGCCCGAACACTGATTTCCCACAGTGACCACGGTATTGTGTGCCGGAAGTGTGAAAACACATTTCGGCCAGGATGTGAAAAATGACATCTGTACTGTTCACAAGGAGGTGTAGAAAAATGTCAATGTTGAAAATCTGGCATGAAAATATTGTGAATTTGCGATGTTATGAGCTTGCGTAGCAACTGCGCAATGCATGCTCGTAAAACAGCCATTTTTTGGATTTTTTCCACCAAATTTGCAACATAGGCTTTTTGAGAGCCCACCTCATGAACACTGCCACTGTCCTTGTGTTAATCAGTCCCAAAAGGTGATTTCACACAGTGACTGCGAAATCACCTTTTGGGACCGATTAACGTCAAAACTGTGACAGAATTCATGAGGAGGGGTCCCTAAAACTCCATGTTGAAAATTTGGTGCAAAAATTCCAAAAAATGCCTATGATATGGAGCAAAGTTGAAAAAACCCAATTCATTTCATTATACAGCTTACCGGCATTTCATCAGTTCACGGTCGGCTTTGAAGAGTGCAGACGTGTTCCCGGTCCAGCGAAGATTGTCGCGCCGGACTCTGGAGGTAAGTATGGGGTGGGGTGGGGGGTGTTGGGAGGCAGGGTGCGCAGTGGGTGGATAGGGAGACTACGAGGGACCGTTGTCAGTTTACAGGGACCAAGGAAAAAAAAAATAACGGACGGTTTCCTTTTTTACAGGTCGTTTCTTTTTTTGGGGGGTACAGTAGCTGATGGGGGATTGGGCACCCCCATCAGCACAGAAGAAGGGAGGGACATGATGCCGATGGGGAGTGGGCTCCCCTGTCGGAACAGTACAACAGGAAGGGGGTGCGGATGCCAATGGGGATTGGGCACCCCTGTCAGCAAACAATGAGGTGGGGGTCACATTCTTCTGATGGGGAATGGGCTCACCCATCGGCACATACTTCAAGGGGCAGGGAAGTTGACCGGGAGATTGGGCACCCTGAAGTCAGCGCTGTTGGCAGATTAGCGGCCACTGTGCCACCATGCTACTAGCTGGCGAGCATTTATTAAGGGCCCGCTATGTGTGATGAACTTTGCTCAGATTGCAGTGGGTCTTTCCTTAGATGTGCTCACCAGCTTAGTATGCATGGTGTGGCATGGCTGATTGGGGAATGAAGGACGCACCTAATAGTGCATGACCTGCATTTGCCCAACAGCGACCGCGCCTCCAAATCCCCACTGCCGCAAGATGTTGGCTGCGCACGCATGCCAACATGAAAAGGCTATGACTGGCCATCAGGTGGAATGTCAGTTTAGTCATCAGAGTTACAGGGGTAACATTACCACTGGTAGGGCCTGTGCAAATGCAGACAGGGCAGTAATATTCATAGGAAATGATGTTACCATTATGTTTTTCTACAGTATGCAACCCGGTAAGTAAATAGGCCTTTAGGCAGTAGTACCACTGTACTACTGCTGCTGCACAAGACTAATTACAAGTGTGACCTGGTTGTGAGCAGTGGGCACAGGTTGGTTCAGGTAAGTATGTTTCTCAAAAGTAGGTCACACAATTTGCAAGTGGAGGCTGTGAAAGTGACAATCAAACCCTGGTCTGCTGTAGGCATGATGCACATTCTTCATTGCTGTTACCACTTTTAAATAGGGGTCGGAGAATATCCAAAGGTTATGGTTGTATGAAAGGTTCATATCAGCAAAAGAAGGTTCGGATGCTTATCCAAACCTTTTATAACCTTTACAGTTTTATGGTAACTGAATTTGAAAAAAAAAAAAAAACAAACCTGTAAGTAGCTTAAGATCAATGCATCCATAGAAAATGCAATTATACCACTGTTTTGCATTAATAAGCACCAATATGGGCCAGCCCTGTGGTGCTGAGGGTTGAGGCACTGGACGAAACACCTCACACCTTGCTGGCACCACAGGTTCAGATGCAAGCCCAGATTGTCAGTGGTTAGTGGGGAGGGGGATAGGATCGAGCATCTGGTGGACTGCTCTCCTATCCCAGGGAGGGTTGTGGGTTCCCACCACTCTGCAGTGGTGCCTGGTGAAGATTGTGGACACTGCTAGAGTAGGTGCAGTTAAGGGGCAGAGTGCAGTGGACATTGGCACGTTTTGCCTCCAACGTCATTGCATATATGCACTCTGAGAGGGATCTAACAGGAGAAAAATGGTAGCATTGACTGTGGCAGCTTGATGGCCTCAACTTCCTTGCCCAGCAGGGCTGTAGTGCATAGTCATATGTAGGTATTGGTTCCCGGCCTGGTGCGGGGATTAGGGGAAGTCCCTCTTGAAAGTATGGCAGTATATGCCAGCCAGTGTGTGGGTGTGCCTCCAGGTCACTGAAGAAAAGTGGAGTGGTGGCTGGATGATGAGCAGGTCAGTGGCTGCAGGAGGAAAAATAGAAAGAATATAAAGAAATAAGCAACAATATTATACAAATGACTATGAGTATGAGATGAGGAGTGACTAATGTGACCAGGCTGATTCTTTTTGTATTTATTCCACATTATGTAATGGAAGCCCTGCAGAAAATGGGGATAAGAGGTGTGGTGGGGTGGAAGAGCAGTGGGAGCACCTAAAAGGAACCATAGTGAAAGTGGCAAACCAATGCATCAGCTGGGTATCCAAAGGCAAGAGGAGGAAAAAGCCACTACATTCTCAAAAGAGGTGGCAGATAAAGTAAGGCCTAAAAAGGCAGGGTTCAGGAAATATAAGGAGAGGAGACCCAAAGACAGGAGGGCAGGGAGGTGTGCATTGAGTGTCTAAGAGAGCAGGGGGGCAGTAAGGAGAAAAAAGACAGAGACTGAGGAAGGATTAGTGCAGACAGTAAAGAAAGGGAACAAGACATTCTTCACTTACATCGGTGAAAGAAGGAAAACTGAAGGGGGATTATCAGGCTCAGAGAGGAGGAATGTGAGTTTAAGGATGGAGACATGGATATGGCAGAAACACTGAATAAATACTTCTGTTCAGTATTCACGGAAGAGGGAGAGGGAGAGGGACAGGCACCACAGCTGAGCAAAAGATGCTGTGGGGAGTAGAGCTAGGCAACAGTTCATTCACAGGGGACAGAGTCCTGCAGGAGATCACTAAATTGTAGGTGGACAAAGCAATGGGGTCAGATGGCATGCACCCAAGGATATTAAGGGACCTGTGAAGAGAGCAAGCAGAACCTCTGGCAGCCTTGTTTACTGAAGCACTCAACACAGGAGTGGTGTCAGAGGATTAGAGGAGGGAACATGTGGTCCCGCTACACAGATCAGGCAGTAGGGAGGAAGTGGGGAACTATAGGCTGGTCAGCCTCACCTCAGTAGTCAGGAACATCATGGGGGCACTGCTTAAGGAAAGGACAGTGGGACATCTAGTAGCCATCTGTGCCCAGGACCCTAGACAGCATGGATTCATAGTGGGTACATTGTTTCAGACCAATCTGATAGATTTCTTTGCTGGGTGATAAAGAATGTAAATCAAGGGGTGGGGGGTGGACATCACCTACCTCGATTTCAGCAAAGCCATCGGCACCATCCCACATAAGAGGCTGGTTAAAAAGTGTAGTAATCTGGGCATGAGAGACAAGGTGGTAAACAGGGTTAGGAACTGGCTAATAGACAAGAGGCAGATGGTGGTGGTAAATGAGATACAATCTGGGAAGGGGGTGACCAGTCCAGTGGGATACCTCAGGGATCAGTCCTCCTTGGGCCAGCCCTGTTCAATGTCTTTATCAGTGACATTGCAGAGAAGCTTGAAGGAAAGCTATCTCCCTGTTTGTAGATAATACCAAGATCTGTAACTGGGTAGATACTTCAGAAGGGGTGGATAAAATGAGGAAGGACCTGGAGAAATTTGAGAAATGGTCTGATTAGTGGCAACAGAGGTTTAATTCCAAGAAGTACAAAATTATGCACCTGGGGCATAGAAACTCCAGGGAGAGCTAGCAGATTGGGGGGGGGGAGTTGCTGACAGTCACCAAGGAAGAAAGGGAGCTGGAGGTTATTATTTCAGATTACCTGAAAATGTCAAAGCAGAGTAGAAATGCAACAGGTAGGGCAGTAGCATGCTTGGGTGCATAGACAAGGGTGTCATCAGCAGAAGGCAGGAGGTAGTGATGCCGTTATATAAAACCCTAGTACGGTCTCACATGGAGTACTGTGCAGTTCTGGAGACCGCACCTTTGAAAAGACATTAACAGGCTGGAGATGGTCCAGAGAAGGGTGACTAAGATGGTACAATGCTTGCACCACAAAACTTATGAGGAGAGATTAAAGGACTTCAGTATGCACTCACTGGAGAAGAGGAGGGGGAGAGAGGGGACATGATAGAGACATTCAAGTACCTCAGGGGCATAAACAAGGTGCATGGGGGAGACATGTTCCATTACAGGAGGAGTACAAGAATGAGGGGGCATGATGATATGAAATTGGAAGGTGGCAGGTTAAGAGGAAATGTGAGGAAGTTTTTCGTCTTGGAGAGGGTGGTGGATGCATGGTATGGTCTGCCACAGGAGGTGGTGGGAGCAAGCACTGTGGTTGGATTTAAACGCATTGGACAGGCATAGGGGAACCACAGTGGTAAAGCAGAGGGAGGATCAGAAGCCATGATGAATTACAAGGCATGTGGGCAGACTGGATCAGCCTAACAGTCCTTATGTGCTGAAAATGTCTATGTTTCTATGGAAGGCATGCCCTGCTCATGAGACATAGCTTGTCAATTTACACCACAGAGCAGATGGAGGAAGAGCTGATGTGCTGACTGACTTGTTGGGTGGGGGGGCACACAGACAATATGCAACATGTAGTACTGATGTCTGTCTGTCAGATTCCATCACACACACACACACACACACACACACGTGTCGCACACACATACACACATGCATACAACAGCTCTCCTCACACACTGCACTTAGTATATAAGGGCTGATAGTTGTACAGTACATTATGTTGAAACTGCATATTTCTTTTTGCACTGCAGACAGAGTTGAGACATTGGCAGCATTGCTACCAGTCCAGGAACAGCAGGAGTCAGGCAACAAAAAGAAAATGAGCCCATGGTCAAAAAACTGTGTGCTGAACATTCGAAAGGCACTGGCAATCCTGGTGGACAAAGAGAAGGACAAGCAGCCCTCTGCAGGGAGAGAGACTGTGCCACAGGTGGGACAAGGTGGATAGCAGCAGACCGAGCAGCAAACAACCGCATCATCAGTACCCACCCAGCCGGTTGATAAGGACAGAAGGGATAGGATCATTAAAATAACAAAAAAAAAGATTTGATGCTCTACAGGCTGGCCAGGAAAGGCTGGAGGCCAGACTGGCAAAGGTGGAGGAACTACAGCAATGCATCTTGTGCCTGCTGCAGAAAAGGCCTACAAGGTGGAGGGCACAACCGAGGCTACCATCTGGCCACAGATGCCATCGCTAACTGTGGCACATGTTGTGTGCAGCCACCAGTTTCCAGTCAGGGTGGATTAAAAAATGTGTAAATTGTTCATATGTAGGATTTTTATTATGACTCTTAGTTGTTCTGTTGTTTGTTGTTTTTTGATGTATATAGTTTTTAGGACATTCATGTTTCTTCTAAAAGTTCTGTATTTATTTTTTAAGAAGTTCTTTATTATTATATAAACATTTTCTTGTTGACACCACTCTTTCTTGTCATGTGTCCATTTACAGTTTGATAATGGTTGCTTAAGGGGGGTGATCTTACTTTTCATGTTTTGGAGATGGGGGCCTGAACATCAGTGAACTGTGAGATTTAACAATATCAAACTTAACAGCACAGTATAGTATAGGAACAGTAAACATTACATTTTTTTTGGGGGGGTGCACTTTTATTTTGCAGAAGTGGGGGCCTGAACATTGGCCAACTTGGAAAGGAACAGGTTGCTGAGTGTTTCTCACAGCAAGTGGTGCACCACAACATTATTCATTATAAACACTAAGTGACAGGCAAACATATGTCCAGGCAATTTTTTTGGTATTTCTGTTTTTTGTTTGGGGGAGTAGCAGGGCCATGAACATCTGTCAACTTGGAGAGGAACAGGTAGCTGACTATTTCCCCACAGCAAGTGGTGCACCACAACATTATACATCACAAAAACTAAAGGACAAGCAAACATGTGTCCAGGCAATTGTTTTTGGTATTTCTGTTTTTTGTTTGGTTGGGAGGGGTGCCTGAACAGTGGCAAACTGGGAAACTTGTAAACATCCAACAGTTCAGGACAAGAACAGTGTTCGCAGAATTTTGTTTGGTTTTCACTTTTTTATTGTGGAGGGGCTAAACACCAGCAAATTTAGACACTTGAAAGTAATGCAGTGCTATATCCACAGATCTGCTGCTGATGTCAGTGTGAATTTTCAGCATAAATCTGGATGTAGTAATCCTTGGCATCACCAAGTTTTTTTGTAACACAGCAGTTTACGACTCAGGCATTGCACACTGATTCTGGGTGGAGTTTTTTTATTATAGTAATGTAATTGAAGATACATGGTGTTAGGGAGGTACCTCGCAACACAATTTCTGCTCACAATGCACATGTTCTGTGACTCTGGCTCCTACTCATGAGAATTCAGACCCCTCAGATGTGTCTTTAATAGATGGCTCTGTCACACTCTCTTCATCCTCTGATGAGTACTGCTGCTCACTGCCTTCTTCGGTAGGATCATGGAATGTTGCTGTTGTTGAAACAGTGTACTGCTTAGGGAAAAAATGGGAGTTCATTTTGACAAATGTTAGATGCTCAACATTCCAATCAGACAGGCGGCTCTGGCGATCACTCCGCAATAGCACCTGTGGGACTGAAAACCCTTTCAGAGCTTACACTGGCACAGGAGCAGGTGAGGTACTCCATGGCGATAGCTGTAAGCTAAGGCCAGATTTCCAATTTGATTCACTAATAGTCCAGAAACTCATCATCAATGCTTATCTGCAGTGGGTCATCCATATATGACTGCACCATATGGTGCGCAGACAGCTGCAGATCTGTGTCGCCCTCTGGATGCTGGTGCATAGAGACACCGATATCTTTCAACATGGACCAGAGGGGGTTTGTGGCACCAGTGCTGCCACATGATGATGATGAGGGTGAGGGTGCAGACACCATACTGGTGGAGAAAAAGGACACTGGATGAGGGGGCAGTTGCTGCTTCCGGTTTCTGTATTGTGACCAATTTTTCCACCCTTCCCTCTGAGTGCGTCATCTAGTTTTGGACCTTGCCATACAGGATGACCACATAATGATCAGGATCAGCCTTCCCTCCTGGAAGATGTGCAGTCATACCATGCTTGTACCTGGGATCAATCAGGGTAGCCAGGATGTATGCCTCTGAGTTGTTAATGTGAATGATACTGGGATCATCATCACACAGCTGCATGATGTGGTCAGGCAGCTGTACTCCAACAGAGTCAGCAGCCAATTCAAATTGCCCCTTACATTGACCAGTGCCTGGCAGGGTACACACAGCAATGATATCACCTGACTCAAACAGCATTTGCTGCTCTCACAACATGTGTCACCTGTTCAAGTGAATGGAATACTTGGATAACACTGTCCATCTATAAACACTGGGATGGACTCAATGACATGGCTTGCTGTGCTTCCCGTTCACGCTTGTGCATTATATACTAATTGAGTGGACTGTACTTTTCATACAGCCTCTCAAGCATATACAGTGTAGAATTCCATCAGGTTGGCACATCAAGCTTCAAGCTGTGCTGTAGTGCATTAGTGGCCTTCTGTAGAGCCCTGAGCTCTGCTCTAGAAAGTGCAGAGTGTTTTTACTATAGCAAGGCAACATCCACCTTGCCGACATCCCTGACAGCAACAGCCACAATGCCAAGTGTTGTCACTGCACTGTTGGGGATGCTGTATTGTTTATATTGGGGGCTGCACCCCCCCAACCCCACATGTGGGGGGCTCTGGCTTCCACACACCCCGGTGTCTATGGATTCAACTCCGAATCAGAGTTGTCTCAGGGGAGAGGGCAATACACCAGGTGATATAGTTCTGGTGCCAGCAGAGACCGTCACACTGACCCAAGGTATTTGCTTGAATCCTGTCACTGTGATGGTCTTTGCTGTTGTGGTTTCATTCTGTGGTTGGTACACCATACAGAGCAACTGAAATGGCTGCAGATTTTGTGGCTGTCAGTCAACATGGTACTCACTGCTTCATGCTCCAGAAAGAACCTCACAATAAGACTCAACACATGAGCAAAGTAGGGAACATGATAAAGGCAGCCATTGGAGATTGTTTTCATGGCATTCTGGGCATTGTCACTGGCAATATTCACAGCCTTGAATCCATGTGGCTTTAGCTACTGTCTAATGGCCTCATTAATGCATGTGAGAATTCAGTCAGATATATATGACCCATGCATACTCTGCATGCTCAATGTGGCATGCTGTTGACTAGCAGTAATACTGCTGCCACTGCCAGTCATCAGTGGACAAGTAGATGAGGGAAAAGGGTGCAAGGCATATATATCTGAGGGAAATATGCCAAGTGTATAGTTATGCACATATAACTAACACCCAATGATGGAGCACTGGTCCAGATGTCGGTGGTGAGGTGAATGCTGACTACTGCAGAGTGGAACAGAGTATGTGACACCATGCATGCAAGGTCATCATACCTTACAGGAAAAGCCTTAGTGATGAAATAAATTAGACTGGGCACTTTATATATAAGTGCAGCCTTCTCAATAAGTTCTCTGAAACCCAGATTCTTAACAAAGGAGAATGGCAAAAGGTCTTTTGCCAGCACCTTAGCAATAGCTCTTTTGTCACTGGATGCTTCAGATGATATTTGGTGTGCATGGTAAATGCTGATTTGATATCTGGCTGCCTAAAGCTTACAGTGTGCTGAACTGTAGGGGGTGTTTTGGATATGCCAGGTATGGTCTTCTGGCTTTGGCTGCCTTGTTCACCAGTAGGGACATGCTAGAAAAATCTCTGTATCCATGGGGTGGATGTGTCAGCTTTACTACATCCACTTGTCTCTGTACATATAGGGGTGGAACACAATAAGGGGTCAACTGTTTCCACATCCTCATCCCCAGGCTGGGGAGCCTCTCTTTCAGAGAGTGGTGAACTTTCAGAACTGGGCATGGATGCCAACTGCTTATGCTGTGTCTATTTAATGGAGTGCTTACTTTGCACATGACTGTGTATACCAGTTGTCCCATACTGTGAACCTGGTTTACCCCTGCTAATTTTGGAATGACAGATGTTGCACACAGCCACACTGTCATTAGATTCATCAATGACAAAGAAATCTCACACAAGTGAATGTCCACCAACATGCCGGAATTTCCAGGGCAGAGAGATGGGAACAGTGATGGAGGGATGGGCAAAATTTTTTCTTCAGATGCTCCTGCTGCTGCTGATGATGATCCCCATATCCCATTTATGGCAATAGCTGCCTCTTCACTCTGACAGGTTGCTGCTTGTGCAGTAACATAAAAGAGATTGCCTGCCCTTTACCACTGACAGTTGTGGTTAATGATTGTGGAACTGGTGGCTGCCAAAAAGAGTCTAATACTGGATCATCTTTGTCCTCACCATCAACACCCTCATCACTAGAACCCTTTCTGCTTTCTGAAATTTCAGGCTGTGACAGTAAAGGTTGACTGTACCCCACCTCCTTTTCCTAAGTAGCCTTCTCTGCCACACGAACAGTGCCACTAACAGGATGTTTGTTTCAAGGAGGTTCTTGCTCCTCAGACACCTTTTGTTGCTATCTATGTTGTTGCTCCTTCTCAATCTCTACTCCCCCATAGTAACTGGTCCTTCACAACCCTTACTGTTATCATCTCTGATAATGCCTACCACTGGACCCAAACCTTTCTCACTCTCAGTCCTAGCAGCTCCTGAGTTAACTCCTGGGTGTCCTGTGACTAAGACTGTTCACTATGTTCCTGCTCCTCCTCAGACCTTTGGGACTCACACAGTAGTGCAGTGACATCCTTGGCAGTCTTTTTACATTCCTTTGAATGATGAGCAACAGCTGTGCTGGAGGTAACAGTAGTGTGCTGTGTCCCAAAGAAGCTGGAAACTTTGATTCCCACTGCAGCTGGCACTGGTGCAGTATGTGGCATGGCTAGCATTGCACTACCACCAGAACTTGCAGTACCAGAAAGAGTGCTGCACCTCCTACTGCCACCTTCCCCAGCACCCTGTTCACCTCCTTGTGACACCTTTCTCCTGAAATAACTCCTGAAACTCAAGGTGGACAAGGCAATGGGGCCTGATGGGATTCATCCTAGAATACTGAAAGAACTAAGGGGAGAACTAGTGACACCACTGACTACCCTTTTTAACAAATCATGGGAGGATGGTGTGGTACCTGAGGACTTGAGGGAGATGGAAGTGATTCCCCTTTACAAAAGTGGGAGTAAGGCAGAAGCAGGAAACTACAGACCTGTTAGTTTGACCTCAGTGGTAGGGAAGGTGATGGAATCACTTCTGAAAGAAAGAATTGATGAGAACCTAGAGGCCAGTGGGGCACAGGACCAAAGCCAGCATGGATTCACAGTGGGAAGGTAATGTCAGATGAATCTAATAGATTTCTTTGACTGGGTGACCAAAGTAGTAGACCAGTGAGGGGCTGTGAACATGGCCTACCTAGACTTTAGCAAGGAATTTGACACAGTCCCACACAAAAGATTAATAAACAAGTTTGCCAGCCTGGGAGTGGGTGCCAGGGTGGTAGCCTGGGTAACAAATTGGCTAGACAACAGGATACAGATGGTAATTGTAAATGGAGTCCACTCCAATGAAGAGGGTTACTAATGGGGTACTGCATGGTTTAGTACTGGGGCCGGTCTTCTTTAATGTCTTTATAAGTGACATTACAGAGTAGTTGAAAGGAAAAGTATGCCTCTTTGCAGATGACTAAAAGATCTGCAACAGGGTCGATACACAAGGAGGGGTGAAAAAGGTGAGAAGGGACTTGGCAAGGTTGGAGGAATAGTAGAAATCATGGCAGCCTAGATTCAGTGCAAAAAGGTACAAAGTAATGCACCTGGGAAACAAAAACCCAGGGGAAGAATACACAACGGGGTGGTGGTACTATCAACAACAAAAATGGAAAGGGACCTGGGGTTGTCATAGCAGATGACCTAAAGATAGACAGGCAATATGAGAAGGCAGTACAGAGAACTGGGGGAATACTGGAATGCATAAGGAGAGGTATCACCAGTGGAAAACAAGGAGGTTGTCATCCCTTTATACAGACAGTTCATGAGACCCCATTTGGAGTACTACATGCAGTTCTGGAGACCCCATCTCTGCAAGGACATAGACAGGATGGAGGCAGTCCAGAGGATGACAACTAAAATGGTGCAGGGTCTGCACCAGAAACCATACGAAGAGAGACTAAAGAAGCTTAATATGTATACCCTCAAGGAAAGGAGGGAGAGGAAGGACATGATAGAAACTTTCAAGTACCTCAAGGGAGTCAACAAAGTCCAAGAGGGTAGCATCTGTCAGAAAAAGTGATGGACAAGAACAAGGGGGCACTGTTTGAGGATGGGGGGACAGCTCAGGCACAATGTGAGGAAGTATTCTTTCACATGGAGGGTGGTGGACACATGGAACAACCTTCTTGAGGAGATCATGGGGTCAAAAACAGTGGGGAAATTCAAGAATGCATGGGACAGACAAAAGGCAATTCTAGTGGGGGTAGGAGGAAGTGGGCTATTGGTTAATTAAGATATGCATCTTATCCAATAGGAAGGGGAACGGGCAGACTGGGTGGGCCAAGCAGTTCTTATCTGCCATCAAAGTCTATGTTTCTAGGTTTGTGAGTGAACAAATACCAATGGCACTTTTTCCACATCCTCCATGCTTCCCCTTGCCTTTGCCTGACATGTTATACTTTCTGTGTTTCATTAAAGCCTTAAATACCAGCAAGGATTCAAAAACAATGCAGCACTATTACAGACTGAGACTGTAGAACACAGAATACCACAACATATGATATAATCACAAAGATCAACAAAAGTGCTGAAATACATTTGTCTCAGCACTCCAAGTACTGATACCAGCACTTTATTGCTTCTCCTGAACAGAAAAAGTGGCAGATTGTCATTCAGAAAGTCTGCTCTGTGGAGCAGAACAAACAGAGCTCTTCCCTCTTCAAAAAACTCTTCAGAAGTGAGTAGCTATGCAGTGAGAAATGTGTGCTATCACCTGATGCCTCCCTTTGCACCCCATGTAACTGCAGAGCTGCATAGCATGTGATTAGAGCAGCATGCAGCATAATTTTACCTTTCTGTCAGATTTCTGTGCTGATCCATAGAATTATTTGATTACCCCAAAATTCAAAAGAATGAAGCACAAAATAAAACCAGGAAAGAAAGAAAAATGAAGCAATTAAAAAAACAGAACAGGTTAATTGCTGACCCCAGACTTAAGGTGCTCGATAGCTTGGGTGGTTACATTTACTATGTGAGCTTAAGATTTACAATAGCACCTGTAGAAAAACAAATATAGTCCTACATAGTTGTGAGAAAAAAATTCGCAGAATTACAATGAAAACCATGGCTAATTACATGATACTGTGACATAAGTGACAAGACAGCGAATACACTTTTTTCCTTAGTTCTTAAGTAAAATTCCACAGTTACCCTATAAATAACACAGTACGAAGCTTCCCTCGACACCCCACGTGACTGCAAAGCATGTTATTATAGCTACATGCAGTGAAAATTGACCTTTTCATGGAATTCCTGTTCAAAACTGTGTGATTTTTTTTTTGTGTACCATGGAATTAAAAAGAATACAATTCTTGGGTTTGTCGGAATTCAAAAGAAATAAACTCGAAATACAACTAGGAAAGGAGGAAAAAAAGAATATTTTAAAAAACACAGAACATGTTCATTGCTGACACCACACTTATGGCACGACAGGTTGAGTGCTTAAATTCAATATGTCACATTAAAATTTGCAATGCCACCTACAGAAAAAGAAATGTGGACACACATTGTTGGCAGAAAAAAAAATCTGCAGCATCACATTGAAAACCACAGATTAGTATATGATATGGCAAAATAGTTGGCAAGATACTTAATTTCCACACTTCATAACAAAAACATCTGCAGTTCACAAACAAATACCACAGTACTAGGCAGAAATCCACCATGATTTGGAAAAAGTTTGGAATTCTACCACAGGTGGAAGAGTGGAAAATTCCTCGAAAGTTTTGAAATTTCGAGGAACTTCCACGACAGCAGAAATCGGAAGCTTCCCCCATCCCTAGTTAACACTGACAGAGACCTTGGCATTGAGCAGTGCATGATGCCCCCCCTAATCAAAAGCTATCACTGAATCACTATACATCAACAGTCAGGGGATAAAGGATGGAAGTAACTGGACAAAATCCATGGTGCAAAGCCTTTTAAGGAACTATGACAATCAGTGCAGATACATTTAACAGTGCTTTCACTCTACTGTACACACAGCTTCTCCACCCCCACAAGAAGCATGAAAATCAAACATCAGCATACAATATAAGTGTCAGATTTATTAGATTTTGACTGAAAAAAATGAAAACCTAAGATGTTACACAGTAACTATGTATATTCCAAATCAAAACTCTATTTTAAAATTTGCTGGCATTGCACATGTCAGAACAATTACTGCTGATGCTCAACACAAATTGCAACATCAAGATATCACTGCTGTTCCCCTCCCTCCACCCAAGACAACTGTGAAACTACAGCATGACATCTCCATAGGCATCCACTTGGCACATCAATTTAGTTAAAAGAGGTGAAAAAATAACAACTAAAAGTGATAAGCTTTCTTACAATAAAAATAACTTGTGAGGATACTTAATACAACATTCAACAACTTCCTTTACACATTACTACCACAACAACTTCACATGCACAGAGTGGCTGCATAAACACCTCAACGTATGACAAGACCAAGTGAAAAACATGGGAAACTGTTCCTTACAAAATAAAAAAAAAACATTTGTACATCACATACATCACAGTATGAAGTGTGTAACCCCACCACTGAAAGCCTACCACTAAAATCAATCCCAGCCCTACCACTATAAAAAAATATTCCTTTAAAGCACACCTGTCAGCCTGAAAGTACTAGGCAACAAGGACATGTCAAAATAATAGTGAAGATATGGATTTTATTTATTGTTTTGTGTGGAGTTTTGTGAGGGAATAACAACTTTCCGTGACCTGCATGGGAAAATGATGACACACAATCCAAATGGGGCTGTTAAGCAGGAATGGAAAAGGAGCCTTATATTCACAGTCAGGGGACCACAGTTATGCGTCACTTATGTTTCAGTATATTTAGTCTATTTTCAGCTTACAGTTCATGCTTGGCAGATTGCGCTTTTCTTCTTGGGACACAGTTTAGGGGAATCCACCCCGGGCACCTTACAATACAATGCACATGGGTTAAGTAGAGTTAAAAGCTAATTTAATATATATGTAAAGTCAAAGGCCAGGAGAGAGTGTAAAAATATATAAAAATCTCATCAAAATTAGTTGGTTAAAATTTAAGATATTTATTTACTACTTTATATACAATTTTATGGTAATATAGTCACAAATTTCACTGCAAAATCCTGACTGGGTTAAAATAGTTTGAACACCCCAAATTATAATATCAAAGTAACATACTGGTAGATGAAGATAACTCTAGGTTTTTTCCCATAATAATTTTTATACAACTTACCGATACAGATCTGAGTTAATTAAACTTTACATTTTCTCCCATTTTCTCTCTCCCCACCATGATAACCTGGGCCCAGACTTACCATACCCTCTCCACCCAACTGGGAGGTCAGTCAAATTGATGTCTTGAAAACTGAAGTCACTATTGCTATATAGATGACCTGATGTAAATGCAAAAATGCCAAATAGTTGTATCTTTGCCCAAGCCCTGATATGATTACTACACCTCTGTGAAACACACATCATACCTACACATGAAAACCTTTGTCTCACAGGTGACAAAATGCCACTGGCACAGCCCAGCATAAGCATTTTTAAACAGATATAACATACACAAATGGTGTGGGCCAAACCAGATTAAACATGGTCAAATTCTTAGTTGAAAAAAATAAAACTGTATTTGAAATTCTAATTAAAACAACTGAGGAGTGTGACTATTCAATATAAAAGGAGAGAGTGTTTAAGCAGTTGGGGGCATTCTTTATCTCTTTTTCTGTTTAGTGTAGTGTTTAGAACTACAAGAGATGATTATGTTTTGTAAACATTTAACACCTGTACAGACATAGTAATGCGTGACATATCTTTAATTTTGGTTATTTATTAAAGTAACCAAAAACTACACACAATTCAGGAGTTTTTAATTTCTATGTTTGCCATTGATGTTCAAGTTATTTTTTTTATTTCCTATCCTCTTTGAGGGATTGAGACTGAAGTTGCTCTTGTTGGGGCTGGATCCTGTTTAAATCTTTTGAAATAGTAATGCCGTTCATAGTAAGATCTATTACATACCATGATAAAAGATGTTTGATTTCACAAAGCCGCTGAGCTAGCTGAGTGTGGAGGACGATTGCTATGTCCATTGTATTCATTGTGTTGGGGGAAGTATTGAGTGCCTACATCATGGAGGGAAAGGGGATGGAACAAAAGAGACCATGGGTTCTGAAACCCAGCAATTCTGTGTGTTTACTGCATAACAATCACCCTTTGCTCAAGCACTTTCAGCAATAATTCTGCATTTAGCCACACTGTGACCACACTGCTTCCACTCACTTACCTGTTCATAGCTTTTGAAAGTATTACAATCAGGGGTTCTCTTAATTTAATTTACAGTGTGCTGAATATTTACAGTACTATTTTAGCAGCTAATTAGCTTTAATAAACTCTGTTTTTGCTCTGTTGAAGTATTTAAATATTTTTTTTATTTTCATTTCAGAATAAATAAATAACCCACCTCACAATAGGGTTGCATTTGCTGCTCATCTGCTTGGATAAGGTAACCTGAAATTCAAACGCTTTCATGTTTAGAAACTACAGTGAAGTATAACTTGGCAGGTTACATTATCCAAACAGATCAATGGCAAATGAAAGGCACAGTATATGACCAGCTGATCCTTGGCTGACTGGGGGCCAGCTGAAGACATTATTGAGATGCTACCTGTAGAAACACCTGGGAAATTAAAACTCAAAATATAGAAAATATAACATTCCTAAAATAGGGAATTAAAAAGATACATTCATTTGTGGTGAAATAAAAATAAGGGGTGGGGGGTCTCTCAGGGGAAAATGCCATCAGAAGTGTGAATATCACCAAACAAATCCTAGCCCTGGTGCTAAATAGAGGACCACTCATTTGGAATGGGAATAGGATTCACATAGTCACTGATTTTTCAGCTGACACACTAGAGAAAAAACTTCTTGGATGCCGCATACACATCAAGAGGTTAGGCACTGCGTATCAGCTACAATATCCAGCAACTCTCAAACAGATTAGAAATGGCACACCTAGGCCCAGATATTCAAACTGCACCCAAAAAGTGCGCAACAGCAGGAGCAAGCACAAGTCCACTGCGCTCATGTGCAAGAAGCGCGATATTCAAAAACTGCGCAGGCCAAGATGTGCCTACAGCAGACAAGTGAATATCGCACCACCTGCGCCATAGCACAACCAGGAATGTGAAGTTGTGTATAACTGATGCGCCATAGCGCAACCAGGGATGCCCCGTGGAGCAGGGCAGTAATGCAACAGCACAACCAGGGATACAGGGGCCCACCACCCATGCCACAGATGGGCAGAGGAGCACACAGCAGAACAGACATCATCCCCCACACCCCATGCACTGCACAACTGGGGGAGAGCTGGAATAACCACCAGCCCATGGATACCAGCAACCAACCCACTGCTGGGCCATGGTGCCCCAGCACACCCCCTGGCAAGCTGTGACTGGCACACAAGAAGGGCTGACCACCCCATGCCACACCATCCCACCAATGCAGAGCACACCCTGCACCATGATCACCATACATCCTTCCCAGGAGTAGTGCCCAACAGTGCAAGACACCCTATGCATGCCACCACCCCCACTGTGACAATGCAACCTTGTGCACCATGGAGCCATGCAAGGCAGCCCCACCATGTGCACCCTGCTGTGGGCGGCAACAGACAGCAATGCAACAACAGCATACATAGTGTCACCCTGCACGTCCCCCCCGAGGTACAGCTGAGAGACCGACCATGCGTCGCCACACAAGGTACCCCACATGCAACAGGGCATGCCCCGGACCCCACCACCAGTGGTACAGCACCCTGCACACCCTCCCAAGGACACATCATGTCCCAGCACTGGCCACAACAGCCAGCACAGACACGCACAGTGTTGCATGGAAGCATGCACCACATAGGATGCAACACAGTGATTGGACAAAGACCCACCCATAGCCAAGGGCACACCAACACAGGGACACAGTAGTGGGTCAACCAAACCACTGGCGTGTGGCCACGGCTGACATGTACACACAGCCAGCACCCCTACATTGCACAGGTGTGCCAGCCACCCTGCGCAGGCACCATGAAGCTGTATGCCACCAGCATGCTGCCGGAGCACAAGTGACAGACACTGGAGCACATCCCCTGCAACAGACACAAGTGACAGCATGGAGGGAGGACAACAACAGTGGAGGCCACAGTGCCACCGGAGGCAGACGTGCACCATACTGGTGATGGAAGGCAACCTGGCATTGTGCCGGGTACAGTTGTTATCCAGCATGGACAGCCACCACTGACACATCAGCAGACCATGCATATCACAGACATGCAAGGGTGTCAGCTGCACAGGCCATGGACAGTCTGACAGGGGTGCCATGCACACAGTGCATGCACCATGGATCACTGCACACAAGCATCCAGTGCACAGAGAACAACACACAAACCACAGACAGTGACTGATCCCCCTGCCCACACCATAGGCGGTTCCCTTCTGCACACACACACATGTCCACGCGTGCACCACCCCTGATGCCATGCACACCACTGCAGCTGAGCACCTGTAGCCTGCTGCAGATCAGAGACCACCACAGTTGTCATAACAAAGCAAATCTATTTAAAGCAGGAAATACAAAAACTATATACAACCATGTACAATGGGGGGAAGGGCCATATACCAGGTGGGAGCAGGTAAGGGGCAGGGGTGAACATATGGGAGAGGGAAGAAGGGGTGTGAGGGTAGGTCCAGGGGGGAAGGTGTAATTAGGGGCATGGATTGATCAGCGTCTGCCCCGGTGCTCCTCCACATGGCGCCGATGTCGTATCCTCCTCCTCACCCCGTGGTGGTCCATTCTTTGCAGGAGCTCCAGGGTTACCCTTGCCACCTGGAGCAGCTCCTGCAGTCCACGATCCAGTGCCTGGAGTCACCATCCACCTAGGACGAGGGAGCAGAGTCAATAAGTGTGACTGTCCAGCCCCCTGCAGCCCACCCATTGTGCATGGCATACAGCCATGTGCCACGCCCCTGTGATGGTGTGCAACCACACACAGTGACCATGTCCATAAGACCTGCCTACCCAGGCAGCCACAGCCATGTGGACCACTGCACACACTCACTGCCCATGTCCTGCACAGCACCACCATGGCCGTACAGTGACTTGGCTATGCAGTGTGAAGGCAGTGGCACAGCCATGTGCCCAGTGCACACATGGACCACCATTAATGTACTCCCAGACATGCAGTGCCACTGGACAGTGCTGACTGTAACAAGTTGCGTGCATGGCAGTGGTGTCAATGGATGGTGGCCATGCCCCGCTGTCCACCCAGTTATACAGCATGCAGTAGTGATCATGGATGAAGGCAGTGGCACAGCCATGTGCCCAGTGCACACATGGACCACCATTAATGCACTCCCAGACATGCAGTGCCACTGGACAGTGCTGACTGTAACAAGTTGTGTGCATGGCAGTGGTGTCAATGGATGGTGGCCATGCCCCGCTGTCCACCCAGTTATACAGCATGCAGTAGTGATCATCATCAGGCTGGTCCCTACGCCACTGCAGACCTTCACCCCTCCTGTCCTGCTGGTCCTCCAGGCAGCGTCTCTGCTCCCTCACCTGCCTGCGCTCTTCTGGGCCTAAGGTGAAAACATGGAGAGAGGAACATCAGTACAATCAGGTAGCAAAGCCCCCCCACCCCATGTGTGTGCAATCCCACACGGCCATACCCATCCACCCCACACCCCGATATCACCACCGTGGCCAACACTGGATGCCCCCCCATGTGCAGGACACATGCAACCGTGATACCCATATGGATGATAACAGTGTATGGATGGGGCACCTACCTGGCTGTGGCACCATGCCCCTCCTTGCATGTGCCCACAGGTGGGCAAGCAGGTCTGGGTCCCTGCGCTTGAGGTCCCCATAATGGTGGCAACACTGCTCCGCCATGCATCCCATACCATTGTCCTCCTCCAGAGCATCAGCCACCTCCTGCCAAACTGCAGTCCTGTCCCTGTCCAGGGGTGCATCACCATATAGAGCCCCAGCATGGGGCTCTACAATGGCCACCAGGTTCGCAAGCTCCACCTGGCTCCACATCACTGCCCTTCTCCGCACCATCTCAGCAAAGTGGTGGATTCAAAATGGCACTCGGTAGCACGGTCCTGCCACGTGCAGATGTTGCACGGTACAGCGCTGCCATTCCCTATCTCACTGTCACAGAACAGCACGATAGTGGTGCACCCATGCCTGACGCATGGCACCTAGGGGTCAAAGGTTGGGCACAGGGTCAAGGGTCTCTCGCAAATGGACAGCCACAGTGTGATTGGAACCCAATGCATGTAGCACGATGCTGTGGCCCCAGTGCGCTTACGGTGCCCCAGTGCCACAGTGTCATATATGTGAACAGCGCAGTAGCGCCACTGGCAGAATGATGGCTGTGCCCTGCATTGCCTCCCGTGCACAGCATGTCAGCAGCACAACAGGTGCCTGTGTCATCACCCCGGGCATGTGCAGTTAGGTGTGTACTGCACATGTCACAGAACTGCGCCCTTGGTTCAGCATGTTCAACAAAATTGCGCAAAGCACAACAGCGCGATATTCAGCCAGCATATGCAAATCAGCTAATCAGCCATTCAATGGTGCAGTCACTGCATTTGCATCCACTTAAAAATGCGCCTCGCCTCATTTGCATGCGTTGCGCTATTAAAGTGCGACATTTGGCTGCACTGGCCATAGTCGTTTACTGCAGTCTATTGCGGTGAGTTGCATGCTGTTTGGGAGTGGGGACTGTGGTGTTTGTGACATGCATGGGACTGCACAGTCACAGGTAACACCTGTCATTCTCACAGGAGGAATAATGACCAATCGTGAGGTGGACGAAGAGAAACAGAAACATGGGAGGAAGAGGGGGCCAAACTTCACCAAGGCAGAAACAAATGCCCTGTTTGAGGCCTACCTCGACCAGGAGCCACTGCTCAGAGGACGCCAGGAAACACCACAGGCCCATGCTGCTGCATGGGAAGAGGTGGCACGTGCTGTCAACCTGCTTGGCAGCCACCAGCACTCTGTGCAGGAGTGCAAAAAGAAGATGGGCACAGACAGGCAGAGAATTAAGGAGAAGGTGGCTGCCATCAGGGCAGCATGGTCTGCGACCAGTGGGGGACAGCCGGAGGTGCAACGCCTGACCCCACAAGAAGAGTGGGTTGCTGGCAGCATGCAGCATTGCGCCATCGAAGGTGTTCCAGGTGGTGGATTCAAGATGGGTGGTAGCCCGTCACTGCATGGTAGGTCCTGGTCTGTCAATGGGGGGGACAGTGTAGGTCACATACATTAATCCTTTTTCCCCTTACAGCTCCTGAGCATCTACATGGGTCAGTGATGGTGGGCTTCTCCACTGAGGCCGGTAGCATGGAGATGGAGGAGGGCCCATCCACCTCCACAGGCATACGGGGGTCAGGGTGACAGTGGTCCCGCCTGTATGTCTGGACTGATATTGGTGGAGCAGGTGTGGAGGAGGCCCTGCCCATGTCCCAGCATGCCGGCGTCCATGGATGCCAGCATGCTGAGACTCGGGCTGGTGCCGGATCCATCACCGATGATGATGGAGCTAATGTCATGGGCAGTGAGACCTGTGGGCCACAGGACAGTCACACAGCAGGTAACAACACGGACATGGCTGTGGGTGGTGCCACCATGGAGGCCTGCGTCACATCACAGTCCCAGCCTGTGCCTGTCTGCATCAGTGGGGCAGCAATGGTGTGTGTCTAGGACAGTGGAGCTGTTGCAGCCACTGCGGCAGCACCATTGAGCCCTGGAGAGCAGCAGCCAGAGGGGTAGTATCAGCAGTCGGCCAATGGCCATGGGGTTACAGTGTCAGGGGGCTGCACCAGTGCACCACCTGTGGACATGCCCAGTCTCGGCCCTGGTGTGCAGTGCCCACCCTCAAGGGGTGCTGACCATCATGGCCATGAACACCATGAGGGACAGCATGCCGATCAGGCAGATGACCTCTTAGATGAGTACACCCGCATACTCCAAGCATCAGTCAATCAGCAGATGCAGCTTGTGACGGCAGTGGATGCACTCAGTGCGGCTCTGCACCAGGCAGAGGAGCGGCGCAGCAGAGACACAGCTCTGCTCCTGGCAGGAATAGACCAGTTGTGGAAGGATGTGACCCCTGCCATTGACAGGCAGACACAGGCAATCACCGCTGTCATGGCCACAATGGGCACTCAGTTATTTGTCCATGTGTCACAGACACCACGCAGTGCCATGTCCATCCCCCGTACCTGGCATCGTGCGACACCCTCCTTGTCAACATCAGGTTCAGCTGTGGGCATCCCAAACATGCCTGGTGCAGGCATGTTTGGTGTGCTGCAGACCCTTGCATGAGCACGGTTGTGTTCATGCAGTGGAACCCTTGGGGGACCTTTGATGCCACCCCATGAGGCCATTGGTCAGCCTGTCACTGCCGGCGGGTCTCGGCAGGGCCACCCATGCATCCATGGTGGCCGTGGCACTGTGGCACATGACTGACCTGTCTCCCAGCATGGCTACTGTCTGATGCTGCCCTGTGTGCATTGTGTTGTTCAGCTTGCAATGCACGGGTGGGGTACCTGGCACAGTGCACACACACATGTTCCATCTGCACACCCTCCTGGCTGCTGTCCACTGTGGCATGTGCATGATGATGCCAGCATTGTGCTGTCCACCACTGTGCAATGGTGCCCAGTGTCTGACACACGCACAATGACAGGCAGTGGGTGTGGTGGTCTGTGGACATGTGTCTGGCTAGGGGTGGTGGTTGGGGTCGTAGTGCCTCCTACCCTTTGTGCATGACTTGTGAGGTGTGTGTGTGACTGTGTGCCATGTTAGACCTTGCCCATCTCTGGTGGTGAGTGCAGTTCCATGCTCAGCCACTTCGCTTGACAGCATGCACCCCTGGTGTTTGTCCATGCATGTTTGTGGGTTGTGCCTTTGCCACTGGTGGTTGCACATGACCCCATGACTTACCTGGGTTGGCTGAAGTGCTCCTCTGTGATGGTGTCCCAGTGCAGCTGTGCCAGCCAGATCAGTCGGGGGTCCCATCACCCAAGGGAAGGCTGCCCATCACCATCTTCACCAGTGCCCTCATCATCCCCATCGCTGTCCCCCTCTTCGACCTGTACGGCTATCCCACAGTCATTGGCCATGTTGTGCAAGATGCAACAGGCTAGGAATAGCCCACAGGCCATGGAGGGGCTGTACTGTAGGGCACCGCCAGACATGTTCAGGCAACGGAAATGTGCCTTCAGCATCCCGAACACCCACTCGATGACATTGCATGTGGTGGCATATGCCTTATTGTAGCATGATAGCGATGGGCTCGCAGGCCGCCGGTATGGTGTGAGCAGCCAGGGACGGAGTTGGTAACCATTGTCACCTATGTGTAGAGGGTGGAGGTTAGTTTGGTGATCAGCGTCACCCTGCCTTGGGCCATCTAGGCCAATACCAATGTCACCTCTGATTGTGCCCCTCCCAAGCTCTATGTCTTTCTGCGTGGTTTGCATACTCACCCACTAAGTGGCCAGTGGGAATGTCCCCACTCTCGAATCTGGGGCACAGTGCTGACTGGTGCCAGATGAAGGCATCATGTGCTCCACCAGGGTGTGTGGCACAGACATTGATTATGCACCCCCCTGGCATCGCACACCACCTGGCAGTTGATGCTTGCATACCCCTTCTGATTAATGTATGCGGCCTCTTTGGAGTCAGGTGGTGTGTGGATGGCCACATGGGTGCAGTCTATTGCCCCTAGCATGCCAGGCATACTTGCTACCCTGTGGAACTCCTGTATGTTTGCTGTGCACTCCGCCAGTGTGCTGGGGAAATGGATGTACTCCGCAGCATGTGGCAGCAGTGTGCTGAGGAATTGGGTGAGGTGGCGTGACGTGGCCGACTGGGTTATGCCTGTCGTGTCCCCCTGTTGGTCTCTGGAAGGTGCCCGTGGTGAGCAGGCACATGCAAGCTGTCACTTTTGTCTCCGCTGACACAGCATGGCTCAGTCGTGTGGGTGCCTGCATCACATCACTGCACAGCTCACAGAGCCACCTCAGAATTGCCCAGTTCAGGCAGTACCACGATCTTGGTATCAGTGTACAGCTCGAACCTGGTGCGGGCTCGGTACTGCCTGTTGGGGGCATACCGCCGATGGGCCCTTCCATGGCTGCACCTCCCCTGCTGCCTACTTTTTCACCCCCCTCATAACTGCCTCCATCTGGATGGAGGCACTGGCCATGTCCCTGGCTTGTGTTCCCCCTGGCAGCTGTTTCTGTGTTCCTCTCACTGTCCTGGCTGCAACTTCCCCTGCACCAGGAACACCTTCCTGTGGTGGCCTCAGTGCTGTGTGGCACTTCCCCCTTCTGCACTGCACTGTGGCTCCCCACACCTTCCCTGTGCCAGTGGGTTCCAGGCACTCTGTCTCTGTCCTTCCCTGTGTGTGTGTGTTGCCTGTGTGGCTGGCTATGGTTCAGCAACATGTACCTTCCCTGTAGTGTTCTTGCACCTCTCTCTTGTTCCTTTTTATTTTGGCTCATTTCCGCTATCACGCAACTTCCGCTTGCTCCCCTATTGTGCATGGCGTATGTTGTTGAATATCGCACTGCGCCAATTATGCATGGTTCCTCCCCCTTCAGTTGCGCATGCATTCATTATCATTGCACTCTTGTGCAGTGTGATTTGGGGGGCACATCTGCCTCCCGCTGAATATCACAGAATGGCACATTTTTGACTTGCGCTGGCACAACCCTATTGCACATGGCACAACCCTTTTGAATATCTGGGCCCCACAGTGGTAGCCATAGACATGGTCAGATATTTGCTGAAATGTCTGTATTATAACTGGAAATATCCTGCCTCCTTGGAGTGCCACTATGGGCCACCAGAGAGACTCTTATTAGATATTTCTGAAATATCTGGAAATATCTGACTGTATCATGGCTGCCACTGTAATGTATTTCAGACATGTGAAGAACTCAGCAGCTATATTCAGAGAAACTGGTCAGACAAGGGAGAGCTTTGGCAGAAGTGGTAAAGACTAACAACAGAATTACCTGCCCAAATGTGCCTTAACCACAGACATCCTGAGCAGAATGCAGGGTCACAGATGCAGGTCATGGACTGGCAAGTATCAAAGTCTAAGAGGGCCAATGATAGTGGCAGGCATCAGATTTGTGGTGGTCACTCACTTCAAGGGACATGTCCTCATAGCTGGGACCTGGGCTGAGTAATGAGGGTCTGCAGAGATCACTGATTATATTGATGAACAGGCACCTTAAAGGCTTGAATCAAGCCCATAATCTCTGATCAAGAAACTGGCAGCCCAGTAAAGACAACATTTGAAGGGACAAACAGACTCCACCTGGCCACTAGAAAATCTAGGGCACCCTTCACCATCATGGGTGGACATTGTGGAAGTCCAGCCAGCAGCAGGAGCACAATCTAGTAGGCAACAAAGTACACTTAAACATGTTTAAACTGAACTCTAGTTAGACATTTTCTGCTACATGTATTTTAAACCTCCATAGAATACTTTTCCTCATCATACTGATCACTTGGTATACATTTTGTTTGTTTGGTTACTCCCTACTAATCTCCACAGGACACAATTAGCAGGCAGTAATGAAAGTATGAATGTAAAGACTCCCTCCTATTGTATTACCATCTGACTGGCCAACAGTCAGCTAATCACTGTTACTACTATAGAATGATGTGTTTTAATTCGTAATTGCCAAAATGTGGAAGAGTGCAACATGGCTCCCCCTTGGAACCTGCTACCCATAATATTATTAGTACCATTTTTGTTTCTGTCTGCTACTTTTGGTGCTCATCACTCATGGCTCAGCTGTATGCTCTGACCCCTTTCAAACACAGCATGCCTTCTGGCACAATGAACATTTTTTTGACTGGGGTATTTAGGCAGAGTACTTATCTTTTTTTTTACTGTCTGCCACTTTTTCTGCTTTTGGTGTGAGGAGGAGGTATTCTTTTGAAAAAGGAATCCCAGCTGAACTAGGTACAGACACATCAAATGCTGAACCATACTGTACTGCTAAAGTGTCAGCTAGAGTGCTGACAGACACAGACTTCAATGAAGTGGCTGTGAAAATGTGAAATGGTGGTGGAAGAAGCGAGGTACTACTCTGTAACCCTAGCCACTAAATCAATGTAATTTGAGCCACAGTCATAATTGTTAAAAAATAATATATTTAAAAAAATAGGGCATAAATGTTATTCATTTGTGAGAGGCACTCATATTGTATTAGGGGTTCACAGTTAGGTACAGTACATTAGAAAGCAGACATTTCACAATTCCACATGGTTTGGAGAGATAAACATTCATTCATAGAATGGAACAAATTTCTTCCGCATTACTTTCATTTGATTTTCTGATTTCTACTTGTCAATAGTTGTTTAGCCAACTGTTTCTGTAGTTTTCTCTGCCATGTTATAGCTCTCTTTTTTGTTTATTTTGTTTGTTTGCTTTTTATTTTATTGCTTACACAATTCCAGTAGGCAGTAAAGGAAGGGAGGAACAGAGATAATTTCCTGACGAGGGAGACATCTGCAGGCAAAACTTAATTTAGCAGACAAATTTACACAGAAACAGCACCACCTGGTGCATTTTGCCATTCAGAAACAATAAAATCATAGTCAGATTACCCCATACCTGATAATTTGTACTTCATACAGCCTGCCACCTACTGCCTGACACATATCACTGCTGCTACCACACCTACCGCATTATGCCAGCATACAGTGCAACTTGTCTGTAATGACCACAGTATCTCAGGCCATTTTTTAGGTAGCTAGATAGACAGACAGACAGAAAGGCAGATAGATCAATAGATAGATACTTTATTTATAGAGCACCCCATCACTGAAGCTCAGAGTGCAGTACAATTTTTTAAAATCAACACCATCCAGAGATTTAAAAAGAAAACATTGCACAATATAAAACAACATCAAAATCTCTCTGTCACATAAAACACAACAGTCAGTACAATATAACAGCCTCAGTAATTATATATTACCCCCCTTTTTATCTCATCAACCCCCCATCCCCAAACAAGGCCCTCTCGGCTGACAAACCACTTCCACCATGACAATGCCATCCCTTGTTGACCCCCTACTCCCCTTAGGCTAGACTGACCAACTAAATAGTGAACTCCAAGGCTGAACCCTATTTACCCTATCTTCTTCAACCTTTAGTTGGATATATAAGATTTCTTTGGTATTTGAATGTCTGTGTAGCTGTTTCTTGTTCTCTGTAAACACTGTTATATTTGTAATGTTTGTTCAACAATGACCTGGAACCTTTGAAAACAAGTCCTGGACTCAAAGATATTAATCCTAAACTGAAATAAATAAATAAATATTATGTAGGTCATATGCTTGGTTAAATAAAAATGATTTCAGATCTTTTTTATGGTTTCCACTGAGAGTGCCTCCCTCAGATAGCTTGGCAAGCACGAAATCCAGATTGTTGCAATCTAGCCCTTGGGACCACCATACCCAACTGGCTTCATAACCACCAAATTGCAACTCAGACTTGAAATATGTATATATGGCTGAAAATATTCCTTTCATGTAAATATTCTACATTGTCATTGTTGTTGTTATATTGTTTTAAAGATAATGTGGTTCACATCTATGTGTACAGTTGTACCTATCTTAAATGTTTTTTTTCAGAACAAAGTATAGATTGTTAACCTGAGAACTGTTTCAGTACTTATGTAATGATATGTGAATTACATTTCTAAATTTGATTTTAAAAATGTGAATGTTCTATAAATGACAACCTGAAAATGAAATGTTGCATTGTTTTCCATTTATGCACCTAGTATGGTGCTCGTTAAGTATTCCTGCTTTTTTGTAGTATTGCCTTCATTAAGGGGTTGAGTGTGGATTTTTCCAAGTACATTGGTGAAAATACTTGCATATAGTTTCTAAATACTATTATGTATATCTTGTTATAAGAATCATCTAAGATTTAGCACTGTAAGATGGCTCACATGTTTTTGCCATGCAAGATGACTTTTCCTTTTCAAAATACTTGGTGTTTCACCCACTCAAGGAACACAAGTATAACACAAGTATAATCTGGTCCTATTTTAATTGAAATTTTTTCAGTACACTTTTGAAACTTATATTTTGAGTCATTTGTTCATGTCTAGTAATAAAATCCTCTATGGTTCTATTAAAGAGGCAGTATAAAGTTGTGGCAAAGGGCACTGAGCTGCAAACCTGAGGACCCGTGTTTGAATCAAATCAACCTCCACTTGCATATTTTGTGACCCTGAGGGAGACACTTAACTTCCTTGTGCTCCTAGGTTGCAGCTGGAAACAAGATCTGGCTTAATGTGCCTTTCCTGGTTAAATAATTATCTTGTTCCCGTCCCCTATTACTATCACCTAAAATACAGTTGATTGAAAATATTTCAAGTGTGAATTACATACAGTATGTGAAATGGTTGACATACAGTAATTCAGTTTCAAACAGGGATATAAACAATTGATTTTTTTGGCATTATTGCTGAGTGAAACTTAAACTTGATAAAATACATAGCATAGATATGTATTTATGAAACATGATTATTTGGGGATCTTGTTCAATGCGTATTGCACATGCTTATAGTAGCATGGTGATGTGAAAAGGTATACAACATGCAAACCAACAGTGAACACAAAGGAGTTGGTATTGCTTTGGCAAAAAGTAAGGAGATTCTTTGCAAAATAATTCATTAATGCAACAGTTAGGGTTGGTTTCAAAGCAACAGAAGTAGGGAAATACAGCATTAGGGTTTCCAACCCTAATTCCAAAATCTCCTTCCCCACCTACAATTAACGGAAGGGGCAAGGCAATACAAGCAAGCAGAGACAGTGATCATCATATAAGACAAACAACGTATAACTCTCTAAAGTTAACACAAAAGACATCCATCATCATGGTCCACCAGGTTTATGAGGTCCACTACCATGCCAGTGTGTTTGAGGGATGCCCACATGATGGGCACTATGAAGGAGGGGCCACTACATGCACTCCACCCCAAAGTGCTCCCTAGAGATCTACTGGGAGGCTTTCATGGTCATTGGGAATGTGGCAGTCCATAGCGAGGACTATTGGGAGGCCCCCACCCACAAAACATAGTAGCATGGCAATATAGAATGGACATATTCCTCAACACACTAGCATGGCAGTACAACTCATACAAAAGCACTATGGTGCTGTTGGCAACTGTCTCAACATACATCTATTTCTCCATTCACTCTAACAACCCACATTACCTCACCAGCCTACCGGTAAGTCTCTGTTCCAGGCAGTTCCCAAGCAATGTGTCATAACAGCAGAGTTTAATGTAACTTCAAAACATGGTGACATCACAGCAGATGTCATAGAAGACCATTGTGCAGGTTGCACACCTTCTGTCATGTACTCGCTACCACATACCCTGCCTATGCACTGCCTCCCCGACTACATGGACTGCATGTTGGTGGCCCCTCCAGTGCACTGCTATAGCATCAGACATTTACTGTATGCACTCTTAACACATTGCCATGAGAGTAGGAGTAATACAGCCTCACTGTGGTATTGGTGCCACACTTCTCCTTGCAGAACTGTTCTGCAGCAGCTGTCTCTATTCATTGTCCATATGTTGATGACCCCAGTATCATTCTGATGCACACTATGTGTGCAACCCTCCAACACACTCACATAGCTGATGACCTGACACAAATACATTGTGGTGCTGCTATCAGATATTCTGTCACTTATCTGTCCCATCATTCATCTTCATTGACTTGTCTGCCCTATGTAACCACAACAGTCTCCTGTTTGATCTCTCCTTCTCTCTCTCATGTGCTGGACAAACAGAGTTGCCTGGCATCAGACCTCTGGGCACCACACAAACACAGTGGCATGGTAGTACACCTCATACAAGCCTCTTGTGGTGCCAGTGAAACTCCTTCTTTCAGCAATGTGACTCTGATCAACCCTAACTATGCTCTGCTGTGCCCTGTCTTCCTCACAATACACAGGATACAGTTGCCTTCTCAACACATTGTCATGCCAGAACAAATCCATGGAGCTCCTAAATACCCTGCCATACCAGGAAGGTCATACAGCTCAGTTATGTTCCTGGTACCACCTGTTGTGTCACTGGTTGGTCTCCATCCAGTCTTCCCTATGCACTGCTCCATCCCCATGGCCACAACAGTCTCACAGTAGATTTCAAGACAGCACTTTGCCATGCAGTACATGAGGTGGCCCTTCGCCCATTGTGCCAAGCATGCAGGTGTTCCCCCAACACAATGTCATGGCAGCAGACAGTATACACATAGTGGACCATGATGATGGATGTCTCTGGTGTTATCTTCAGAAAATTATAAGTTGTTTGTCTTAGCTGATGATCGTTGTCTCTGCTTGCTTGTATTGCCTTGCCCTGTCTGATAGTTGTAGATGGGTGGGGGGTGATTTGGAGTTAGGGCTGAAAACCCTAATGAAGCATTTCCCTACTTTTGTCATTTTGAAATCAACCTTGAGTGTTGCATTAACAAAGTTTTTTGCAACGAACTGTACTATATTTATTACATATGGTTGGATGCTTTTTGCTCTGTCTTATGTGTTTTCCATTGTTTCCTATGTGTTTCCTTACTGTAGATCTTGTTTGTGGTGTAGTGGTAGGTGTTAGTGTTGTTCTGAAGTGTAATAATTGTCTGTAGTGTAGTGGTATGTACCTTTATCTTGGTACTTATTATTTTTCTTTAGTGTAGTGGGTTGATTTGGGACATTGCTTTTTTGTGTCCCAGTAGTGTTTCCATAGTGCAAGGGCCTCCTATGAAAAGAGGCATGGTTCTGGTGCTGCTCCCTTTACAGAGTCATGATGGAGAGTGGTGTGGTCTGTGGTCTTGTGCAGTGGGCTGTGCAGTTTGAAGTGGTGTGGTGTGTGGTGGACAGTGTTTTGAGTTTTGATTTAATAGGGGTTTCTGAGGCATTGCTATCTAGAAAGAGAAAAAAACATTGTGAAATACTAATGGATGGCTACATATACTTTTGATAAGACAGACCTACAAGGGTTGGGGGGGTACTACTCTATGTAAAGAGTGGCTTTGGACATGTTGAACTGATTTTCTCTGACAACATTGGCAGCATAGAATGTGTCCTATTAAACTTGATTAGATCCCAAACTTGTGTAGGAATCATTTCCCTTCACGTAAAGGTAGTGTGCATTTTTCTGATCAACTGGCATCCTTACTTCAAAATGTGGTTCAGGATCCTTTTAGGTGACTTCAATGCTGTGTGGGCAGACCCAGGGAGGCAGGCTTGGGGGAGGTGTGGATCAGTGGGTGGGTGGGGAGGGGTCCACTGGACCACCAGGGTTAATACTGTAGGCTTCTATTTTTATTACTTCAGCCCACGATCGGGCAGACAGCAGTCCACTGGACCACCAGGGATAGAGGTCACTTTTTATTTACTTCAGCCCACGATTGGGCAGACAGGTCCACTGGACCACCAGGGATATTGGACAGAAGTCTTTCTATTTTTTTATAAATGCTCACGATCGGGCAGACAGCGGTCCACTGGACCACCAGGGATGATAGGGATTTTATATATGTACTTAGTCCGCGATCAGGCGGGCAGGTCCATTGGACCACCAGGGATGATGGGGGTTCTTTTATCTTACAAATGCCTGTGATCGGGCATGGGGGATGCCGCCAGGTGCAGCCAGAGCTCGGGTGGCCACCCACAGGTGGCAGCTGCCGTGTTGTGCCCTGCAATGCGGCAGCTCACCTGTGGGTGGCCATCTATTGTTCCTTTTTTTTTGGATCAACATTATGCTGGCACAGGTATAGGTTGCACATGCATGGCTCTGCACATCCAGGGCTGAATATCGGGCTGTGCTGGTATGCATGGGCACACCCCCCCTACCTGTGCCTGCATACATTACTGATGGGGCTGCAGCGCATTGAGATTTGTGCCTCACACTTTTCCCTTTTGAATATCTGGGCCACAGTATTTACAACAAGCATACCAGATATGTTAAGAGAGCAAATAATTCAGGTTACTAAAACTACCGTATGTCTTTACAAAATATGGCAACTAAAAGGTTCAAAGAAAAACTTATAAAAACAAAACTAGCCAAAAGGGCCTTTTTATCTTATGGACCTAAAGTGTTAAACCAAATAATTCAACAAGATACAGATATGCTTGCAAAATATCTGGTATTTAAATGAAAACTGAACAAGAAACTGTGGTTATCTTCTGTATGTACTGTACTTGAACAACTGTTATTTAAATGTTGTTTAGCTCTCTGTTTTAAGAATGTTTTAGTTTATTATATTTTTTTGTAATATTTTGTAATGTTTATGTTATTATGCTGTAGCTAACTACCCCAGGCATGAATGAAAATTGATATTTTTTGATCCAGTCCACTTCCTGGATAAATGGAAAAAAATATATATTAATTTGAATAAGTAAAACAACATGCCTATGCATGTAACAGGATTCTGAGCTAGTTTTTCAGTCCTTTTTAATACTGTTCAGAGTATTTTCTTTTCTTAGCTACTGCTAGATACAGATTGGTCAATACCAGCAGGAACAGCTGCAGAACTAGACACATGGTGGATTCCCTGCAGGGGGAGGGCCTCAAACAACTGGTACAACAACCCACAAGAGACAGGGCTATCCTAGATCTAGTACTGACTAACAGGGAAAGGATCACAGGTCTCCAGGTTGAAGGTCACATGGAGGCCAGTGACCATCACATGGCATGATTCAGTTTGGCCACTACAACAACATCATCCCATTCCAAGGCAAAACTATGGGACTTCAGAGGAGCTGACTTTGATAAGATGGCCAACAAAGTAAAGCTAGCCCTGGCAAAAAGAAATACAGTTGAGAGGGTACAGGCAAAGTGGGAAAGCATTAAGGATGCAATATTTGAAGAAACATCTGATTGTTAGAGAAAAAAGAAAGTGCAAAAGAAGAAGGAAACCACTTTGGTTCTCAAAAGCAGTAGCAGAAAAGGTCAGAGCCAAAAGGCTGGCCTTCAGGAAATACAAGAGAACAGAGCGGGATGAAGATAGGGAGGCATACCAAACTTCCCTAAGGGAAGCAGGAAAGGCAGTAAGGCAGGCAAAGCCCAAACTGAGGAAACACTAGGACAGACAGTAAAAGAAGGTGACAAGACTTTCTATAGATACGTTGGTGAAAGTAGAAAGTCCAGAAGGAGTATTGCTAAGATCAAAGGAGATAAGGGGAGTGTGAGGAGGAGAACCATGTAAAAGCATCTATCCTAAATAGATACTTCTGCTCAGTATTTACTGAAGAGAAGGTAGGGCAGGGCCCACAGCTCAGCACCATGGACACAGGTGGGAGGGAGGTGAGCACTAGTCCCTTCATGAAAGAAAGGGTCCTACAAGAGCTCGATAAGCTCAGGGTCAAGGCAATGGGACCTGATGGCATACATCCCAATGTACTAAAGGAGCTAAGGGTGGAACTAGCAGAACCATTATCAGAACTGTTTAGTGAGTCTCTGAGCACAGGAGAGGTCCCAGAAGACTGGAGAAGGGCTTATGTGATCCCGTTCCACAAGAGTGGTAGCAGGGAGGAGGCAGGGAACTACAGACCAGTCAGTCTTACCTCCATAGTGGGCAAGATTATGGAGGCACTCCTTAAGGAAAGGATAGTGCAACACCTGGAATCCATAGGAGCACAGGATCCAAGACAGCATGGGTTTACAAAAGGAAGGTCCTGTCACATTAATCTCATAGATTTCTGTGACTGGGTAACCAGAGTGGTGTACCAAGGGGGAGCAGTTGATGTTGCCTTCCTTGACTTCAGCAAAGCTTTCGATACTGTTCCACATAGAAGATTGATTAATAAGCTGAGTAGGCTTGGGGTGGGTCAGAAGTTGGTCAAGTAAGTGGCAAACTGTTTGACGGGCAGAAAACAGAGAGTGGTGGTAAACGGTATACAGTCAGAAGAGATGCAAGTCACAAGTGGGGTACCTCAGGGATCAGTCCTGGGGCCAGTCCCCTGCAATATCTTCATCAGTGACATTGCAGATGGACTGGAGGATAAGGTTTGTCTATTTCCAGATGACACCAAGATCTGCAACAGAGTAGATGATCCAGAAGGGGTGGGCAGAATTAAAAGAGATCTGGATAAACTAGCAAAATGGTTGGAAGAGTGGCAACTGGGGTTTAATGCAAAGAAGTGCAAGATCATGCATATAGGGAAGAGAAACCCTGAAGCCACCTATAGGATGGGAGGGGAGTTGCTGGCAGTCACAAGAGAAGAAAGAGACTTGGGCATCATCATCAATGATGACTTGAAATCATCCAAACAGTCCACTAAAGCAGTGGGTAATGCTAGGGGAATGTTAGGATGTATTAGTAGGGGTATCACAAGTCAGAAAAGGGAGGTAATAATACCTCTTTACAAGACACTGGTTAGGCCCCATCTGGAGTACTGCATGCAGTACTGGAGGTTACACCTTCACAAGGACATTAACCAAATTGAGGCCATCCAGAGAAGGGCAACCAAAGTGGTGCAGGGACTGCATCAGGAAACATATGCGGACAGAGTAAATGAGCTCAATATGTACACCCTAGACCAAAGGAGGGAGAGAGGTGTTATGGTTGAAACATTCAAACACCTTAAAGGATTATGAAGGTGAAAGAGTCTAACATGTTTCAATATAAGAAAAATAGCAGGACAAGAGGACACAGCATGAGATTAGAGGGAGGCTGATTAAGGGGTAATGTGAGGAAGTTCTTTTCCACAGAAATGGTGGTGGATGCATTGAACGGCCTACCTCAGGAAGTGGTGGATATGAATACAGTGCAGGGCTTCAAACAGGCATGGAATAGGCATAAGGGTGCAATACAGATGAGTATGAATAGATAGGCCATTGACAGAGCAAAGGTTGATGGCACATTTAAAAAGTAGAAAAAGAAATGAGCAGACTGGATGGGCCTTGCAGTCCTTATCTGCCGTCAACTTCTATGTTTCTATGTTTCTGCTGCACATCAGTTAGTGAGTGAATGATATTTTCAATGCATTTGTTACAGTTCTATTAATTGAATATTGCATGTGTTTGACAAATGAACTAAAGCAGAAAGAAAGGAAAGGAATATCCTGTAGTTTGATACAGTGTGGTTCATGTAATCAGTATCCATGCACTATACAGTACAATCCACAGGAGGAATGGGAGAGAAGGTTGCTGCCTGTTCAGTGCTCAGGGAGATTCAAAGTTTGCAGGAGTAAATTAGAGAGAAATCATTGAGACATTAATCATGGGATTATGTAACCTGCTTAGGGTCACAGAGTAAGTGGTGGTTGTGGGATTTTAAACTTGGGTGTTCAGGTTTGTGGGAATTGATGCTTTACAGAGAAACAACTAGGCAAAACTACCTGTCATCCCATTGAACTAAAATGAAACTTTATGGACTAGATTATCAAAGGACCACTAAAGATTTATAGACGCTGGTTTTAGGGAACATATATGTGGATATGTTCTGCCTGTATGTACTTCCCAACATGTACACAAGTTTAATAAAAACATCTAACTGTATTTGCTGTTAATTCCCTCCCCTTCACAAGGCTGCATCAATAGCACTATTTCTACACATCTCTGTATATTTACATGGCAAACAATTTCTACTATATTTAGATAAATTATAATATTAAAAATGATAGCAATGCTAATCTCTTCATACATTGTTTTGAGGGACAGAAAACTGGTGTAAATGAGTTGATACTGAGTCACTGTGCAGGCTTCAAATAAATCAAAGGCTTATATTTCACACAGAATGAAAATAGAAATTTATTTTGAAATAACATTTTGAACATAGGTCTTCTTCACAAGTTATCAAGATATAAAAATGTGAGCTCATGCCCTATTGTAACTATGCTTGCTTATTATAGAGGTGCAGCTCTGCCTCTATGATTAGGGATAAACCTTCATTTGTATGTTAAACAAAAAAAAATATACACTTTAATAATTTCACAGCTGTTTCATCAATTTGCATGATATTTTTCTTGTGCTATCAGGGATAGAAGATCTCTTGATGTGACAAGTTTTGTTCTGGTTGGAAGTGTGGGTGTGGAGATACAGAGTTTCAGAAAATGTGAACATTACCATTTTTTGTAAATTTCTTTGTCACACTGCTGTGCATAAATGGCTTGGGATTTTGGTCTGAAATTTTCAGAATAGAAATGTCTTGGGTCGCAGATGTGTCTTTTGATGATCTGGTGAAGAAATATTAATCTGTTCAAAAGGTATTACATTTTTAAAATTTCACATTGTCAGATGACCAACAAACCTGAACAAATGCACCACACTTAATTGGGTGCTCAATTGGCAACTTTATTTTTCAACTATTTACAGTACATACAAATGTTATACCGAGAAGTCATCCATAACATGTTTATATCTCTCTTGCAACACCAGCATTCCCTTAATCCCATTTCTTGCCTCCAATCTTATTGTGCCTGGGTGTATAACATGATGCCCCCTCACCTTCCAGCTCCATCAACCTCTCTTCTTGTCATTGTCAATCAATCAATCAATCAATCAATCAATCAATCAAGTCTTTATTTAACCAGGCGTTCATCGTTGAGCAGAAGCTCATTTGCAAGATGGACCTGGGTGGAGCATGAACAATTGTATATACAGGTCAACACAGGTATTTACAAGGCAATACAGATAATACTCTTTACAGAGAGGAAGAAAAAGAAGTTCATATGTACATAGAATTATACAGATATTGTACAGATTACACGGTATTTACATACATAGAAGTGTCTATAGGAAGATAAAGCAGGTTATCTAAGGTTGCAGGAGGAAGTAACGGAAGAAAAAATAAAAATAAAATATACACCAGGTAGAGGTGAAGGTAGGGGAAGAGAGGGAGGAAGTAGGGGAGAAAGGCTAGGAGGCACGGTGCACAGAAAGGAGTTAGGTAAAGCTGGATGTAGAGAAGGTGGATGGAGAAAAGGAGTATGTGTGAGCCCCGGGATTGAATGCTATAAAGTACCGGGCATGGTAGGATGTCACAACCCAGGGTAGTGAGCTCCTATCCGAGGTTGGGAAAGGAAGAATAAGGGGATGGATGGGCCTAGTGTTGATAAGACAGGGGGATAAGAGAGAGAACAATTAGGCTGGTGAGGAGCAAGCTGGGGGGGTCAGTACTTAAAATTGGGTCTAGGCTTGGCTATATACCAGTACTGGGTCTGAGTGGGTGAAGCAGTTACATACTTCTCTGATTGTATGGAAATAAAGCATCTTGAAAGCATTTATACCAATTAGAGTGCTTAATTTGAGGGTTTTTTGTAGATCGTTCCATAAGGTAGGTAGCACGAAGCTTATGGCTGCCCTGCCGAAGTGGGATTTTGCTTTGGGTACTTTAAGTGTAATAGCTGAGTAACTTCTTAACGCGTATTTCCCAATTACACTCAGGGGAAGACAGCAGGAGATATAATAAGGCAGCTTATTAGAGATGGCTCTATAGGTCCAGAGAGCAGTGTTTCTGTGGTGCCTGAACTTTAGTGATGTCCATCCCACTGCCGCATATAGGGTGCAGTGATGTGTGTGTGTCGAAGGGGAGTCCCGTTATAAACCTCAGTGCTCGATGGTAGAGTGTGTCCAGTTTAGCCATGTAAGAGTTGGGGCATTGGCTGTAGAGGAAGTCAGAGTAATCAACCAATGATAGGAAAATGGATTGGACCAGTTGTTTCTTGGCATCTCTGGTGAGAAATTGGTTGATTCTAAAAAACAGTCCAATCCTTTGCCGAAGTCGTTTTAGCAAGTCCTCGATATGTTCAATGAAGGAGAGTCTTTGGTCTATCCAAACTCCCAGATACTTGAATTTTGTAACAAATTCTAGTTTTTCACCTAGAACTGTGGTAATTTGGGGAACTGTCCCACTGGACACAGGGTTAGCTGTACGGATAAAAGGAGAGAGGACCATCGCTTTAGTTTTTTTGGCATTAAGGAGTAGCTTTTTTTGGAGGAGTTGGCTTTGCAAAAAGGTTGAATTCTGACTGTAGGTCATTGCAGGCAGCTTCAGGTGTTGGGTGACTCACGTAGAGAACTGTATCATCTGCAAACAGATGGATGTTGGCTTCTTTTATACAGTAGTCGATGTTATTAATGTAGATTGCAAAAAGTAAGGGCCCTAATATAGAACCCAGAGGTACCCCTCTTTGCAGAGTTTTTAAGGGGGACAGGCCTCCTTCGGCTTTAACTTGTTGAAGGCGACCTGTAAGATAGTCAGTGAACCAACGCAGAGAGGAGGGGTCCACACCTATGGTTTGAAGGGCGGAGAGGAGCAGACTATGGTCGACGGTGTCGAAAGCCTTACTTAGATCAAGGAAAACAGCACAAATAAAGTTTTTGCTCTCAAGATTACGCTGCCAGTCATTAGTAACTTTGGCGAGGGCTGAGATAGTGCTATGTTTAGCTCTGAATCCGGACTGCATAGGATTTAGCAGTTCCCTAGACTCAAGGTGAGTCCTCAGCTGTGCATTTACAATTTTCTCTAGGAGCTTGGACAGGACCGGAAGAAGGGAAATTGGCCTGTAGTTATTGAGATCGCCACGGTCACCTGATTTGAACAGTGGTATGACATGTGCTGTCTTCCATATAGGTGGTAAGGTGCCCTAAGACAGGGATAAGTTAAAAAGGTGGGTGACGGGTATCGCTAGTACGTGGTAGGAAATTTTTAGGAAGTAAGGGTCAAGGGAGTCGGCCCCAGCGCTTTTTCTAGTATCCAACTGAAGCAAGAGGTCCTCTACCTCTTTCAGTGTGGCAGGTTGAAGTGAGAAAGGCGGCGAAGCTATAAGAGTTTCAGGCAGTTGGCTGGCAGTCTGGGAGCGAAGTATGTTTGCAGGGGAGTTATCAAATGCCATGCCTGCAGTAGCAAAGTGGTTATTGAATGCGTCAAGTATATCCATCTTTTCGGTTATAGTCAAGTTGCCAGAGGTAATCTTGGTCGGGAGTGAATTTCCTGGGGAGTGGCCTAGCAGATCACTGATTGTGTTCCAGAGCTTGATTGGGCTCTTTGTGGCAGAGTCGAGTTTGGATTTGAAGAAGGTGTTTCTTCGATTCTCTGATTGTTTTGGTACATAAATTTCGTAGTCTCCTGAACTGGTTCCAATCCTCTGCAGTGTTCAGTCTGCGTGCTTTTTTCCAGAGCTTATCTCTTTCTAGAAGCAAGGACTTGATCTGAGGGGTGAACCATTTACAGGTTTTTGTCCTAGTTCGAACTTTAATAAGGGGAGCATACTTATTAAGGGCCCTTGATAGAATGTTGTGGAAGATATTGTAAGCTGACGTAATCATTTTGGCCAGGTAGAAATCTTGCCACTCAGGCGAGTACTTAAGCTCACATAGGTAGGCATGTTCATTGAAGTTGCGCCTGGATCTCTTCATAGAGAACTTGCTGATGGGTGCTGGGTTGTTGGTGGATCTTACTCCCGCAATAAAACAATGGTCGCTGGCGTCTGAGAAGAAGACATCAGCGTGGGAGAAGAGATGAGGTTTGCTCACCATTAGCACATCCAAAAGTGTACTTTTACTGGGGTTCTTCTACGCTTGGGCGTGTTGGTTCAGTAATAAGTTGCATCAGCCCATGTTCATCACAGAAGGATGCAAGGGGCAGCTGTGTTAGAGAGCCAGTCAAAGTTGAGGTCTCCTAAAATAATAGTTTCTGGCAGCCCCTGTCCCAACTTGTCACTTAGATATGACACAAGTTGTAGGCCAGCAGACGGTGGTCTGTAGCATCCTATACGCAGAGTGCAGTAGTCTGTGTAATTTCCACTTTGAGAATTAGGCATTGAATCGCTGGCGACAGATGCCGAGGATAAGCAGGAGGCAGAAAATTTGTCTTTAACGTGAATAGCTACCCTCCTCCTCTGGCATGCCTATCAGCTCTGAACAAGGCATAGTTGGGTATATTTACTTCTCTATCAGTGGTGCTGGGTCTAAGCCAAGTTTCAGAAATCACAAGTATGTCAGGAGAGGTATGATTTACCCAGGTTTGTATTAAGGTTATCTTTTTAAGGAGGCTACATACGTTAATATGCAAGAAGCTTATTCCTTTTAAATTTGCTAGTTCTGCTGGCAAAGCAATAGCTTCTGGGGGGCCAGGGTTGAGTTCTACGTTGCCTGAACAAAGCAGGAGGATAAGTAGGATTTTTCTAAGAGCACTAATTATAAGCTTGTAATTCCTGCCTTTCTCCCGTCTAGTAGATCTGATGATTTTAGGGACTGGAAAGTAGCCACCATAGAAGAGCTGATCTGTTGTAGCAAGAACTAGTACCCCTACCACAATAGGCAGGGAAGAGATAGAAGTCTGCGCGGTGGGAGGTGGACCTTGTGGTGGGGGAGTGTTATAAGTACTACTGGTATGTGTGGTCCAAGAGCAGGGTTCGAGGTATTGGTACTTGGAATCATGGATGCAATTAAAGGATAAGTTGTCATCGGTATACAGCACAAGGTGCCGTTGTAGACCAAACATGATGGTAGTTCAGGTGTCCAATGCTGGGCAGCTGGTATCAGCAGAAGAAGGGGCAGTAAAGGAGCCATATAGGGCCCAACATGATGGTACCTCAAAAAGGAGCCACTCAATTAGCCCAGGGGCCAGTGGGGTTGCTGGATTAATGCAGCTTATCAGTAGCTTTCCAATCCAGGTCGACCCAAATTTGATAGCATTAAAGATATTTAGTGGTGAAGGCACAGCCAAGGAGAGCCTATGCGTTTTAGTAAGGCGAGGCCCTGAGAGTTGGATCCCGTAGACTGGATAGAGAAGAGGGGGATCACGAGCTAAGTCTCTATTGGTGGGGCACTGCACCAGGGGACGTGGACTAATATTTTGGCAGGAGCTACTGTATTTAATAATCAGCGGAGGTGGGGAGGGGGCGGTCGAAAAAGTTGCGGCAGTTGCCATACCTTGTAGGGCCTTGGGTCCATGTCTGCTGTCTCGAGCATCGGCTAGAGGGGCGCTGACCGCCCGGTAGCCGGGAATCCCGCGGCTTAGGAGCTGGGAGCCTGGGCGACAGTTTCTCGGCTGAGGGAGAGAAGGAGAGTGAGGGTTAATAAAGTGGATTCACATAAAGGGTTATACAGAACAGCAGAGAGTCCAAAATTTTCAGAACAAAAGGACGTGTATGGTACCAGCAATGCCAAAAGAGGTAGTGACGAGTAGTAGTAGGTGGTTTCACCCCAAGGTAGTTTGTTTGTGTTGCTGGCCTGCTTAACTGCAAGCTGGTTTATAGTTGAAAGGGTATATAGTCGAATTAGGTGAGGTCCCTAACAATAGGGCAGGTAGAGCAGTAATTGAGAGGAGTTAGATGGAGTGGCTGGAGAAAAGGTTGAGAGGAAATGTGGGATCCTGTGGGTGGGACTGCTTTAAAAAGGGGAGGTAAGAAAGTGGGTCAAGTCAGGTATTGAAGACAGGGAGGCCAATAGCATGAAAATGTGCAGCAGTGGAGTGACCAATCTGCTGCTAGGCTGAGGAAGGGGTGGAGTAAGGGTCTATTTAATACTGTGAGGAGGAGGAGGAGGGGGGAGGGGTGGTGAAAAATTCAGTCCAGAACAAAGCACAGAAAGAGATTTCCCTGAGACCAGGAAGCACCAGGCGTTGGAAAATCAGCCAAGGAGTACAGCTGCCAGTCAGTGCCTGGTTTCTCCACTGGGCATCCAGTCAAAACAGTGGCATTCAAAACCACGAGTTTCGGAGGTCCGGTGCGTACCTGAATCTGTCCGGGGGTCAGTCGGTGGGTCTGTTAGCTGTGGCCTGCTTGGAGAGAGCCAAGGCCACAGGAGCAGCTTGGGAAGCCCACAGATGGGCTGTCTGTGGAACAAGGAGGGAAACACAGAGGAATAAATACAGCTAGAGTACAATAGCAAGCTCAGTGGGGGGCAGGCAATGGGGAAAGACAAAGCATGAGGTAAAGAGGTGGTAAATGCAGGGCAATTATTTGGAGCTAGAAGAGGAGTTAATGGGGGTCGTCTGTGCTTTGGCACCGGGATGTCTGAGGAGGACAGCAGCAGCAGCAGCAGCAGGGGGTGTAAGGAAAGGGTTTGTAGGTAAGGCAGAGAAGAAAGTAAGGTTTTTAGAGAGACAGCATTACAAGTGGGGCAGAGAAATTAATAACTGGCAGAGTGACCAGTGTGGGGAAGGGGCAGAGTTCGTCAGTAGGGCAGAAATGGAAAACTGCAGCAGTCTTGCTCAGTAGCTAGGTCAAGCAGTCAAACATCGGCTACTATACAATACAGTTTGTCAAGCACTAAGTAACACTGAGAGGCTAGACTAGTGGCTTGTAATAGACTAGCTAAGCTGGCAGGTAAGTAAGACCAATTGATGCATAACATGTGTAGATTACATTAACAAAAATTCAGTCCAGAACAAAGCACAGAAAGAGATTTCCCTGAGACCAGGAAGCACCAGGCATTGGAAAATCAGCCAAGGAGTACAGCTGCCAGTCAGTGCCTGGTTCCTCCACTGGGCATCCAGTCAAAACAGTGGCATTCAAAACCACGAGTTTCGGAGGTCCGGTGCGTACCTGAATCTGTCCGGGGGTCATTCGGGAGGTCTGTTAGCTGTGGCCTGCTCGGAGAGAGCCAAGGCCACAGGAGCAGCTTGGGAAGCCCACAGATGGGCTGTCTGTGGAACAAAGAGGGAAACACAGAGGATTAAATACAGCTAGAGTACAATAGCAAGCTCAGTGGGGGGAAGGCAATGGGGAAAGACAAAGCATGAGGTAAAGAGGTGGTAAATTCAGGGCAATTATTTGGAGCTAGAAGAGGAGTTAATGGGGGGGGTCATCTGTGCTTTGGCACCGGGATGTCTGAGGAGGACAGCAGCAGCAGCAGCAGCTCGAATGTCTCACCCAATGCCCCCTCTATCCTATCCAACCTGATGGAATGACATCCAGAGTTGTTCCCCCTCCTGCCTGGGTGTTAATCCAGTCCAGGCCTGCTGCTAGTGCCCACCCACTCCTTATGCCGCCCCCTCATTTCTTCCTTCACTATTGCCCTCTCTGCCAATGCCACTACCAACATTTGTTGCCCTCTGCCAGCAACCCCATTCACCATCTCACCAATATAGTTGCCCTTTGCCAATAACCCCATCGGCCACCTACCCACAAATGCAATTGCCTGTATGGCAAACCAGATCTGCCCCTCAGTCACCAACTTGCCCCCCCCAACCATCACTTACATAATCTTAACCTAGGGGAGGAAGGGAATTCCAAGTTTTTGGCAGAAAGTGGCTGGCAGTTGCTGAGACCCTCTTTCTACTCTCCTATGGTGGTCACTCCCCCCTGCTGTCCCACCCAATGGGTAACAGCCCCTGGCCTTGACAGGCATCCTGGCCCCACCTTTCCTTGATCTTACCTGCCCTCTATACCCTATCTCACTCTCTTTCACCTAAGCCTACCATTTTAGCTTCCAGGTTGCCTGTCCCTTGGCAATAAGGGTCGCCATGGATTGCAACCCCCTTTGTCAATGGATCAACCAACCTGAACAAATGCACCACACTCTTAATCGTGTGCTCAACTGGCAACTTTATTTTTAAATTATTCACATACAACTGTTATATCTAGAAGTCATCCATAACATGTTTATATCTGTCTTGCAACCCCAACATCCCCTTAGTCCCTTTTCTTAGTAGTAGTAGATAAAATGTAGTTATACAGTGATATCACTATTAGGGCTGTACATGCCCCTCTCTTAAGGTGCACCTGTTTAAAAGAGTTGCAACAAATACATATACACAAGTGTAATAGAGATTACAGGTCCTGGATCACTTACAGAACATTATTCATTGCAAATACAATAGGCATTACAAATCCCAAGTTGATTCATTTACAGAACATTATACATTGCAAATACAATAGACATTACAAATCCCAAGTTGATTCATAAAACACTTCACATTATAATCAACAAACTTACTATCAGTTTTCAATCAGTGTACTAAAACTATCCATTGCAGGCACAACATTATTTCCCTTTGAATAGTAATCTTTAAGGTATTGGGGTTCATATCTAGATCCTTAAGATACAGAGGAAGTTGGTTCCAACAGATATTAAATTGAAATGACATAGCAGTAAATTTATTTTTACTTTTAGCTATTACTAATTCTCTGGCCCCTTTCTTCCTCAAATTGAGACCATGTTTAGATTTTTCAAGCCTCCTTATTAAATCATACAATGTATTGTTTTTTAAAATCCCCCAGATTTGTCCAGCCCAAATCTGTGTTCTTCTTATCTTTAATGAATTCCAACCAAGGGAACTATACATAGTGCAGTGGTGAGTGTTAAACTCACATTTCAATATAAATCTGGCCAATCTGTTCAGAATCAATTCTAATTTCATCAAATAAAATTTATTTGCATGGCAATAAATGTGACTTCCATATTCCATAATCAGCAATACTAGTGATTTACCACAGTTTGGTGTAATTCTATAGTTGTAATGTAAGACATCAGTTTGGCTGTCCCTAACCTTACGTTATTTTTTTTTTTTTTATCAATTTGCTTATGTGATATTCAGAACTTAAATGTTGGTCAATATAAACTCCCAGATATTAATAGACCTCAATTTGCATCAAGATTTTTCCTTCCTTGGTTTTAACTTCTAGTTTAGGATTGAGTTTGTCTTTTGTTTGCTTAGTGGAAAAAAAAAACATTGTTTGAGATTTTTTTATTGTTTATGACCAAACCTATTTCGAAAAACATTTCCTGCATAGCTGTGAAATCCTTTACTTCCTTGTGATGGTCACCTTCAGCAATTAAAACAGTGTCATCCACATATAAGCAGATGAAAGAATTTGTTATACAAATGGTCAAATTATTTATGTAAGATTTGAATAATAGGGGACTTAATATTGATCCTTGAGGTACCCCTTGGGTAATGTACAATGGTTTTGAAATGGCTCCATTTGTACTAACTACCTGGGATCTATTTACCAGATAGGAATGGAACTGCTGACATGGTTCATTCACCACCAACATATTTCTCAGGGAATACAACAGAATTTTATGATTTACAAGATCAAAGGCTTTTGACCAGTCCATGTACACCAAACCCATGGACCTTGCAACCCCCAAGAGGGTAGCAACCAAGTTTAACAGGTCCTTGAGAGCGGTGGCAGTGGACCTTCCTCCTCTAAAGCAGGGCTGATTTCTTGTCTCCAATCTTCTCGGGCCCGGGTGTGTAACCTGATGCTTCCTTGCCTTACAGCTCCTTTGACCTCTGTTCTTGTTATGTTCAGGTGTTTCACCCAGTGCCTTCTCTGTCCTATTCCACCTGCTGGAATGTCTTCCAGAGTTGTCCCCCGACCTGGGTGTTAATCCAGTAAAGACCTTCTGCTCATGGTCCCCTCACCCCTTATGCCTCCCCCATTTCTTCCTTCCATTAGCGCACCGACAGCTCTACATTGGGAGGTGTGTTTCCCCTCCACTCCCCCTTTCTCCAATGTCCAACAATCATCTCATCATACCTCTTGACAAACAATGCAATACCCACCTTCGGCAAATGGACCTCATCTGCCCTATAATCCCCCAGGCTGTTCTATGCAATTGCATGGTCTATATACATTCCCCCTATTTCCCTAATGAATGCCCCATCCTCCACCTATTGAGCCTCTCTCTAGCTCACTCTATCCCTTTTGGATCTCTAGCCTGTCTCCACACCCTCCTGGAAATAATCTCGGACCATGTTACCATGACCCCTGTCCACCATGTCCTCACTAACTTTATATCCTGTTGGGTTTCTAACAAATCCACCCATAGATGCTCCCCCAAATCATTGCCCCCTCAAGTGTATAATTAACAAGTCTGATCTGGGAACCCTGCTCTTCATTTCCTGTAACAAAGGCAACAACTGGCCACACCTCATGCCCTGCAGACCCTGCCAATTCAAATGAACTGTATCAGCTGCTTTCTGCAGCTGTCTCCCACATGGCCTGCTGGCTGCTCTCTTCTCAGCCCAGAAGATGAAGGAGTGGCCTACAATCCAGACCATCCTTCAGCACCCTGCACCTGAAACAAAGAACAGAGACTATAACCAACTATTCCCACACATACACCTCTTGAAAAAGGGCAATTTCCACCTGCTCTTCTCCTTGATCCCCTCCTCTAATACCCCACATGTGGCTGCTGATGATGCAGCCCCAATCTGGAAAGAGTGTGATGAAAATCTGCTGGCACCCTCTCCTATGAATGCCATCCCTTTCTTAACCACTGCCAACACCTGGACATTGACAACCCAACTCCATCCCCATGTACAAAAAAAATTCTCTGGGTCACCAGCCTGACCCTCCTATAATTCTCTAATGCATTTAACACACACATACCTTTCTCAGACCCCTTTGCTAACCTAGCCCTGTCCCCTGCACTGAATTAATCAGTTTTAGATCTTCTTAGTAAAATCACTGCCCCAGTCTGATCCCACTGAATATCCTCAAAACTTGAACCCCCTCTTCCTTGTCTTGGCCTGTAGGTACCACTTCTCTCATCTTAAGTGCCCCTTGCTGCATGACTAAAAAGAGTGCCTTAAATAAGATTGCCTCCTATGCTGAGCTGCAGATGCATCAAAAATGACATGAAAGCTTCCTCATCAACTCCTCCTGAATCGGCCATCTCTGATCAAGGATCCTCTCTTTTACCCTTTACAATCATTGCATCATGCATCTCACCACCTCATTTCATCCTGGAGGCCTCCACCCCCATGCCTCACATCACACTCCTATGGCTGCTAAGTAAGTGACCATTGTGGAATGAGCTGTCCCCTCATCCCATTTTTCCTCCAAAAACCTAATCACCTCCTCCTCAGTAACCTTGTTGCCTGCCCCCTTCCCATTCTGCATTTGAAATCCTGAAAACCCACCCATGGACCCTCACAAGCCTTTAGGGTGCTGTTGGGCCAGGAGCAATGGTACAGCATACCTACTATTTCCACTCAATCTCCCACAGATGAGGGAGAACCACTGTCCTGCTGGCTGACACTGTTGGAGCCACCTCGCAAAACCTGTGAACCTGCAGTCGAGATAAACTATCAGCCACCTCGTTGCTTAACTACAAGTGGAGAGGAGCTGAATCTTTTCTGGCCACAACAGCAGCATCTGCAAGGAGGAGAGACAGTTGGGCAGTCACATCGGTGGCCACTGGGGAAGCAGAAAAGGCCCACAATTGATGGCGCTCAGAAGGGAGCTGCTTGGCTGCACCAGTGGCATAAAGGAGCTGTGGTTGCAGTTGGTCACATCAGCAGCTGAAGAGGAAGGCCCCAGCCAATCAGGGCTTTTAACCTGGTAAAGAGGGGAGTTTAGCCAATCAAGGGCAAAGACATTAATTTGGAGCTTGCGGCCAGGCTTTACAAGTCAAGAAGCTGGGCCTCAACTCTAGGACTACAAGCGGAGAGGAGATGAATCTTTTCTGGATGCAGTCACAGCACCTGCCAGGAGGAGAGACAGTCTGGAAGATACATCGGTGGCCACCAGGGGAGAAGATGGGGCACGTGATCGGTGGCACTCAGAAGGTAGCTGATCAGCCCCACCAGGGCATGAAGGAGCTGTGATTTTGGTTGGTTACATCGCCAGATGAAGTGGAAGCCCACAACCAATCTGGGCTTATGAGCTGGTGCAGAGGGGAGTTTAGCAAATCAGGGCCAAAGGCACAAATTTGGAGTTTGCAGCCAGGCTTTAAAAGCTGAGAGGCTAGGCCACAATTCCAAGACTACAAGTGGAGAGGTGCTAAATATTTTCTGGCTGCAATGGTGGCACCTGCTGGGAGGAGAGACAGTTGGGGAGCAGAAGGGGCCCTCAGTTGGTGGCACTTAGAAGGGAGTTGCTCAGCTCCATCAGCAGCATAAAGGAGCTGTGATTGTGGTTGGTCACGTCACCAGCCAAAGAGGAAGATCCCAGCCAATTGGGACTTTTGAGCTGCTGCAGAGGGGCGTTTAGCCAATCAGGGCCAAAGGTGCAAATCTGTAGTTTGCAACCAAGCTTTAAAAGCTGAGATGCAGGGCCACAACTCCATGACTAGAAGCAGAGAGGAGCTGAAGCTTTTCTAGTTGCAACAATGGCACCTGCCGGGAGGAGAGACAGTTGGGTGGTTGCATCAGGAGCCACTGGGGGAGCAGAAGGGGCCCACAATTGATGGCACTCTGAAGGTAGCTGCTTGGCCGCACCAGCAGCATAAAGGAGCTATGGTTGCAGCTGGTCTCATCAGTTGCTGAAGAATAAGCCCCCAGCCAATTGGGGCTTTTAAGCTGGTGCAGAGGGGAGTTTTTCATCCCCCCTCCAACCCCAGCACAGTCCTCTGTTAAGTGCAGGTTGGGGAAAGAGCTTGCAGTGGAAAAGCATAGATGATTGGCTCAAGGGGCAGTACTGAACTTCCCACAAAAGGGTAAATCACTTGAAGCTCATGACAATTGCAATGCACTTTCCACAAAAAGGCCTTGATACTTGGGACTAAAGCTGAAAAAAATGATCTGGACAGATGACCTTGTACTTTTTTAAACTTAATTTGAATCTGCCTCTGCATTTGCTTCTATTATGTTCTTGTCAGCATGGGATTAGCTCTACTCTGGGTAGAGGTCTAATTGGGTTGATCAAAAAAGTGTTCTTTTAGATGGGGGAGTACTCTGGGCAAATTAAGGGGCTTACTTAAATTGTAAACTGTAAAATTGTGTAGTTGAGGGATGCATTTAGAACTATCTGATATTGCATTTCTCTGGGCTGATTTAGTCTGCCTCAGCTAGGCTTGCTTCCGGTAGCAGGGAAGTCACTGGGCAATAGATGGGCACTGGTGGGAGACCAGGGCAACATGGCTGTACCTAGTTGGGGACATACATGGGGAAATTGGTATGGGGTGGATGCACATCATGGGGCAGTTGATAGGGGTAGCTGGTCAGGGTGATGTCACTACTGGATGGGGAAACTTTGGCTACAGGCTGGAGGGGAAGCCGTCTGGTGGGCTGCAGTGGCTGTGGAGCTGCAATGGTCATGAGTAAACTGTGGAGACTGGGTCACTGTCCTATATGTGCCAGGTTAATGCGCTTAGAGTCTGAGTTGTGCAGGTTCAGGCATGAACAGGATAGGTGGGTAATGAGCATGAGCACAGGGGATGTGAGGCACAAACCTACAGACAGCTGGGAGGGGAGGATGCCTGCAAATGTGGATGCAAGAGTTTGGGGGCCAATAGAACTCATACTAGATCTGATCATCCCTTGGGGCAGAAATGGGGTGAGGGATTGAGAAGGCTGGGCAAGGAGGAGGATTTAGAAAGACTGAGAGAGGGGGCTTTCAACAGAGGAGCAAATGGGCCTCCTAGGACCATGATGGGGGGGCTCATCTCACAGGCAGGGATCACTGGTAGCAACCCACTGGGGGGATCCTGGTCTCAAACAGGTACTTGCCATTGGTGGGCATCTTGGAGAGTGGGGACTCAGAAGATGTGAGGCACAATGTCAGAAATGGGCAGAAGGAGGTGGATGAAAATGTGAGAGCAGATGGGTGCAAGGACACTGAGATAAATAGAAATGCCAGGGATAGCAAAGGTGGTTGATCTGAGAGTATGGAGTGCCAAAGAAGGGAGGATGAGGGGACAGTAAGGAGGGAGCATGGATCCCAGGGGGAAAGGGACCAGCAGAAATTAAATATGGGTAGGAGCAGAAAAAAGAACAATGAGGTAGTAGATGAAAGAGCCCCTGATAGTCAGGAGGGGCCACAAGTTAGAGAGAGTACTGTTGAGACAGATCAGAGTAGTGTGGTGGGGGGGGGGAGCTAGGAGAGAAATGGCCAGACAAGAGAAATACAGTAGCTGGAATGGGGGTAAAGGCAACTGTTGGCAATCAAAATGTTGGTGTGGCCAGAGAGAGTGGTGAGACAGTGAGGAGGGGTGTGGTGAAGAAAGGAGGTAGGATCAAGCAGAAGGAGGAGAATAAAGTGCTCCTGCTGGGGGACTCCATGATCAGAGGTATTAAGTGGGAATGGAGGAGGGAGGGGCAAGGCTGTACTGTTAGGATCAAAAGTATGTCTGGCTTAACTTTACTCAAGGCCAAGCACTTGGTCTATGCCTTAGTAAAGGATTGTTGGGGGATCACCTGATATATTAGTGCACCTGGCCAAAAATAACATAGAGAAAAAAAGTGTTGAGGAGATACAGGCAAGGTACTGGGAACTAGCCAGGATGTGTCATGCTTTAGGGTGCATTGTCTCCTTCTTTGAGATCCTCCTGGTGCCTAGAGCTAGTGTGGGGAATAAACAGAAAATTAGGGAGGTAAAAGAATGGCTCTGAGCATGGTGTGTGGCTAGGGGGTATGGGTTGGAGGGGGGGTTGGGATGAAACTTGGAAGGACAAGGAGTAGCATACTAGGGATAGGATCCACCTAAATTTGTGGAGAAAGGAGGTTTTGAAACTAAAGCTGACTGAGTTCATTGAAGCTAGTTGGGGTTTAAACTTGTGAAGGGAAGGGTGGGGGTTTGAGGATGCTGCTAGTAGGTAAATTGAGGGAAGACTTAGCATTCTCCCCACAGTAGATGGGAGGGGGTGCTAAACTGGGGCACCAAAACATGAAAAAGGGAGTAAGAGCATGCAGTTAACTGAGGGATCCTGGGTTGTGGGGTGGGTGAGGGGCAGGGATGGAGGGTGGTCCTGATAAATGCCAGGAGCATGGGTAACAACATGCCCAAAATACAGGCAATGCTTTCTGAAAGGGAGGTGGATGTGGTAGCAGTTACTAAAACTTGGGCCACTCCTCGGCATGATTGGGACCTAAACCTGGTGGGATACACTGTGTTCAGGAAGGACAGGGCTGTAGGAAGGGGAGAAGGGGTAGTACTCATCATTGGAAGTGGCATCAATATAGACAGGGTGGGGCAGAGGGAAATGTTGAAGCATTGTGGGTAACTTTGCAGACTTCTGGGGGTAAGAGGATAAACCAGGGGGTGGTTTATAGGCCTCCCATGCAAGTGGAAGAACTTGAGGAAGGTCTGGTGGAGAACCTCATGGACCACTGTGGTCAGGGGGAGGGTAGAACTCTAGTGCTGGGTGATCTTAATATGCCAGGGGTTAATTGCAGAACCATGGCATCCTCATCAATTAGGGAGCACTGACTGCTGGACATCTTCCAGGATGCTTTCCTCTCACTACTGGTGGCTGACCTGATGAGGGAAGGACAAATCCTGGATGTGGTCCTGGTAAATTGTGATCTGGTTAGGAACCTAGTGATAGGGGACCCACTGGTGGGGAGTGATCATGCCATGGTTTAGTTTTCCCTAGACCTGGGAGGAAGGGAAAACAGCACTAAAATGGTGATGGTTCACTTTAGGGGTGCAGATTTTAAATGTATGGAGGAGATCCTTAAAGGGGATTTGGAGGGGATCAGACCAGGCATGGACGGAGAACACAGGTGGGAAATTATCAAAACAGGACTCCTGGAAGCTACCAAGGTCTGCCTGAAGGCCTGATGCAAGTTTGGTAGAGCCAGAAAGCCATGCTGGTGGACCAGGGAGGTCCAGGAGGTGGTGAGGGAGAAAAGAGCGGTTTATAGGCGATATAAGTGCTTGCATGGGGTTGTGGACAGGGGGCAGTATGATATGATATCTGAAAATATAACAAGGGTGGTTAGATTGCCCAAGACAAGGAAAGAGCTGAGGTTGGCACAGGGGATCAAGAGTGGGGAAAAAGGGTTATTTAGGTACATCAGGGAAAGCAGGAAACTAAAGGGGAAGATTAGTAGACTGAGGTCAGAGGTAGGGTGAACAGAGGAGGGCAGAGACCAGGCAGAGGTACTAAACAAATACTGTGCCTAAGTCTTTAATGGAGACAATGGAGGGTCAATAACTTATGGGGGATGTAGGATGGGAGTGAGGGGAAGCACGGATGTTGAAATTCCAGCTGGTAGGGTGAGGGAAGCCCTTAGATACCTGAAAATGGATAAAACACCGGGTCCAGATTTCATTCACCCCAGGGTGCTAAAGGATATGGCAGATGTCCTTGCTGCACCTCTGGTGGACCACTTTAACTCCTCCCTTCAAATGGGGTGGGTCCCTCGGGATTGCAGGATGGCTTATGTTGTACCTATCTACAAAGGAGGCTCACTGGAGGAGCCAAGTAACTACAGGCCTGTCAGCCTGACATCAGTGGTAGGCAAAATGATGGAGGTCATCTTGAAAGAAAGACTGGAGGTATTTATGAAAAAATAGGGCCATCTGTATGATCACTAACATGGCTTCATTTGGGGCAGATCATGTCAGACAAACCTTGTGGAGTTCTACAATTGTGTGGCAGAGGTGCTGGATCAGGGCAGGCTGGTGGATGTCCTCTTTCTAGATTTCAGCAAGGTATCTGACTTGGTGCCACACCCTGGGTTGCTGGACAAACTAGGAGGAATGGGGTGGGGAAATAGGATGGTTAGGTGGATAAGAAACTGGCTAACTGTGCGGTTTCAGAAAGTAGTGGTTGGGGTGGGTATCATCACATAGAAGGGTCATTAGTGGCGTCCCACACGGGTCGGTGCTGGGTCCACTCCTGTTTAATGCTTACATCTCACACATCAGGGATGGTATCAGGAGTGAGATGAGCCTCTTTGCTGATGATTCAAAGCTGGGGATGGTGGTGGATGGGGAGGAGGGTAGGCAAGCCCTTCAGGGGGATCTGGAGGTTCTGGAGAAGTGGACAAGCACCTGGAAACTGATGTTCAATGCCTAGAAATGTAATATTCTCTACTTGGGGTTTAAGAACCTAGCTCATGAGTACTTTTTGGGTGGTCAGTAGCTGCAGGTTTTGGGAAAAGTGATCTTGGGGTGGCTGTAGATGCCAAAATGAATAACTCGGAGCAGTGTATGAAGGCTATGGAAAAAGCAAATAAAATGCTCAGGTGCACAGCTAGGGGATAACCTCAAGGAGATCGAAGGTGCTTCTCCCTCTGTATAATTGCCTGGTTAGACCACAACTAGAGTACTGTGTGCAGTTCTGGTGCCCGTTCTTAAAAAAGGACATTGCACTTCTGGAGAGTATCCAGAGTAGGGTGACCAGGATGATTCAGGGTCTGGGAGAAAAGTCTTATGAGGAGAGACCTGAGGAACTGGACTAGTACTCCCTGGAAAAAAAGAAGACTACAGATTTTTTAATGATAAAATCACTTCTATCTCAGCAGGAGTTAGTACCTGTTTGGATTAAGCAAACATATACTTTATTAGAAGAAGGGGGTCTCATTTAAGTAAAAAAAAAAGAAGAACGTCACTGTGTGTTTCTTTGAGGAAGGGGGTTGTATCAGCTTAATTTACTGAGTCAGAGCAGAGGGTGAATCTAATTGGGGGTGTGGCTTAGCAATTTAGGAGTACAAAAGCAATTACAGCTTTCTGCTGTTTTTGACAGAAGAGAACTTTGGTTTCAGAGCAAGATACAGCAATCTAGAACTACAGATTTTTGACTAATTGCCCTCCTTCTTACCCAAAGTCAGTTCTACTTTTATAGCCACTGGATTTGACTGACAACAGGAACTTCCTATTTGGCAGTAGGAATGGAAGGATCATTGAGACACATTAGTTTCATCAACCTTGAAGGAACCTAAAAAATAACTCTTTCTCCCCGGCTGCTGGAGGTCTGAATCCAAGCACGGAAGAAGGAGACTACTAAAGACTACAGGAAGTTCCTGTCGCAGAACAGAAAGGGCAAGAGCTGTAAAGGCACATAGGCAGTAGGAAAGTAAGCGTAAAAATGCATAGATGGAAGAGACAGTAAGCATACAAAGCAACAGGAGAGGGGACACAAAATAAGTCAAGATGGGAGTGGTGTAGTGCAATGGCTGTGGGGCAGCAGTGTTCCAGGAGACATTCTGGAGGCTGTGATGCTGCACTGTTTGCAGGCACCTCTCTGGTCTGAGGGAGGAGGTTGCCCACCTCCAGGCTGACCTGGCTAGGATTCGTGAAACCTCTTCTGCCTCCCAGGGACCACCAGGGTCACCACTGTTACCTCAGAGGTTGCCAAGAAAGAGGAGCGGTTGGACCAAGGTGGGCTCAGGGTGGGAAAGGGTTGTGAAACAGAGGTGCATCCCTCCAGTTGTACCTCTATGGAGACACCTGCAGTGGAGACCAAGGAGGATGCTGGGATCCTCCACAAAGGAGACCCACAGAAGGGTGGCCCGGGACCCCACAGGGGAAGGAAATAACTCTTGGTGGGGCACTCGATCATTAGGGGGGTAGAAGTGGGGGAGGAAGGGGATAGGGAGGTAAGATGCCTGCCTGGCACCATGGCTTGGAGGGACAGGAAGCGAATCCTCAGGATTGCAGAAGCAGCTGCACAAGGGAGGGAGCTGGATGTCATTGTACACCTAGGGACAAATGACCTGGCTGTGAATGGGATCAGAGCAGTGCAAGATGAGTTTGTGGAGTTGGGGAGGGGCCTTAGACAAGTAGCATGTAAGGTAACCTTCTTGGAGGTGCTGCCCATCTATGGTGAGGATGATGCTAGGGTATTCCACACCATGGGATTCAATGAATGGTTAAAAACTGGTGTGGAGCTCAGGGTTTTGGCTTCATTGGGGACTGGGGAGCCACCTGGAGGGATGCAGGCTTATACTGGCGCAATGGTGTGCATCTGTCCGGGGGGGGGACCAGGATCCTAGGTGACAGGTTTAAATGCTTCATTGTCAATCATTTAAACTAGCCAAGGGGAGAGGCACTGAAAAGGAGCAGAGAAATACCAGCCTCCCCCCCACAAAACACAGTAGTTAGAAAGGTAATCACCAAGGTAGAGAAGTCAGTTGGGAGCAGGACAGGGATGAATGCAGAAAAAGGTGGTAAGGACATGGATGGGGCTAAAAGGGGTAAGGCCATAACAAATAAATGGAAGGTGATTAGTACCAATGCCCACAGTCTGTGCAACAAGCTCTCTGAACTAGTGGCCTTGATGGAAGAGAGATGCCTGGATATCGTGGCAGTCACTGAAACATGGTACACAGAGTACCATGACTGGGATGTCAATATACCAGGATACACAGTCTACAAGAGGGACAGGGTGAGCAAAAGAGGAGGAGGAGGAGTAGCTCTCTATATAAGGGAAGGGATTAAAGCAACAGAACTAAGGAGTAAACAGGAAGTTGCTGAGTCACTATGGGTCACCCTGGAGACGGGAAATGGCACCACAATCCGCATGTGGGTTGTGTACAGACCCCCATCTCAGGGGGAGGAAATGGAAAAGGAAATGATAGAAGGCATCCTTAAAATGGCAGAAAAAGGGGAGATATTGTTGATGGGGGACCTGAATATGCCAGATGTTAACTGGAGTACATTTGCTGCAGGCGCATCCAAGAGCAGGGTCATTCTTGATGCCCTACAGGAGGCATGCATCAGACAGCTAGTGTTGGAACCCACTTGGGAGGGAGCAATCTTAGACATGGTATTCTCAAATGGGGAAGGAGAAAGGATCTCAGATTTAGAAGTGGGTAGCCATCTGGGAATAAGTGACCGCCAAACAGTGTGGTTCACAATAAACACATCCATAGAGTCACCCATACAAAAACAAGAGTATTGGACTTCAGGAAGGCTGACTTTGGGAAAATGAGAGAGTGCCTCAGAAAAGCACTAGCAAATGGGAAAGAAGGAGGGCTGGAGGAACAATGGGGAATAATCAAAACAGCCATCACAGAGGCAACAAGCCTTTGTGTGAAGCAAATCAACAAAACAAAATGAAGGAAAAAAACACTATGGTTCTCAAAAGAGGTGACAGGGATGGTTAAGGAGAAAAGGATAGCATTCAGCAAATGTAAGGAAACACAGAAGAAGCAGGACAGAGAACTTTATCAGTTAAAGCAGAAGGAGGCAGGGAAGGCAGTCAGAATAACAAAGGCCCAAACTTGGGAAAAGATAGCCAACTCTGTTAAGAAGGGGGGATAAAACATTGTATAGGTACATTAGGGAGTGAAGAAAGACCAAGGGAGGGATGCAGAGACTTAATAAAGGGGAGGGAATGTGGGCAGAGGGTGACAGTGAAAAAGCAGGGATACTGAACAAATATTTCTGCTCAGTATTCACAACTGAAGAGGAGGGGGAGGTACTGAAACCAAAGAAGGGAGAAACTCTGAATGGGGGGGGTCGATACCAGTCCATTTACAGAAGAAAGGGGTTTGAAAGAACTCTTGAATCTGAGGGTGGACAAAGCAATGGGGCCTGATGGGATTCATCCTAGAATTCTAAAAGAACTAAGGGTAGAACTAGCAACACCACTGACTACTCTCTTTAACAAATAATGGGAGGATGGGGTGGTACCTGAGGACTGAAGGAGGGCAAATGTGATTCCACTTCACAAAAGCAGGAGCAGGGCAGAAGCAGGAAACTACAGACCAGTTAGTCTGACTTCAGTGGTAGGGAAAATGATGGACTCACTTCTGAAGGAAGGAATTTTTGAGTACCTAGAGGCCAGTGGGGCACAGGATCCAAGGCAGCATGGTTTCACAGCAGGAAGGTCATGTCAGATGAACTTAATAGATTTCTTTGACTAGGTGACCAAAGTAGTAGACCAGGGAGGGGCTGTGGATATGGCCTACTTAGATTTTAGCAAGGCATTTGACACAGTCTCACACAAAAGATTTATATACAAGTTAGTCAGCCTTGGAGTGGGTCCCAAGGTGGTAGCCTAGATAAAAAACTAGCTGGACAACAGGACGCAAAGGGTAATAGTAAACGGAGTCCACAGTGAAGAAAGGAAGGTAACTAGTGGGTTACTGCAGAGTTCAGTACTGGGACTTGTCCTCTTTAATATCTTTACAAGTGACATTGTAGAGCACCTGGAAGGAAGGGTATGTCTCTTTGCAGATGACATAAAGATCTGCAAAAGGGTTGATACACAAGGTAGGGTGGAAAGAATGGAAAGAATGAAAAGAGACTTGGCAAGGTTGGAGGAATGGTCTAATATGTGGCAGCTCAGATTCAATGCAAAGAAGTGCAAGGTAATGCACCTGGGAAACAAAAACCCAGGGGAAGGGCTGGCCTGCCGGTGCAGCGGTAGGGCTACCACTTGCGGCGCCAGTGACCTGGGTTCGGGAACGGACTCGGGCGGTTGGAGGGCCGGCTGGGGGAAGGAGGATTGAGCACCCAGGGGCTGCTCTCCTCCTCCAGGTGGGGTGGGATGCAGGTCCCGCTGCGATACCGCCACCTGGGTGACCACGGGTGGAGGTGCAGCGAGACACCATATAAGGGAGGGAGGACATCTACCGGGAGCCGGAGCATTAGCACGTCATGACGTGCGTCGCTTCATGGCCCACCTTGCATGCAGACATCCTGTGGGCTGGGAACAGGAAAGTGGAAAAACCTGTGCTGGACTCCTGTAGATGGGACCCGGCTGTCCCGAGATAACCCTTAACCAGGCTCCATACATGGGGTTGGTGACGCCTTCTGACACTTACTTGAGGTGTGAGAGGGGGACTAAAGGGGGGGTCCCTCTCCTCCCCGCCCAGGGGGTAAACTGAGGCAGGATGGGGAAGGGCTAACCAGCAGCTGGAGGGAGGTACCTGGGGCAGGACTACAGGAATACACAGCCTAGGGATCCCCGAAGAAAGGAATCTAGTACAGCGAGAAGGGGGCATAAAGAGAAAGTATAAAAAGAAAAAAAATAGGGGAAGAGTACACAATGGGGTAGAGTTAATAACAACAACAAAAATTAAAAGAGACCTAGGAGAAATTATATCAGACGACCTAAAGGTGGGCAAGCAATGTGAGAAGGAAGTAAGGTGGATACTGGGATGCATAGGGAGAGGCATTAACAGTAGAAAACAGGAAGTTGTTATCCTTCTGTACAGACAGTTAGTGAGACCCCATCTGGAGTACTGCGTGCAATTCTGGAGACCCCATCTCCTCAAAGACATAGAGTGGAGGCTGTTCAGAGGAGGGCAACCAAATCGGTGCAGGGTCTACACCGGAAGACATAAGAAGAGAGACTAAAGCAGCTTAATATGTATACCCTTGAGGAAGGGAGGGTGAGGGGGGACATGATAGAAACTTTCAAGTATCTCAGGGGAATTAACAAAGTACAAGAGGGTAGTATCTTTCAGAAGGAGAGATGTGCAAGAACAAGGGGGTTCAATTTGAAGATAGAGGGGGACGGCTCAGAGGTAATGTTAGAAAGTTTTTTTTTTTCACAGAGAGGGTTATGGATGCATAGAACAGCCTTCCTGAGGAGGTTGTGGAGTCAGGAACAGTGGGAGAATTCAGGAATGCATGGGACAGGCATAGAGCAATTCTATGGGGGTAGGAGGAAGTAAGCAAGTAACAAGGTTCGCCTCACAGTTAATAAGGCCTGCAGACTTATCACTGGTGCTCCCAGACTCACTCACACAAGTGAGCTGTACACCCTGGCTACCCTACTCAACCTGGAAGAGCGACTCATGTATCAGACATGCCAGCTCACCTTTAAAGCCCTGCGTGGCCTATCCCCCATAGGCCTATCCAACTCCATTCGCCATACTGCACCGACCCTGATCACGCGCAGCTCGTCAAGAGCTACCCTAGTTATTCCGAGAGCCAGGACCTCTCAAGGTCAGAGGGCATTCCCCTACCGTGCGCCCCACTGGTATAACTCCCTCCCTGCCAGTGTCTCAAACTCACTAACCATAGCTTGCTTTAAGCCCAGGCTCAGAAACTTCCTGCTTAGCTCTCGCAAATGCAACTGCCGCTAGCCTAGTGTAAAAAAAAAAAATATATATATATATATATATATATATATACTCTGTTTGACAATGCTCACTGAGCTCCCCCCCCTTCCTTTCCCTACTAATTCCTCCTCCCCTATCTCCCTCCCTTCTACTCCCACTAGCTCTCCCCCGACCATAAGTTTTGCACCTTTTGTTATCTTTTTGCTTCGTTGGAGATTGTATTCTATTGTAACAAAATTGTAATTGAACTGTAACTTTTTTGTTTGTAAGTACTGTGTCCCTTGTACTACTGTTCTGATGTCCTCTTTGTGATGAGGTACCTTTGTAAATGAGCCTCTGGCTCAAAGGTTTCTAAACTGATGTTTAACTAAATAAATAAATAAATAAATAAATAAGCTGTTGATTAACTAGAATCTGCAGCTTATCCATCAGGTAGGTAAATGGGCAGACTAGGTGGGCCAAGCAGTCCTTATCTGCCATCAAATTCTATGTTTCTAAAAGATATGATTGAGTTCTTTAAATATCTGAAGGGAGTAAATGCAGTAGGCCCAAACAGGGTGCTCCAACTGAGGGGGGCCACCAGGGGTCACCACATTAGGCTGGTTGGCAGAGGCTCAGGGGGAGATTATTTTATTTTATTTAGTTTTTGTTGACTGGGTAAGTGCACTAGACAAATCCTGACTATTTTCAGGCATGACCCGGGGGAGGGGGATACAGATGAATGCCAACTGACCTTGAACCATATTAGGCTGTTGGTGGTATTTTTAGTGAATTAGGAGGTGCTACTTCACTGAGAAGGTGGTGGACCCTTGGAACGCACTGCCTGCGGAACTGGTGGCTGTTAATACAGTGGAGTTTTTCAAGAAGAGCTAGGACATAAATAAGAGAAGGGTTAAACTGAGTACTGCCAGATCTGGAGGTGTGACTCCAATGGTGAGGGGGCAGGGGGAATTACAGGGGAGGCAGAGAGGGCAGCAACGGTGCCTGGACTAGGTGCTGATCTTTGAGCAGACTCAATAGACCCTTAGGCCTACTCTGCTGGCATCTTAGTATGTTAGTACAGTATGTTAACACTGCAATGTGTTTAGCCTTAAACATGTTCAGCCGCAAACCCACAAGCACCAGATGTCATGCCTCAGTGATCACCCTCTCTGTAGTCCCCTTCTGCTGATTCAAAATATCAACTACCGCCTTGTTGTCACACCAAAAAAACACTTTTTTGTTCTGTAGCCATTCACCCCACACCACTGTTGCCACCCAGATCGGAAATAACTCCAAGAATGTGATATCCTTTAGTAGCCCTTCTCTTTCCCACATGGGCTGCCAGGCTTCAGAGATCCACTCCCCCTGGAAATATACCCCCATCCCAATTGCTCCCGCTGCATCAGTGTACAACTCCACGTTGTACAGCCAGTCCCCTTGCCATAGTGTGACCCCACTGTGTCATAAAACTGTTGCCATACTGCCATGTCCTCCCTTATCCCTCTTGTGACGTCCTCCCAGTGGTGGGGGTGGCTGCACATTGCCCATTATTCTGGCCAACCTCTGCATAAATACCCTCACAGGGACCACCAAATGGCATGCAAAATTCAAATGCCCCAATAACTGCTGTATTACTGACAACTGGACACTCCTTGTGGCCCTGACAATGCATAACAAACCTTTCAGCCTGTCAATCTTCCCTTTGGGTAGGTGAAAAACTCCCGCCTCCACATCCACCTCTAAGCCCAAGAACTCCAGCTTCCTACTTGGGCCCTCCATCTTGTCCCTTGCCAGCAGTACCCCCAAGGTCCTGCACATGTCCTAGATATCCACCAGCATCTTCCCTGTGCCCTGCTCCCCTTCCCCTACTAATAACAAATCATCAGAGTAGTGCACGATGGTGCTGTGCCCCCACCTGTCTGTAAATACCCACTGCAGCCATGTGCTGAAAGTTTTGATTGCCACAAATGCAATAGAGCAGCTCATGGGCATCGCTTTGTCAAGGAAATACTTCCCTTCAAACTGGAAGCCCAGCAAATCCCAGTCTTCCTCCCTCACTGGGAGCAACATGAATGCAGATTCAATGTCCGTCTTCACCAACCATTCTCCCTCCACTGCTCTGATCAGCTCAATATTTTGATCTAGTGTGGCGTAGCACACTGCCCTGTCCTCCTCTGGGATTCCAACATTTACCGAGCCCCCATCATGGTAGGATAAATGGTGCAACATCCTGTATTCCCTGGGCCATTTCTTAGGTACCAGGCCCAGTGGACATATCCGCAACTCCGAGCATGGTGGGGTATTAAAAGGCCCCACTACCCTTCCTGCTAAGATTTCCTCATCTATTTTCTGTTTTACTAAAACCTCCTTCCCATTGGTGGACCCTAGATTCTTTGCACTTGTTGCTACCCTTGGTCCCCTGTAGTGCAAACTAAACCCCCTTGTAAACCCCTCCCTCAACCTGTCCTTTGCCACCCGATCGAGGTATCCCTCCATCCATTTCCTCAAAATGTCCACCTGCGTGGGAATGTGGGGCCCCTTGAAACCCCTCCCCCTTGCCCCTTCCCCTTTAACTACTTGCTCCCAAACCCCACGTAACCTCTTCTTCTCCTCCCCCTTGCTCCCCTCCTCCTCTCACTCCCCAAAAGGTACCATGAAATGGATTCCTGAAACCCTGCCCTGTCACCCATGCTCCTGCATCTGGACACAGGGTGGGGCCCCACGCATTTTGCACTGGCATGTCAGAATTTGCAGTTTGGCCAGCTGCAGGTTGTTTTGTTGAACCCCCAGCATGTCTTTGCTACTGCCCCCCCAAATGGCTTTGCTCCCTCAACTGCCCCTGGACTCTGCCCTGTGAGCATTCACACCCACAGATCCACATGAGTTACATCCCACCTAATACCCCATATTCTGCCATCTGCTGCTGAAAGCGCTTATCATAGACTAACCAACCATACAACCCCACACCTTGCATGTATCCCAAATTGTGGCTGAATACGTCTGGAGGGGAATAGCCAATTCTGTCTGCTTTTGCAGCAAAATGGCACTAAAATTGGTAAACCCTGCCAACCAATTGTCAAATGTCTTACCCTTAAAACGCTTGTCATCCAGCATTTTTCCAACTAATGCCAATGCCACCCACATCTCCAATCTGTCTACTGACTCCCGTTCCGCATACTTCTTCGCTGCATCCTTGTCCACTAGCATGAACATATCCACATACTCCCTCGTCCATATCTTTTCCTTAATTGCCTGCAGCACGTGCCCCCCTAACATCATCCTTGGAAACCCCCCTGAACTGTGCCTCACTTTTACCACTCCTATCCGTTCCCTGACACCTTTAAATCTAGCCAAGCTTTTTCCACTTCTTCCAACCCTTTTTCCCCTCTACCCACTGTCAAACCTGCCAAATACACCTTAAGGCTACTATCCTGTCCTCCTTTGGTTAAATCCACCTGAGTCCCCCCTTCCTTACCACTCATTGCTGCCAACTTCTCCCCTGCCAGTTTCCTTGGACTCTTCCCCACTCTGCCCTCCTCACTGTCTTCTGCCCCTTTCCTTTTCCCAACTCCCTGGGCATCTTCTGACTTGTGAGCCTTCTCGAGAATGAACTGCACCTGCCCCATCAGCATCATCGCTTGCTTGGCCAGCTTCTCCACTGCAGTTTCCTTCTTCCTTTGCGCTGTCAGTAAAACAAAACAGAACCCTCATATTCAAGGATGACTGTCAACTATTGAGATTCTTCTTTTATTATTATTTTTTGTTGCCCCCTCACCCCTTTTCAGAACCGGGTCTGCCTGCCCAGACTATCTCTTGGATGTTGCTCCCTCCCCCACCCCATCACCTTCTGTCAATGTTTTTTTGGTGCCTGTTGTGTTGCTAAACCTGTGCCCTGTTGTTACCTCCTCAAGCCAGCAGCTACAGAAACCACATGAGGGATCTGGTGCTGTGCTACAGCAGCCACTGATATAGCCACCCAGATAGATTCGGGGAGGGAGGTAGAACCTGGGATACTGGCCATCCCTATGTCGTATCATTCACTCTAACCACTGCCATGGGTCCAACTTCAAAAACATTATCCCTTCCTTGACAGTAGGAAACTGCTATTTAAATCCTACCTAGCTCTGCCTGCTCCCTCCCTCAGCTGGACCTAAAGTATCCATTCATCAGTGCAAGTGCTTGCTTCAGCTTCAGTACCTTTGCGGGGAGGAGGCTTCCTTCATTTTGCTTGTTTCTCTGAAGGGGCTTCATTCACTTATGTTGGTTTCATCTTATTTTCTTGTGTTATGTATTTGGCCCTGTTGGGCTACCAGCCCTCAACCCAGGTGGAAAACATACAGAAACAGATTAGTTGCCATTTTGGTCCTTGTAAGAATAGATCCAGAAGCAAATGGTTTGATAGTTTTTATTGGCCCAACATAGATATTACAAAAAGAAAATAATGTCTAAACCTTTGGAACAATCAAGTCCTTCCTTGGAGACTTAAAGTCTCCTAGGAAGGTCTTGGTTGGTCTGAATGTTTAGACATTGTTTTCTTTTTGTAACGTCTATCTTGGTCTAATAGAAGGTATCAAACAATTTACTGTGAACCCAGGTGAAAAATTAATATTCCCTGAACTGGTATTGAATTCTGCACCCTCTGAATCAGCAGCTGGCCCCAGCCACTTCTTCTGCATGTTCCCTCATTTTGGAGCTACCCCACCAACTGCCCTTTCCACGTCCCTCTCTTCCCAAACCTTCCCCCTCACCTCCTCTCAGCACAGTTTGCACAGCCAGTACAGTGTGCTAAGATGGCAGCAGCTGCCTCAACTCTTAAATGGTGACCTGCCTCATGGCTGTAGCTCTGCCATGCTTGCCCCCATGTACTGAACCAGGCCATCCCCTGAGTGCCACATACCTCTGCCCCTCCCCAACAATTGCTGGAAGTACCCCCCCCCCCCAAGCCACCAACAATCAACTTTCCATTTCATTATTATTCACATTTTTTTTTTTACTTTATCAATCGCAGCACTCAAGCTATGGCGAAAGTAACCCTGCCTGGACCAGTCCACTGTGCCTCTGCCCCTCACTCCGCTCCACCACTACCAGCTGCAGACACGACCATCAACTATCCTGTTTTATTATTTCCCACTTGAGCTGCAGTGATAGCAAACCCTGCCCAACAGCACATGGGGCAGCTCCTTTTGCCACAGTGGACTGCACCTAAACCCATGGAACACTCCCCACCCCCCACCCCTACATCCTCCCACTGCTGCTCCTCCCCAAGACAACAAGCCGCTTTGGGCCTGGGTCCCTTTGCTGGCTCACCCCACCTCGAAGCCAGAAAACAAATTTATCACCAGAAAAACAGGTGGGGTGGGGCTGGAACAATCTCGGGCTTCCGTTCATCAACCCGTCTTCTGACCCATCCCCTGACCTTGTCACTGCAGTGATCCTCCCAGCTGGAGTTCCCCATCCTCTGATCGAGCAACTGGTCCAATCTCTGAAAAAACATGCAGCCTGCCTCGTGGTGACCCATTCTCCTGCTGGCTGACCACAGCTCACTTCATGTCACTTCTCACAAAGACCAGCCAGGAGATGCTGCCTGCACTGCTTGCCAAACCCAATCCTCATGGTGGAACAATTCTCCTGCCAGCTGACAGCAGCTCACATCATGCAGTTCACCCATGGCTGGCCAGGAGATGCTGCGTACACTGCTTGTCCAGACTAGGAGCCTCCCTGGCCACAATTTGCCCACAACCACCAACCAATATGACACAGTGCTGAACCACGGGTGGTTACACAAACCAAACCATATGTACCTGAACCATAAAACTATTAACAATTGGCCCAGTGGCCTCTATAGTGTAAAATAAAAAAAAAAAAAGCTGGCCAACTGTAACCTCGCGCTTCTACAGATGCCACCAGGCCAGCTCAAATCAAGCAAACTCTCATCATATTGTACATTTTAAATACAAAACCTATCCTCTTTTCTCCTGTCTCCCTTCTGTGCCCCCACCTAACCTTTTCCCACCCTACATATCCTCCACAGCTGCCAGCTAATGTTCTCAGCCTCTTGAAGAATTCCAAGATTTTCAGCAGAAAGTGGCTGGCAGCTGCTGAGCCTCACTTTTTACTACCCCCTATTGGCCACTCCTCCCTGCTGTTCCACTCAATGGGTAATGTCCCCTGGCCTTGACAGGCACCCAGGCCCCACCTTTCCTTGATTTCTCCTGACCTCTATATCCTCTCTCTCTCTCCCTTCCACCTAAGTCCCCCATTTTAGCCTTCCAAGTTGCCTGTCCCTTGACAATTAGGGTCACCATGGATTGGCAACCACCCTCTTGTTGTCAATGGAAAAAGTTAGATGTGAGCTTCGAAACAGTATTTTCTGTCACAAATGTGCAACCTTGTGTTGCACAGGTGTCATTCTTTGTCGCAAATGAGGAATCTTTTTCCACGTTGCAGCTATCTTGTTTTTTCTTAGCGATGGAAACAAACTTAAGGATCATATGCATAGATGGTTATGAAATGTAATTTTTTTCACTTCCTTTGGTTACTTACTGTCGCTTCACCTTGTTTGCAATTTACATGTTTAAGTAGTAATATCTTTACAAAAACCTTTAAAAAGTAATGACCGCACTTTACATCATGCACTTGCAAGTCTGTGTTTACAGTGAGGATCATAGGCATGGATGCCGAACCAAATGACATCACATGGTGGTTACTTATCTGGTTACTGTATTGTCTGTCACCATGATGTCATCTGATAAAGACACCAATAGTGCAGCTCAGTCCTGTTTGTCTGGCTGGTCAGTATCCCGAATCATTCCCTACAGTTTTGAGCCCCTGGCAATGGCTCCTACTGTGGAATCTAACAGTGACAGTGAAATGGAAAATGATGCCAGAAGAAGTGATAAAAACAGCAGCACGGAGCTGTCTGAATGGTACTGTAAATGCTGCATATGTTTTCATGCTGACAATAACACATATATTGACAAGCATATCATTTTTCACATATATTGAGTGTAAATCACTGTCTATGATAGGGATGTGCTGCAGCCTTACTGCATTATATATATATATATCTTCCCTCATCCATGCTACCACATCTAATCTTGTGTGATCTTTGTACTTTGTTTTAGTCACTGACAACTACTGGTGATGACTGAGGTTCTCTGAATAGGTGCTGCTGCTAAATACATCACCCATCCACCTGACTTGTACCTTTATGTCCTTACATTTCCTGTGGATGTACAGTCATTGACAGTCCTTCAACAATATCATCTAGTGGTCCAGTTGACCCCTCCCTACTCACTTTACCAGCTTCTTACTCCCAGCTCATACTCATTGCTGACTGTTCATTGTGTTTTATTATTTGTCTTTCTATTCCTCTGGATATGAGATGTGAAAATGCTGTTTCAGGCTGGTCATGGTCCTCCATGGCTTTCGTTTTACAGTTTGGAGTTTTGCCAGAGATTTTACTGCATGAGCCAGAATCCATGTGCTATATGAATGTAACTTTTTAGAATTTGCATAGAAACCCCTGGCTCCTTCAGGGCATATTTGCAACTGAATCTGTGGTGGCTGATCACTAAAGGGATCCAGCCCCTTCTGGGTATTGCTCTGAGCTATTTCAGGCAAAGGAATAGTGTAAGTGAATGCTGCAAGACAGAGTTAGAGGTATAAATGTACCTGAAAGTAAGTGGGACTCCAGAAGTAGACAACTTGATCTGTATCCATCTACTGTGATGCAAGACACTCCACATTCCCTGCCAACTGTGCATCATGTCTAATATTTAGACTTCAGTTATTAATAAAAGAGTCTTGAGACAGGTAAATGGTAGAGATGACCACGTTTCCCATCTAAGTTTAGGATCTGTCTGTCCATCCCTTATAAGTTATGTGTGTTGTTATGGAACATGTATCATTAACTATGATTCCTTTTGACAATTATATCCACATTTTACAGAAAAAGCTAGGCAATCATAACTGATCTGTGAAGTAGAATTACTCCAGAGACTTCCACAGCAAGGTTTATATTTCTCACTGCAGGACAAATATATTTTTCTATTGATGCATTTTCCCTACAGTGCCTGCTCATGGTCCCACACAGTTATCATAAAATGCCAGATGTGCAGCTTCATTCCAACCAAATGACATGACGAAGTGCAGCGAGCTGGACACCAAAATGATAACTGTTTGAAAATAGATTGATTAGTGACAGAAAGGATTGCTCCTTTTTGTGCTGCATCTTACTCTGACATTCATTTTCTTGGATGAGATCTTGGAAGCAATATTTGCATTAGGGCTGTAGGATACAGCCATAATGCTATGGGAATGTGATTAGATTGGTCCAGTGGTCATCCTGACCCCCACCCACATTCTGTCTATAAATTAAAAAGTCTGATTTTAATGTGTGGTAGTTATTTCATCCCTCTGACAAAGACGTCATGTCTTTATTGTGCTGTGTACCTAGTTACTTACTGGAATGGGTTTGGCACCACAGCCTGAAAAAAAGATAATACTCTCAAATTTTAGACTATACAGATTATTCTGTTTACTGACCACCTAAACCTCATAAACAATAGTGCCAGTGAGTTGTTTGATATTTTGATGTCTTACTATTAGATCCAGATATATTCCTGAAAGATGTCACTGAGCATAAACAATCAGGGCTACACAGGTGCCTTTGTTAGGTGATGCAGCAAGAAGATACATGTGCAGTCCTCCAAGCCTACGCACAGTGACATTTCATTTTTTTTGTACAACAGCCATCTCTTGACTTTCCTTATGCACCATTATCTTTACCAGAATACTATGAATTGTTTTAGCCATGTGGTATCTATGACCTACTAGGTAGGCTAAATTGCTCCAACCAGTTTAAAAAATTGCTATTAAAATCTTTAATTATTATTTTTTTGGTGGGGTGGGCACAAGTGGCAAGTTGCAGAGCAAGCCTTATGTACCCATAGATTGGTTCCATAGGATCCAAAAAACATGTCCTACAAATACTGTATCTTTCCCATGGCAAACACAGTTACAAAAATCTTCCATTCTAAAATATGTACTATGTTTAGCAAAGCAGCAGCATCACTAATGCAGTAGATATTTCATGGAGACTTCTCACACAGGAATGTGGCAGATGGTTCCATGTCATAATAGCAATCACAAAACGACGATTGCTATTATGGTGAGTGTATATGACCGAAAAGCTAATCGGTGATTTACACTTGCCAGCACCCTGACATCCAAAAACACAGAAAGTGTTTTTTGGGAGGGCTGCAACCCCCTCATGCCTCATCTCGTGGGGGGCTATGCCCCTCACCCCCTGATTATAGATTCTCAACTCCAGGGGGGGTGCATGTTGGGGAGGGGTCACAGACAGGATTTAAAAAAAAAATAGTCCTGCAGCCACAGGCAGCAGCAAAATTTCTACCCTCCCAATCCCAGCCCCAAACCCAGTACCTCCTGAGCCAGAGCTAGCCACCCGCACCACCACACCACACAGCTAGCTTGGCGGCAGCAGGTACACTAGTTCCCTAAAAACCCTTCCCTGTCCCTCCCTTTCCCCTCGCTATCCCCCCCCATTACAGTCACCCTTCCCAACACTCACTTTCATGTAGGTCACTAGTCTTGCTGGGTAGCCCATGGGGAAAGTGATTAATATGAGCCGCCGTTTTGATGGTCATCCATATTCAGACACTATCCTCACTGGATACCATGGCAGACATGTACTTCTGGTAGAAGATAGCATTAGCTCCTACTGCTACAAACTTTCTATGAAAACAATTTGGGAAATAATATAACTGCATGTATATTTAGTAACACACATTATGACACAGTGCTGCCCACAACTCAGTGTACAACAGAGATTGCTCACTTCATTACATTCCAAGCTGTGTATTAAAAGTACTGGAACACATACAAAAATGAATTAAAGCACAGTGGTGTGCAAAAATGAAGTACAGCAACATAGTAGACCAATTAATTTTACTGGTTTGTTCACAGACTCAGTTACCCTGTCTAAGCACTTCCGTGGTCAGAAAGGTCTGATAATTAAAGGTTGGACAGCAGCATGGTTATTTGAAATCTGACAGCCGAAAACCTCACATCATGAGAGAGATTGTCACTAGCTGCCATATAACATTGCATGAAAATATTAATTTTAAGAAAATAGTATTACTGCATGTTTATTCATTGCCATACAGTCTGACACAGTACTGCTCCAAACACAATTCACCATGAAGGTTGCTCACTTCATTACACACCAAGCTGTGCATTACATTTCCTGTTAAACATACATAAAAAAATAAACCACAGTTGTGTGTAAAAATGAAGTTCCGCAAAGGAGCAGACCAATTAATTTTACTGCTTAGTTCTTAGTTCACAGCTCCGGTTACCCTATCTAAGCACTTCTGTGGTCAGTAAGATATGATAATCACAGGTGGGAGAGCAGAGCTGTTATTTAGTTGGTTGTCAGGTGAAAATCTCAAATCATGATAGAAACTATAAGTATCTGCCATAGACCATTGGAAGTAAATGTTACTTTGTGTGAAATTTTATAATTACATGTATATTCATTACCATAAAATGGGACACAGTGCTGCAGAAAAATGTGATCTTTCTGGAAGTAGCCAACACGTGTTCTACTAATCGGGACCTGTTCTATCAAGTTCTGTGCTTACTGTTTTCATAAATCACCTGGAAATATGTTTTTTGAACATTCTGAAATCCTTTTTTGCAAATTTTCAAAAAAAGAATCACAAAACAGGGTCCTGTTTTGCAATTTGTGAAAGAAGATTTTCCTTTTTTCACAAACTGTGAAAAAAGAATGCAAAACAGGATTCTGTTTCACAATTTGCAAACAAAGAATTGTTATATAGCTGTTTTTTGTCACTTCACAGTAAAGAAACTGTTTGGAATTTTGGTCTGAATTTTTTAGTGTGCAACAGGCTTGGTCCACGGATGTGCCTTTTGCTGGTTTGGTCAAAGTAGATTACTTTGGTCTTGAGTTGTGTGGGGTTAAATTTCCCTTCATTTCCCTTAGGATAACATTATAATGTGAAGCATATACAGTTGTTTCCTTTTCACTCTGCTGTGAAGACATGGCTTGTAATTTTTGTCTGAAATTTTCAGGGTACAAACGGCTTGTCCCACAGATGTGCCTTTTTGTAGTTTGGTGAAAAGATATTCATATGGGGCACTATGCACCAAGCAGTCAGGGGTACACAGAAAAGTCACATACCCCATCTGCAGCACTTCACACCTGCAGACAGATGTGCCCATACCGCCATGCACAAAAGTCAACCACCTGTCCATGGCCCCCTGGTGCACAGGCCACCACAGGGTGGCTGGGGGTGGAGTTTTTGTCCCAGGTGGGCATCCAATGGGATGCCCCTCGGAACCCCTAGTGGATCCCTCACATATGAAGGCACAGGACTGGGGCTGTGCTTGCCAATTGCAGGCACACGGACCCACGCAGCACCATCCCATTCCATTGCCACCACTCCCATCCATTGCCAGGCCCTCACCCTTCTAGCTGCCCCTGCTGTCTCCAGCTGCCCAGTGGTCAGGGGCAGCAGAGTGAGCCCTGTCCTGATCCCCTGGTGACCAGTGGCCTGTGTCCATGGGGGCATGCAGTGAGTTACAGGAGGGTCCTCTCTGCCATAACCTGCACCCTGCCCCATATCAATGTGGCCAGCACTACGCCCTGCCTGCCCCGGTGCATTGCTGTCCGCATGGCTGGGGGATGGGCACATAACCCCTGTGCACCCATGTTGTGAATGCTGCATAGCCACTGTTCATCAGTATTCACACTTACAATGCCAACGTACCCGGTTTACATGGGAACATTGGCATTGTGTATAGGGTCAATCTGTGGTGTTATACAGTTTTTAAATCTTACTGTGGTTCTTATAGGATAACATTGCAATGTGAGATGTTTCTTTGTTACTGTGCACCATGGGATTACAGATTAGTACAGTATCTTTAAAATTATGTATGGATGGGAGTGCAGGGCCCTCTCACTAAATATGGATAATATTGTGGACTCATTGAAGTGCAGGGCCTGAAAGTCCCTGTGCTCCTACAGGGAAATAATGATATGATTGCAATATCTCAAAAATTATGGATGTATGCTAGTGTAGGGCCTGGAGGGCTCTGCACTCCTACATGCAAATATGGATACCATTATGAACTGATGGGAGGGCCTTGCGCTCCCACAGGAAATAAATAAAAGATACTATCTAAAAAATGAGGGGAATCTTTGCAAGAACTTCATTAATGCACTAGTGAGGGTTCCAGTGACAAAAGTAGGGAAATGTGTTGTTAAGATTTCTAAACATAACATCTCACCCCCACCCTTAGGATGTGCCGTGGGGTTGTCAACCCTAACACTCACCACATTCTCCTATACTGTACCCATCTCAGCATACTTACATATGGAATGGGGTGAGCATTAGGGTTCACAACCCCACAAGGGTGGAGCAGCTGCTCTTTGATATCCTGGAATATTATTAGCTTAAAGGACAAGTTTACAGATACAGAATGATGTAGTTTCATAGGATCTTTTAGTATTATCTGTTTCAAGAAATCTGGCTCAATAAGGATACGGATGTATCCATGAATGGGTATAGTTGCTTTCATGTGGCAGGAAGGAAACTGGTCAAACATGGTGGGGCATCTTATGGTCAGGCCATATGGCTTAAGACTGGGCCTGATATGAAAGTAACACCTACACATGAAACTCCCTTTGTTCAAGTTTTTCATGTAGTAGGTTTGGAACATAAATTCTGTTTGCTGAAAACACGTATACCTCCCACTTCATTAGGCTTCTATTGTAACTCAATTTGTGATGATATGGGAGAAATATTAAACAAAATTTAATGATTTACATGGGAATATCAACATCTTATGGGTAGGAAATTTTAATGCAAGAACTGGAAACTTTGATGGGTATGTGGATAATGTCATTGAAAACTGTCTAAAGGCTGACAGCTTCCTCAGATGCTCAAACAATAAAAAAAGTAATGCTGCTGGCTACAAGTTTGTAGAATTAATGACTATAAATAATTTTGCAAAACTGAATGGAAGGATCAAAGAAGATACTTCAGGAGAACAGACTTACCTTAGACCTTTAGTTGCATCAGTAATTTATTTTATCCCATGGAATGGTATTATGGGCACATGGGAAACTTATAGGGTTATTATACAGGGAGAAAGTGACCACTTCCCAGTAACATTAGAGTGGAGTGGCATACCATCTAAGAGAGTTCAGCTTTCCCATTTTAGATCTATGTGTTAGAAGTCAGGAACCACACAAGAGTAAGATTTAAGTACTCTGAGATTGCAATTATAGGCAAGTTCTTATTGCATTCAGTTGTCCCCTTGCTCAAAACTCAGGGTCCCTTAGTGATCTTTCACTCTTAATAAAAAAGCTGTATGACTGCTATGAGGGTTTAAGGAATCTAATCTATAGGCCTGCTAGAAATGGTGACTATCTCCAGTCCAGGACCTCCTGGTTTGATAAAAATGTAGGGGAATTTAAATCAAAACTTACTAAACTTATAAGGAAAACTAAAATGTCCACAGACAAGAATAGATTCTGACAGCTTACTATAGAATGGAAATTATATAACATTTTTATAGAAAGTAAAAAAGGGAATTTTGTAACAAACATTGGGATAGGATGCTATGGGTAATACAAAGATATGATGCCCAAACATTATGGTGCATGGTAGCCAAGGGCACTAGCAACAGCAAGTTTAAACTTGGTACATGCATACCCTTGGAGATGTGGGTCAATTATTATACAAACATTTTTTATGATAATGACAGTGGGCGATGATCCTGCCTCCTCTGAGTGGCTGTCTGTAAGGCACAACTTTTCTCCACTTCAGAGAAGCAAAGTATATTTAGCAACAGGTTTGCTAAAGAAAACAAAAAGCCCATGGCTCTGATCTCATTCTACCAGTCAAAAATATAACATTTAAGTTTTAATATCCTGCATACAACAGAACTCACAGGGTTATGAATTATGTACAAAGACAATTATTAGAAAACTATAGAATAGCACAAGTTCACTTTATATATATAGAAATTGCACTTTATCATTATATTTATCATATGTCTGAATCATGATTTTAATTATTGCTGCCCTTATATGTATGTATAAATTTGTAAAGGTGTAAAAATTGAACAAATAAACTTCTGAATCTGAAAAAATCATCCCACCAAAAATTTATTTACTTAACCTGTCTCTTTGGAGTAGTGTTCTCCACACATATTTTAATTTATGCATATACAGTCTGTACATACCCCATTCCTGGAAAGGGTCAACAGTAGTATCTATACACAGAAAATGTGACAGGGAAGATCACAAAATGTATAGACCAAACACACTTCTTGACATCTCAGGGAAAATGTTCTCTAGAATTATTTTCAAAAGATTATTATTACAGACTAAAAATCTGGTAGGTCCTTTGGAACTCAAGACTGGCTTTAGAGATAGACACTGTACCACTGACAACTGTTTTATTCTAGTACACCTACAGTAATAGAGAAATAAGCCAAGCTGAGAAGGTAAAAATTGTACGTGTCCTTCATTGACTTCAATTTCACTTTTGACACAGTCTCATGGAATATACTTTGGAAAACAGTTTGGAATTGAGGAATGGATTTGAATCTTATCACCATAATTAGAGACCTTTATTTCACCACTTGGGCTCAGATTCATGTTGGGACCAGGGGGCAGATTTCCACATTCTTCTCAACTAATAGGGGGATGACATTGGGCTATGTCATCGCCCCCACACTCTTCTGTAGTCACTTAAATAACCTACCTGTTGATCTGAGCAATTCAAACTGTGATTTGCCAAAGAAATACTTTTTCATGTCCAGCCCTAGCATATGCCAATGACTTAGCTCTAATAGCTCTCTCCAAGACTGATCTACAGAAAAAATGAACCTGCTGAACACCTATGCAGGAACGTTTTAACTTAAAATAAATGAATTCGAAAGCCAGGTTCTCATTTTTGAAGATAGAAATGATTCTGGAGTGTAGAATACTGGAACTAAAAAACTAAATTAGGTCAAATCTTGTACCTATTTGGGCCTAGTTTTCTCAGAGAATGGCTTATGGGCAAGGCATATGAAGTATGTACTGCAAGTGATTAGTTCAAGATGCATGTCCAAGACTCTCTTTTCGGGTGAGATCTAGAACAATATAATTATTGATTCCCTTGAGGTCTCACTGAATCAAATGTATAAGTCACTGCTAGGGGTAGGAAAATAAATCCCTGCCCATTATATTAGAGCCAAGCTGCATATCAGGTTGACCATTATGGACTAGCATCAATTTGCAAAACTATTAGTTAAGTATTACCAGGATGCCAAAACATAGGCACCCTCACAGATGTCTGGAAGAACAAACAGGTAAGGTGGATCGATAGGGGGTACAGTCATTCAGTTAGGCTTTCTGTAATTTTTAATATTTTTAAATAATATAACCTGGATTTTTTGGAAAGATATGTCCAAAGAGGCATAACGCTTAGCTTAAAAAATAAGACCTACATTAGAAAGAAGATAAAAAACCTTCGTATCACCAAAGACCTCAGAAAAATCATATAGTCCAGATATTCCCCCTGGCTGGAAAAGAATGATGTCAGGCATGAAATACTATTTGGACTATCTGACTAATAATAACACTAAGAGACTATATAATTGTACAGATTCAAACTTTTTTCAGTAGCATCTTAAACGCCAAATACAGTATTTCTTCTAATGCTGAAAACAAAATGTGCAATTGTGCTAATCAATACAGGTACTATGAAAATCTGTTTCATGTTATAATTGAATGTACACTGTATAATAAAGCCAGGAAAATCTGGCTTACTCCAGTCTTGAACAACATGCAAACTACTAACAAACATGAATTTCTGACTATAATGTTCACCAGATGACCATCTCATTTACAGAGTGGTTGGATACATTTGTGCTGTAAACAAGATGGGGTTCAGATAATGTTAATGTCTCCTGTTTATACAGATTTAAACTTTTCACTGGTGGACATTAATTTTTATTTATTATAATTGTATTTTCTATGTCTGTGTTAACTTGTGCAATCCTTTTGCTTCTTAATATTTATGATTTTAGCTCAGGAGGACTTTTTTATTTCTATAACTTATTTATGATATCATAATGATCGGTAAAGTTTTATATGTATTTATGCTTAACCTTTTGTATTTTTTTCTCTGATTGTCCTAGTCTTTCTTGTAATTTTATGATTGTAATGGTCTCTTTTATGACTGATCAAAAAAGAATTGAATTGAATTGACAAGTCATTTTTATCCTGCGATCATGGGCAGTAAGTCACCTTCTTCAGTGCACGATTTAGCCATCATTGCCAGATATATTTAAATTATTTGTAAAAAATGTCATTAATGCAACAGTTAGAGTAACTAAACACCACGAAAGTAGGGAAAAATTGGGAAATGTGGCAATAGGGTTTCCAACCCTAACCCCACTCCCAACCCCCAAGCAGCACAAGGGAAAAACACATAGTGTTTTGGGTCTCCAGAGTCATGGTAAATCAGTGAAGGGTCTTCCTTGGGATTGTCCACCCTAATGCTCACCCCTTCACTGAGCCTGAAATGTCCTGTATGAAGCACAAGGTACAGCTCCAAGCCAATGCCTCATAATGATACACTCTTCAAAAGTAAAGAAGTATGTCTCGCAACATGTTCCCAATACAATTTGTAGTAGCTTTCTTCACACTGGGCACTGTGGGCCTTGTGTGAAGAAAGGAAATCATTTGTGACTTTGTTTGGTCAGGGAACAGGGTGGTCCTTATGGTTGACAACTCCATGGTAGACCCCACCACTATTTCTCCAAGACTCTGGAGACCCAAAACCCTAATATTTTTTCCTTGTACTGCTTGAGGGGTTGGGGTGAGGAGTTAGGGCTGGAAAACATAATGCTACATTATACAACTTTTGTGCCATTAAGTTACCCTAACTGTTGCATTAACATAGTTTTTTTCTAAGAATTTCCTTTTTTTGAGATAGTGGAATTATATCATCATTCACACAGGTCCAGAAGGGACCTGAGTGAACAGAAACAGATGTCCTAATGAAAGGGAAAACTCCATTGTCAACAGAATGCAAGTCCCTTGTGAGTCCTACAGTTCCATGTAGCAATGGATATGAAGAATACATGGGGCTATCTTGTGAGCAGTGGACGTGCATGACTCTGTATTCCCTGCACTTTCATGTGGCTGCAGTGACAGATGCACAGGGCAAAGAGTGCATCTGGCAGTCAATGCATAGGGCACTTAGCCACCCATGGATGGAAAGGTGCATGGCCCTCTGCCAAGAGGACAGTTGTGTGCAGTACATGGACTGGGGTCTGTGCAGACAACTCTGCACCTTTCATTCCCCGGCTAGGGGGTGTTACAATATAGCACAACCCCCCAACTCCATTCATACACCTGGGTCACTGAGCTCACCCTTGAGCTCAGTTCAGTGGTGCAGGATCAGAAAGCATACCCACTAGAGTAAAAACTGACAGAGCATGTAAAGTTTGTTAATTTTTTTTTGTTTTGACCCCAAATTTTCAAGATACTCATTTCATGATTCAGTTTATAGACATGACATGTACCACTTACAGTATATTGGCTGAAATATCATTTTGCACCAGAACTGCAAAAACACATCTTATCCAGGATTTTAAAAATGACGTGTGTCACGTTTATGAGGTCTTGTGGAAAACTGCTGTCTTGAAAGTTCGGAGTCAAAATATTGAAAATTAGCAAAGTTATGAGTGAATGTTGAAATTCTGTAATGTTCACTCATAATTTGGGCATTTTACTTTATTTTTACACGAAATGTCTGGCATAGCCCTCTTATTACCCCACCTCATGAACCCAGTAAGTGAAACTTTTGAATTCCCTGCCAAAACCTCATTCCACACCATTGAAACATCATTCTCCACCACAGGTGCAAAAACAACATTTTGGCCAGAATTTGAAAAATGTCAGAAGTCACATTCATGAGCTGGTATGAAAAAACGATGATGTTGAAAATTTGAGGTCAAAATATTTAAATTACCAAAGTTATGGGTGAGCATAGAAAAATGTAATTGTATACTCATAACTGCCATTTTTATGTTGGCTCGCGCTTGCATGCCAGCCAATATATTGCAGTAATAGCAGATTTGGAGGTACAGTCACTGTGGGAAAATGCAGGGCACGAATCAGTAGGTGCATCTCTCATTCCCCAATAAGCCAGCATGCAGAAGATACACCAGCAGTACGTAAAGTGGCCATCAGATCTAAGAAAAGTGCCTCTGAAATGAGAGCCAAGCTCGTCATGCAGTGGCATAACACACCTCCCGACGTGCCTTTCCTGATGAAGCAGTTCACTAAACATGGTGACACTGACTGCCGCCACACAGACTGCTGACTTCAGGGGTGCCAAATACCCCTGTTGGCATGCACTGACTCACTTCATTTGCCAATGGGGAGCCCACTCCCCGTTGGCATAATGCCCTCCCACTTCAAGTGTGTGCCGAAGGGGTGCCCAATCCCCCTTGGCATCATGTGCCCCCCAATAGTCTTTCTTTGCTGGCAGGGGACCCAATCCCCATCAGCTTCAGTCCCCCCTTCCCAGTTTAATTTTCTGATGGGGAGCCCACTCCCCATCAGCATAATGTCCCTCCCATTTGTTGTGTGCTGCGGGTGGTGCCCATTCCCCCTCAGCTCTTGCCCCGCATTTGGTATGTGATGACAGGGGTGCTCAATCCCCCAATGGTTACAGCACACCCACCCCCAAAACACTCAGGTGTCACACTGGGAGCCCACCCCAGTGTGCCAAATACCCCTTTAAATAAAAAAATGTCCTGCAAAGTTGTTTTTTGTTAAACCTGTAAAAAAGAAAACAGTCCCTCACTGTTGGTCCTGCTCCCTTCCCCAGCCTGCACCCACCATCTCTGTACCCACCTCCCCACACCCCCTTCACCCCATACTTACCTCCGGAGCACACCATGAAAATCTTAAGTGGCCCAGGAACATGTCTGCACACTTCAAAGCCTACCACAAACTGAAGAAATGCCAGTAAGCTGTATAATGGCATAAATAGGTTTTTTTCAACTCTGGTGCATATCTCTGCCAATTTTGGTAATTTTGGCACCACATTTTCAACATGGGGTTATTGGGACCCCTCCTCATGAATTCAATCACTGCCATGGCGTTATTCAGTCCTGAAAGCTGATTTAATGGTCACTGTGTGGAATCACCTTTCAGGACTAATTAATGAAATGACAGTGCCATTGTTCATGAGGGGGGCACTCAAAAAGCCTATGTTGTAAATTTGGTGAAAAAAATCCAAAAAATGGCTGTTTTACAAGAGTGCATTGTACAGTTTGCATGCACGCACGCTTGCAACTTCATGAATTTGTAGTATTTTCACTCCAGATTTTCAACATTGGCATTTTCCCATACCTCCTTATGAACAGTACAGCTGTAATTTTATATATCATGGCCGAAATTTGTTTTTGCACTTTCGGTACAGAATAGTACAGTCACTGTGGGAAATCCATTTTAGTGACAGATTAACAAAATGGCAGTGACACTGTTCATTAGCAGAGGTTCTAAAATGCCTGTGTTGAAAATTTGGTGATGAAAGTCCATAAAATGACTATGTTACAAGCATGCATTGAGCAGTTTCCATGCACCTTTGTAACTTTGCAAATTTTCAATATTTTCATGCCACATTTTCATCACTGGCATTTTTTCACACCTCCTTATGAACAATACAGTTGTAATTTTTCACATCCTGCCCAAAATGTGTCTTCGCACCTGTGGCGTACAATGGCGTGGTCGCTGTGGGAAATCAACTTTTGCGACAGAGTAACAAAATGACAGTGCCACTGTCCATGAGGGGAGGTCCCAAAATGCCTATGTTGAAAATGTGGTTAAACAAAATCCCCAAAATAATTGGGTTATGGATGTGTGTTGTGCAGTTTCTATGCATGCTCATGACTTCACCAATTTTTCATATTTTCACTTCAGATTTTCAACATTGTCATTTTTTTACACCTCTTCATGAACAATACAGTTGTCATTTTTTACATCCTACCCAAAATTTGTTTCCATACCTGTGGCGCCAAATTGTGCAGTTGCTGTGCAAACTCACCTTTCGGCTAACAAACTCATAGTGCCACTCTTCATAAGGTGGTGTCACAAAAAGCTCATGTTAATTTGGAGTGAAAATACCAACACAAGCCTACAGCATTAGGATTTTCAACTGTAACACCCCACCCTGTAGAGACTGACAGGCATCAAGGGTGTGACTTGAGGTCATCAGCTGTAATGACCCCACCATTCAACCCCCACCCCCACCCTGCAGCCTGTGACAGGCATTGAGGTGTGCCTTATTCACCACAAAGTTCACTCTATTCTCCTATACTGCACCTACCTCCTCATATTTCATTATGGAATGGGGTAAGTATAAGGCCCAAAGACACAAAAGCACACCACAACACTTGTCAGTGTCTACAGGGTAGGATAAGGTAAATTGGCATGAGCGTTATAGCTGATGACCCAAAGGCACAGCCCAGTGCTTGTCACTCTCTGCAGGGTGGGGGTAGAGTTGGTGTCAGTTCAATACTCTTCACTGCCATTCCTATTATGCATCTCTAACTCCTGCACTAGCAATGTCAATGCCAGCGAGACAACATTCGACACTGACAAATGCTTGTTACATATTTGGACACCAAATTTTCAACATAGCCTTCTTATGACCCCACTTTATGAACAAGTGTGGTGGCAATTTACAATCCCACCCAAAAGGTGATTTCACCAATGAACCACAAAATCACCTTTCAGGCCTGATTTGCATAATTCCATCACCATTAATCATGAGGTGGGGTCCCAAAAAGGCCATGTTGAAAATCTGTGGTTAAAATATGCAAAAAATGATAAAGTTGTGCATCAGAGTTTAAAGCCTTGTTGAAATACATTGAATCGCACTAATCTTAATTTCTCATATAGCAGTTACCAGTTCCAGCAGCAAGACATCCGTTCATTCACAGACTGGATCATTGCTGTGGAACAGGTATCTTCAGGTAAGTGAGGGTGTGCGTAAGGTGTAGTGGGTGCTCAGGGGAGGTCGAGGTGGGGGAGTCAGATCAGAGAAGAACCTTTTTCTTTTTTGCAGGGACAAAAATAAAAAAGCAACAAGTGAGGGGTCTCTTCTTTACAGAGGATAGTGGCATTCTGACACTGGGGACTGGACACACCAGTGTCGGGCTACTATTCGGCAGCACCAGGGGTTGGTACACCATTACTGCCACGTACAATATGAGAATGGAGGGATGACCTGGAGGGTGGGCTTAAAACAAGCAGTAGTTGTGGTGGGCACCGATTGATAGATAGATACAGTAGATAGATAGATAGATAGATAGATAGATAGATAGATAGATAGATAGATAGATAGATAGATAGATGGATGGACAGACAGACAGAGAGACAGACAGACAGAAAAGGTAAGAGACAGAGACAGGCTGACAGAACAAGGGATTGATTGGTAACTGCTCTCACTGCAGCCCACAGCATGACTTCAGGATGTGGCTGCAGAACTCAAGAAAGTCCCACTGTTCTCATGCAAAGAACACAGGTGAATGGCTCCTCTCACAAAGCTGGGCATCCTGGATTTGGGGGTGCTCAGAAAATGAGTTTCTGGCAAGTTTTTTTAAAAACAAACAAACGGTAGAATCCTGCTAAATGGGTCTCATTTAGTTAGGTCCAGGTGTTTTTATAAACATATAACTTTTATGTATTTTCAATGTTTGTGACTTTAAAAGGAAAAACAAAATGCCAGCCATCACAATTTGTATTTTTTGAGCACCAGAGGTAAATCATGAAAATAAACAGTTGCAATTTTTTTAACTGTGCAAACTTGAATGTTAAATCAAAAATCATTGTAACTCTAAAACAGTATATTTTTCACCAAACATTTGAAAGGCAGACCCTTGGCACAGTCTTCTTCAAACCTGAAAATGTAATGAAAAAATTCCACACTGTCTAGGCTGTAGGTGAGACCAAAAATAGATAATGTTAAGTATAGGATTTCTTTATACATTTTTGGCAAACTGCATCTCGAAAATTGTACAAGATGCCATCACAAAACTTTTCATGTCTTAAGACCCTGAAATCCTGACTGACCATGCCAAATGTTGTGCTATTTTTTTTTTAAATGGCACCAACGTTTTTAAGGTGTGAAAATTGGGCTTTAACATTTAGCAGCCAACTCAACCCTAACTATGGGGTGCTATTGAGCCCCCATAATAACATAAAGTGATGCTTTGCAGACAGCAGCCAATGGGAAGGGAAGCACAGTAATGTTCATAGTATGTGCAAGCTGAAAATTGTTTGGTTGCACTTTATGAGTGATCAAGAATTCTCGGCTTGGCTCTTAACCCTAAACTCAGATCTCTCACTAAGCTGGGCACCCAATATTTTTGGGGTGTCTGGAGAAAATATGTCTGGGTCATTTAAAATTAAAAAACTCCAGAGACTAGCTAAATGGATCCCATTTACCTAGGTTCATGTGTTTGTTTTTTAACAAAAATGATATTTTTTTTTTGTATTTTCAAACATTATTTAAAAAAAATAATGGCAGCCCTGACAACCTAAAATTTTTTTTCTTATAACCCAAATACTAAATTAGTAATGACATTAGTACCTGTTCTATTTTCCTTATTTTTTAATGACCTCCTCTCTGTATGCACCTACACCAAGATTCATTTGTATATGAATGACACTGTCCTATTTCTATCTGGTCCCTCTGCTCCTGCCATCCAAACTACACTCCAACACAACTTTACCGCAGTGCCAAACTGGTTCAGTGATAACTGCCTAAAACCAAAAAGACCATAGCCATTACTTTTGGCTCCAAACAGAAACTTGACAGACTCTCCACCCTCCTTACCTTCTCTACCCCAGCAAACACTCCTCTTGATAATGTCCTAGCCCACAAATACCTTGGAGTATGGCTTGATCCCTTGTTAGACTCCCCCCCCAATTTAAAGCCTATCACTCTAAATGACATCCCAAACTGGATCTACTCTACTGTCATAAGGATAGTCTCTCCATTCCAGTCAAACATGACCTGCTGGTCACATGGATATTCCCGAGATTATGACTATGCCAAGATTGTCTTCAGCTCAGATACAGTCACCCCTCTTGCCAAGCTAGATGTTCTCTTTAATTTGTTTAAAACAAGCTAAAGCACACGCTTACCCACTAAAATTCAGACACGGAGCAACTTTTAAAATCCATTTATTGATTTATTGATTGCTTTTGAGAAAGGATTTTGTCCGAAATGCGTCAAGCGCATCTTGGTGTTCAATAAATGGATTTTAAAAGTTGCTCCGTGTCTGAATTTTAGTGGGTAAGCGTGTGCTTTAGCTTGTTTTAAACAAGTTTGTTCATTTGGCTAGATGCACCGCTAAATCCTTGTGCACGGTTCGTTTGTTGGAAGATGTTCTCTTTAATGCCTTCTGTTGTTTCACTTCAAATTACCCCTGCTGACCCATCACTGTGACCTCTACTCCTCCCTATCCCTCCAATCCCAGTCACAGAGAAGTACATCCCATTGCTCCACTTTCATCTCCAAATATTGGTTTGGAACTCTGCCTTCCTACCTCTCCTCTCTCCAAATCCTGCTACTCCCTCCCCCCTTCAACTCACAATCTAGTTGTATCCTCTCCTTTGCTCTCCCATGAGCAAGCTCCTAGGCTGAGAAACTAGCATTCTCCTATAGACTCCCTTCCCTCTGGAATAACATCTCCCCTTAAACCCACCTCACCTCTTCCTTTACTGCTCTTAAGAACCTCCTCAGGCCATCTCCTGCCACATCTTGTTGCTGCCCACTACCCTAATCCACAACCTTACTACTGTCCCCCTCCCTTGCTTCCTTTTCCAGTTTATACTGGTGACCATATGATTTTTGATCTTCATATCTCACCCTGTTTATGAATCACCTGTAGAATACTGGAATGTATTCTTATACTGTAAATTTATTTGCTCATTGTATTAAGCTTAGTGATATATTTATTCTGTTTTTATATTATATTATACTGTATATTTTTTTTCTATTTTGTATTGCAACTGATTATTGTTGTGTCATTCCTTTGCTGTATTTGTACCTCCTGTCTCCGAGTCACACCTGGAAATGAGCTTCTACTCAGTGTGCCTTTCTCAGTCATCCAGTTTTAAATAAATAAAATAAAATTGTCTCACGAAGGAAAAATTATTGTGTTATGTAAGATAGTTAACTCAAATACCCTACTAAACATGCTCAGAAGACAAATTTCAAAACTTAATAACTCTAGAACCTATTAATATTGTTTCATGAATCCTTTGCAAGGCGCACCATCGAAGCAAGCCCCTTCTGACCTAAATGTTTTGGAACAAAATTTAAACCCCTCTTCACTGTAGCCTAAGGCAAATAATAATGTACAAACAATAGCTGGTTCAGTGGAGGGATGAGGGACTTAGCATCTTACCTCCAGCCATGCTAGTGATCTGAGTTCATGAATATGTTTTGGTTGCTGGGGTCGGCCAGGGATGGAAGGAATCAAGCAACCAGAAGACTATTCTCCTGTCCTGAGGAGGGGAAAATCAGTGTCTCAGACCTTTGTTTCCCCTAGGTGGAGGCCTGGTTGGAAGTGTGGTGTCCAAGCACCATCGTAGAAAGGAGTTGTGGTTCAGTGATGTGTTCCTGCCTCCATGCACACATGCCTATGTGTCACCATGGCCATGGGTCAGGAGCCAAGAGCATAGAAAATAATTGGGATATAGGCTTTATGATGGTCCTCCCACTCCACCCTAATCTGTGCCACCACCCAAAATCACTGACTCACAATCTGATAATGATCCAAGTTGGGGGAGGATGACCCTCCCCTTCCTGGTCCCATCTGAGGGGCAAGTCATGGTGTTGCTAGGGTGGCAGTGGCCAGTTGACAGAGGCAGGTGTGGGACTGAGAAGCCCTGCCCAGAACTGCATGCGGAAAAAGCAATATGGGAAAAAAAAGCCCAAGCAATGGCATTATCAAGTTTTTATTTTTAACATTTCTGCATGATGGAATCAGGATGAGTGTCTAACACAAAACTTCCCAGGATGTGAAAACTTGTGACTTGGATTGCATGTGTTAGATTTCATGCAATTTCATCAAACAGTGTTGAAGTCATTGAGGTGCAAAAAGTTGGGTTTAACATTAAACACTCTGTTCAGTCATAACAATACTTATGCTACTAAGTATACTATATATTAATTGTAAAAAACTTCATTAATGCAACAGTTAGCTTTGATTCAACACCAACAAAAGTCTGGAAATTTGAGGTTAGGATTACCAACCCTAACCCCCCCACTATCCACAGACCAACAGGTGACGGGGTGTCCCTTGGGGTTGTTGGCCTTAACATTCAACCCCATTCTGTATGTAAACAAGCTGAGATGGTATAGTATAGTATAGGAGAATAGAGTAGGAGTTAGGCCCGATGACCCCAAGGCACACTCCAGTGTCTGTTGCTCTGTGGAAGGTGGGGGTGTGTGGGGTGTTAGGGTTGGTAACCCTAACCTCGAATTTCCAGGCTTTTGTTGGCATGCAATCAACCCTAACTGATGCATTAACAGAGTTTTTTTGTGATGAATTTCCCTTCTTTTTGAGAAAGTGATATCTTAGTAATATGGTATGCATACAGTAGGAGGGAGCATGTGCCCTATGGGTCCTGTGCTCTGACCCACCCATGAGTGTAGAGACATAGTGCAGAAGAGCCCTGTGCCCCCAGTTTTGCATAATGGGATGCATATTTGGGAGCACAGGCCCTGTGGGCCCTGTGCTGCAACTCAGCCGGAAGTGTAGGGACAGAGTGCATGAGGGCCCTGTGCTCCCAGTATTGCAAGAATGTAGACCCTCTGGTCCCTACACTACCACCCACCTATAAGTATAGAGACATAGTGCAGGAGGGCACTTTGTTCTCATTTCTATATACTGTAATTGTATGGATGGAAGCGAATGCAGGATTTTCATGGAAGCACCTTTGGTTTACATGGCACAGCTTTCATGAAAGTAATGCAATACTTTCATGAAAGTAATGTGGAATTTTGTGAAAGTTCCCCATGTATACTAATAGCACTTTCTTGAAAGTTCTCTACATGGTACTGTCACAAAAGTAATGCAGAATGTCACGAAAGTCCCCATGTAAACCAACGGTACTTTCCCCAAGGTATGCAGTACTTTCTCAGAATTAATGCGTAATTTCAAGAAAGCCCCCCATGTTAACCAATAGTACTTTCACAAATGTTTCCTAGTAGTTTCACGAAACCTTTCATTGTACACATCATTTTTTTTCCATAGGCTATAATGGGAGACAAAAAAAGTTTAAGAACTTTTGAACAGATTAATATTTTTTCAACAAACCTTCCAAAGGCCCAGTTCCCATATACCCTGAAGATTTCATACCAGACAGACAGACAAACCGTTCGGACTGTGGAGACAAGCAAAGAATTATACTAAATTGAGGATTTTTTTTATACTTTTTCACTCTCTGTCTTGATGTTCCCCATAATTTGAATTTCTCTGACGTGGAACATTTGTAAAAGAGCCATGGCTCAAAGGTATTTGTAATCCTAGACTTGATAAATAAATAAATAAAATTCTCTGCAGCTCAGTAACCACAAATCTGACCATAACAACATTTTCCAGATCCGGAGATGTATGCCACCACACTGTGCATGCAACATTTCAGAGAAATCAGATGAATGCTTCCAAAGGTATTAAAGTTTGAATTTGACATTAAAGTACCTACTCAACTATAGCTGTAGTGGCCCTAACACTCACCCCATTCCATGTGTTATGAAGCTGAGATGGTACTCTATAGGAGAATGGGGTAAGAGTTAGGCCCAATGGCTTCAAGGCACACCTCAACGCCTGTTGGTCTGTGGAAGGTGGGGGGTGTGGGGGGTAGAGTTGGTAACCCTAACATCAAACTTCCAGACTTTTGTTGCTGTGGAATAAACCCTAATGATGCATTAAAAGAGTTTTTTTGTGATTTCCCTTCTTTTTGAGAAAGTGAAATGTTACTCATATGGTATCCATAGGCGCGAGCATGGGACCTCAGGGCCTGCCCTCCCACTCACCCATCAGTATAGAGGCATAGTGCAGGAGGGCCCTGTGCTCCCAGTGTTGCATAATGGGATGCATATATGAGAGCACAGGCACTCTTGGCCCTGCGGTCCCACCCAACACAAGTGTAGAGACATAGCAACTGAGGTCCCTGTGCTCCCAGTATTGTAAGATAGTATCCAAAGGTGGTAGCACGGGCCCACCACCTACATATAGGTATAAAACATAGAGCAGGAAGGCCCTGTGCTTTTAGTTTGCATAATCGTATCCATAGGAGGGAGCACAGGCCCTCTTGGCATTGTGCTCCCACCCACCCATGACTCTAGAAGCATAGCATAAGAGGGCCCAGTGCTCCAAGTTTGGCATAAATAGTATGCAGAGGTGAGAGTGTGGGCCCTCTGGGCCCTGTGATTCCACCTACACATAAGTACAGACACATAGGACAGGCCTAAAGACATTCCAAATAACCCTTGTAATGCATATTTGGCAATATCTCAGTAACCATAGCAAATGAGGAAAACATTATTTTGCAGTTGCATTCAGGATGTAGCCACTTCCATGGGTGCCAAAGGTGTACTAAGTAGTGCTTAATGAAAACTCCAAATCTCAAACCATTTTTGAGATAAAGGCAGCTAGACAGCCGCAGTTTTATCCTATGGGAAAATGTGTAACTTCAGAGTGCTGTAACTCTGAAACCATTGTAAATTTTTGTACCAAACCAGCAGAAGGCATATCTGTGATGCAAGGGCTTGCCACCCTACAAATATCAGCCCAAAGGTCCTAACCATGTCTTGTTATGAAGTGGCAAAGAAACTGATGTTTTGGGGCTCTAGAACTATGAAACTTCAGCAAAAGTTCTGTGGAATTTCACAAAAATGCCATTGGCTTACATGGGGGATCTTTCACTCAAGTACTAGGGAACTTTCATGAACGTTCTGTCATTATAGATGCAGGACTTTTAGGAAAGTACCCGTGGAACTTTCACAAAAGTCCACGGATTTTGCATGAAAGTTATATGTCTAAGTTGGTGCAAAAATTAAAAAAAAACATTTCTGGGCATTCTGGCAAAAAGCTAATGCCAGGGTTGTGTTCCTAGGGCCCTAGTTAGGTAAACTCAACTGCTGGTGTTCACCAAGTTTTTTTTGTGCCTTGCTAACTGAAAACAAGATGGCAGCAGCACAAAAGTAGAAAGTTCAAGCACGACACTTAACAGTGCTTTCGCGGAAGTAAAACTTGCTTTCGAGGGGAACATACATTTTTTTCCCCATAGGCTATAATGGGAAACTTTAAACTTTGATAACTTTTGAACGGATTAATATTTTTTCACCAAACCTTCAAAAGGCACTTCTCTGACTAAGTCCTAATTGTCCCTGAAAACGTCAAACAAGAAGAACAGACCATTCAGGCTGTGAAGATGAGTAAAGAATTTGCCAAAAATGGCCAAAAAGTGTTGTTTTTCACTTTTTTGGAACTCCACAGCTCTGCAACCGCACATCCGACCAAACCAAAACTGTCCATATCCTGAGATCTATGGATCAAGAAAGCACATACAAAATTTCAAGCAACTCAGAAGAACAGTTGCAAATTTATTAAGGTGCAATATTTTGGGCTTAACATACATGTGCCCATGCAACCTATAACTTTTTTCAAAAAACTGTGTGTGTGGGTGGGAATACTCATATGGGCATTCCAGTTTTGTGTGTGCACCTATTTTCATTTTCCACAGATGTCTTTATCTCTGTTTCATTCCCCCACATTTGTCAAATTTCAGCTTTCTTACTAGACCGTGTTAATTGGTCACTACTTGAGGACTCCTTAGCTCATTCACTGCTACTATGCCTTTTCATACCTATCATCAACTATTTTGTTTTCCAGAATCTTTTCTTACCTTTCTAATTAACACTTTTTCTTACTGGCCCAGTTGCATTGAGGGCTGAGGCGCTGGAAGCCTTACCTTGCTTTATGCCGTCGACCCGTGTTCGGGAACAAGCACGGGCCAGTGGGGGAGTAGAGGTATTGAGCATCCATTGGACTGCTGTCCCTCTCCACGGAGGAGGGACACCAGCAGTTTGGTGCATGACTGGCCTCTAGCAGAGGCTAGGGACTGGCACACTGAAACTCTACAGAGTGCAGGTAGATGGGGCAGACATTCAAAGGAGTGCATACGGGAGCATGTGCGCTCACTCTTTGGGCATCATTGCATGCCTCATCTAGGGGAACCACAAATTACAGGAGGAAAAATGAGTACTGGCATAGCAGAATGAAGGTTGGTCCTCACAGTCGCTGCCCCCACGACGGGCAATAATCCTTCCAGCACCAAATCCAGAGTTAGGCAGGTTGAGGGATCCACAACGCCCCACCACAGCGGGCAAGTCATGGGGCAGCTGGAAGGGTAGGCTGTGAGTGGGGGACAGGGCAGGGGGAATCTGACATGATGCAGTGCTACCAGGGACCAGGCAGATAAAGAAATTAATGGAAAAAACCTTTTTCTCCTAAAATCTCCCATTTGCTTTCCTCACATACAGTATATATCCTGTGTTTCCCATTGCCTCTTCACTAACTTTGCTTTTTTTCTCTTTTAGATAATTTTTGAAGAATACATATAGTTAAAACACTGATTCTAACTCTAATTTCTATTCTCAGGATGTATTTAATATTACCATTTTGTTTTGTTTTCAGATCACATGCTGACTCCTCACCTTGTTTTCTTTTGTCACCAAGAGAGATATACACTCACATGTTACTGCAGATAGAAATCCGCAATACTCAAATCACAACATTGCTTTTCTGTGCAAAAGTACAGGCCCTTGCAGCCAGACACAAATCAATGATATCCAGATTACAAGAGTTATTTTGTCTGCAGAATCACAGCCCCCTATGGGGCCTGCACTTCTCTAGCCTCTGGTACTCAAGAACATGGTAAGACATACACGTGCTTGATGGGCCTGCACATCTGCAGTTGCAGGTGTAAGATATACACATTGACCTCTCGCTGCAGAAACTCAGGTGCCACAAAATTCATGATACTAAGATTGCATCAGTACTTTTGTTTGCAGAAGCACAGACCCCCGAGGAGCCTGCACATCTTCAGTCACAGGTATAAGACATGCACAACAACATCTGGCTCCAGAAGGGCAGCTTCCTGTGGGGCCTGAAGTTACAAAGAAGAAATTACTGATGCAATGTGGGTATCATGGTTTCAGCAGCGGATACAGGAATTTTTCAAGGAGGTAGCAGTTTAACAGTTATGTAGAGGCATATAAAAAATATGCAGTAGTGGATCATGCTGTCTAGCAAGGTAATTTGTACAGCATACAAAGTAAATATGTTTGCAGAGGTGCAGTCCCCTTAGGGCCTTCTCTCTGCAGAACCATAGGCCCCCATTGGGTCTACTCTTTTTAAGCCACACATACTCAGGCATTCTGCACAACATACACACAGAAGTGTGTGCCCAATGGGGCCTGTGCTTATGTAGCTGCAGATACAAATCCATGAAGATAGCACTTCAGTGCTACTGCATTTCTGTCATCTGGAAACAATTGTATGTTGTTTGTCTTACCTGATGGTAGCTGTCTGTGGTTGCTTGTGTGGTGTTGTCTTTTTGCTGATTGGGGGAGGTGGAATAGGGAAGTTGAGGTTGGAAGCACTAATACCACATTTCCCTACTTTTGTAGCATTAACTTGAACCCTAACTGGTGTATTAACACAAATTTTGCAAGGAATTCCATTTTTAAATAGTGGTTCATATCCACATGAATATATACTGATGTGCAGTGTTTTGTGGACATTATAGCAAGGAAGACTCCATCTGCCTGCAGGAGTGTAGGGCACTATGGGTCCTGCACTTCCTTGCAGCAAGGGATGTCAAAATTCATGGAACTGTTGGTGGGCTATGGAAGTGTAGGGCCCCATGTGTTATGTGCTTCCATGTGGCCTCATACATAGATGCATAGATAAAAATCCATCTCTCTGTCAAAGCACCTCTGGCACTCACAGGTGCAGAGGTGCAGGGCCCTATTCCAATGGAAGTTTTTCTTCATTAAATTGTATTTGGGCTTTTGCAGGCAACCCTTGACCTGCCCCTCACAAACTGGAAGGGTGGTGTCACATGACAACTCTCTACCCTAACGTTGGCCAACCAGTTGAGTCACTGAGCTTGCTCGTGAACTCAGGCTGCAAGCAAGGTATTACAAAGCATCACTATGTGGGGTGCAGGCTAGTACTACACACAACATTTCTTAATAATAATAATTTTTTTTTCTTTTTAATTTTTACCCCAAATTTTCAAGATCATCATTTTATGACTTCCTCTTTTAATCATCACATGTGTCATTTATAGAATATTGTCCAAAATGTCATTAAGCACCACATGTGCAGAACTACGTTTCAACCAGAATCTGAAAAATAACACCTATCAGATTTATGAGCTGGTGTGAAAAAATGGCTATGTTGAAAGGTTGGAGACAAAATATTGAAAATTAGCAATGTTATGAGTGAACGTTAAAATATTTAAATGTTATGCAGGAACTTTATCATTTTATCATATTTTTAACATAGTCATAGAAACATAGACCATAACGGCAGAAAAAGACCAAAGGTCCATTCAGTCTGCCCATATTCCCTATAATCCCTGGAACCTCTTGTACCTCTGAAAGCACCAAATATCTCATCAGCGAGAATGCCGACCTCCCCACAGAGACAGCACAATACTGATGCAGGTATTGTGCCACCTCTTTCATCACTGTTTTCTGTGGGGCTGCACCCTCACCCCCATGGAGGGGCTATGGCTCCCACCCCCAGACTCTAGGATTCCAACTCCATGTCAGAGTTGATCCAGGGAGGGTCGGAACACTGGGGAAGGCAAAAACAGAAAAAGGAAGATTACATAAATGTTGCCGTAATGGTCTTTTCTGTGTTTCACTATCGAGTGTCTACCACAAGGGTGATCGTGTACCTCCAGGGTACTAACCCATCCTGTCATGTATCCATTTCCTCCCTGATTCTTGTCACCAAGGTGACCACTATTCCCTTCATTCTATCCCATTCCTGCTTGAGTCCCTGACTGTGCTTGTACCCACCACCTCGGTTGACAGACTGTTTCAAGCTTCCACCACCTTTCCATAAAGCAGTACTTCCTCAAGTATCTTCTGAACTTCCCTCCTCTTAATTTCCACTTGTGACCATGTGACCTCAAGTTGGTATTCAGGGTAAATAATTCCACACAGTTTACTTTGTTAATTCTTTAAGGAACTCGAAGGTCTATATTATATCTCCTCTCTCCCTTTTGGTTTCCAATGAATACATATTTAGTGCCTTGAGGCACTCTTCATAGGATCTGCCCTGTTGACCATGAATCATTTTTGTAGCTCTGTGCTGCACTTTTTCCAACCTATTCCTGTCCTTTCTGTGGTGTGGGCTACAGAACCGGACACAGTACTCTAGGTGAGGTCTCTCCAGGGATCTGTAAAGGGAATTATTACCTCTTTTCTTCTGCTATCAATACCTCTCCTAATATATCCCAGCATCCTGTTAGCCTTGTTATAGGTCTTGCTGCACTGGCTTGTTGGTTTTTTTGAAGTTACTGAGGAGAACTACTTGATCCTGTTCCTATTCTGTAGTGCTAAGTCTCACCCCACTTATCCAATATTCCTTCTTGGGGTTCCTTTTCCCTAGGTGCATTACCATAAACCTGGCATTGAATTTTAACTGCCAGACCTTTGACCACCCTTCTAGTTTTTGTAGGTCCCTCTACATATCAGTTACTCCCTTATCACTATTCACCCTTCCACATAGTTTTGTATTATCTGTGAAGGGACACAGCCTTCTCTGGATTCACTTACCAATGTCACTAATGAACGAGTTGAAGAGGACCAGACCCAGAACAGATCCATGTAGAATCCCACTCATAACCTCCCTTTCTTCTAATTTAATCCATTGACCACCACCATCTTATGCCTCACTTCTAGCCAATGACCCACCCAGCTCACTATGGTTTTAGCCACAACCATATCTTCCATCTTTTTGAGCAACCTTTTGTGTGGGACAAAAGCCTTGCTGAAGTCAAAGTACAACAGATCCACTGTGTGGTCCTTGTCTACTTTCTTGGCCAACCAGTCAAAGAAAAACAATTAGATTAATCTGACAAGACCTCATCTTCTTGTCATAAGATTTGTCATAAGACTTGTTATTGCCAGACCTCATGAGTCTGGTGAGTAAAATGTTCAAATCCTGCCCAAAACATGGTTTCACAGAGTGACTGCTGAAACACCATTAGGGCCAGATTCAAATAATTTTACCTGCCTTGTTCATGAGGTGTCTTCCCATAAATGTCAAGTTGAACATTTGGTGGAAAAATGCTAAAAATTAGCAAAGTTAAGAGAGACTATTAACATGTTTATGTTTTGCTTTCACCCACAGCCTAGAACATATAGATTGTTTTCCAAAATTTTCAGGGTAGAAGTGGCCTATACTGTACCAATCTACAATTGTGCCTTTTGAAGGTTTTTGAAAAAAAAAATATGAATCTATTTTAGAAAAATAATCATTTTATTTGTTTTTTTCTGAGCATCCTGATTAGGTTTTGGGATGATAAATTTACTTTTGCAGGCATTTACCTGTTGCAAAATTAGTGATACTGCATATCATTAGTGAGAAAAGATATTGTTTGTTAGCATCACCATCTTTTTTGTTTTGCAACTAAGATGGAAAGGGACCTGGGGTAGTCATATCAGATGACTTAAAGGTGGGCAAGCAATGTGAGAGGGCAGTAAGGAGGGCTGGGGGGATACTGGGATGCATAGGGAAAGGCATCACCAGTAGAAAACAGGAAGTTGTTATCCCTCTGTACAGACAGCTGGTGAGACCCCATCTGGAGTACTGTGTGCAGTTCTGGAGACCCAATCTCTGCAAGGATATAGACAAGATGGAAGCTGTCCCGAGGAGGGCCACTAAAATGGTGCTGGGTCTGCAACAGAAGACATATGAAGAGAGACTAAAGAAGCAATATGCATAGCCTCGAGGAAAGGAGGGAGACATGATAGAAACTTTCAAGTACCTCAAGGGAATCAACAAAGTCAAGAGGTAGCATCTTTCAAAAAGAGGTGTGCAAGAACAAGGTGGCACAATTTGAAGATAGAGGGAGGCGGCTCAGAGGTAATGTAAGGAAGTATTTTTTCACAGAGAGGGTTGTGGATGCATGGAACGGCCTTCTGGAGGAGGTTGTGGAGTCAAAAACAGTGGTTGAATTCAAGCATGCATGGGACAGTCATAAGGCAATTCTAGGGGGTGGGGGTAGAAAGAAGTAGGCTGCTGGTTAACTAGGATATGCAGCTTATCCATTAGGTAGGAAAATGGGCAGACTGGGTGGGCCAAGCAGTCCTTATCTGCCATCAAATTCTATGTTTCTATGTTTCTTTGAAACCTTGAAAATACATAAAATTGTGTAGTTTCAAAAAACAATCACCTGAGCCAAGGTAAATAGTACCTTGTTTAGTTAGATTCTGGTGTTTCTGTTTTGAAAAAGAAACTGAAAGGTTTCTCAGCACCCAAAATCCAGACTACCCAACTTAGTGGGAGGAGCCGTTCTTTTGCATTCTCTGTATGAGAACAGTGGGACTTTATTTCTGCAGATGGAGTGGTTCTGCTGGCTTAAGTGAGATTGTGGTGTAGTGATCCAGCCATCTGTAGCAACTATCCATATATCTATCTATCTATCTATCTATCTATCTATTGCAATGCAGGTATCATGGATTCAGTAGTGAATAAAGGAATTTTTAATGGAGATAGCAGTTTGACAGTTATGCAGCTGCATATAGAGAACATGCAGTAGTGGATCATTCTATCTAGCAAGGTAATTTGTTCAGCATGCAAGAGTACTGTACATCTATCTGCAGAGCATCAGCCCACTTGGGGCCTTCTGTCTGAAGAATTACATGCCCCCATTGAGTTTATGCTTTTTGCAGCCACACATACTCATGCATGCTGTTCAACATGCACACAGAGGTGTATGCCCCTATTTGGCCTGTGTGATATATTTTGAAACACTGAAATTCATTATCCCGAATGCTACAGGAGCGAGTTTGGTGAGACTGAATCTTGGAACACTCCACACTCCCCAGAACTTAAATAACCAACTCCAAGGGGGAGTGAACCTTGGAGTAAAAAGATAAAGTTACGGTGGATAAAATAGTGTGTGGCAAAAATAGAAATGACTGGCAACAGAACCTGGGTCTACTGGACAATGCTGGCCAAACTACCACTGTGCTAGACCTACATGCCATGGGAGCAGCTCATCCAGTTTTCCACATTTTGCAGTTACTTGACAGGCAAGGGGTAGGGTATCAATTCATCACATATGCTACCATACCCCTGTCAGCATTGGCTTCTTCCTGTTGGGCATGTGAATGTGTCAGGAGACTGAACTCGGTTCCATCAGTTTGGGAATTATGAGTTTCAGCCTCTGCAATAGATACCGGCTTGTGCTTATGTAGCTGCAGATACAAATCCATGAAGATAGCACTTCAGTGCTACTGCATTTCTGTCATCTGGAAACAATTGTATGTTGTTTGTCTTACCTGATGGTAGCTGTCTGTGGTTGCTTGTGTGGTGTTGTCTTTTTGCTGATTGGGGGAGGTGGAATAGGGAAGTTGAGGTTGGAAGCACTAATACCACATTTCCCTACTTTTGTAGCATTAACTTGAACCCTAACTGGTGTATTAACACAAATTTTGCAAGGAATTCCATTTTTTTAAATAGTGGGTTCATATCCACATGAACATATACTGATGTGCAGTGTTTTGTGGACATTATAGCAAGGGAAGACTCCATCTGCCTGCAGGAGTGTAGGGCACTATGGGTCCTGCACTTCCTTGCAGCAAGGGATGTCAAAAATTCATGGAACTGTTGGTGGGCTATGGAAGTGTAGGGCCCCATGTGTTATGTGCTTCCATGTGGCCTCATACATAGATGCATAGGGCAAAAAATCCATCTCTCTGTCAAAGCACCTCTGGCACTCACAGGTGCAGAGGTGCAGGGCCCTATTCCAATGGAAGTTTTTCTTCATTAAATTGTATTTGGGCTTTTGCAGGCAACCCTTGACCTGCCCCTCACAAACTGGAAGGGTGGTGTCACATGACAACTCTCTACCCTAACGTTGGCCAACCAGTTGAGTCACTGAGCTTGCTTTCGTGAACTCAGGCTGCAAGCAAGGTATTACAAAGCATCACTATGTGGGGTGCAGGCTAGTACTACACACAACATTTCTTAATAATAATAATTTTTTTTTCTTTTTAATTTTTACCCCAAATTTTCAAGATCATCATTTTATGACTTCCTCTTTTAATCATCACATGTGTCATTTATAGAATATTGTCCAAAATGTCATTAAGCACCACATGTGCAGAACTACGTTTCAACCAGAATCTGAAAAATAACACCTATCAGATTTATGAGCTGGTGTGAAAAAATGGCTATGTTGAAAGGTTGGAGACAAAATATTGAAAATTAGCAATGTTATGAGTGAACGTTAAAATATTTAAATGTTATGCAGGAACTTTATCATTTTATCATATTTTTAACATAGTCATAGAAACATAGACCATAACGGCAGAAAAAGACCAAAGGTCCATTCAGTCTGCCCATATTCCCTATAATCCCTGGAACCTCTTGTACCTCTGAAAGCACCAAATATCTCATCAGCGAGAATGCCGACCTCCCCCACAGAGACAGCACAATACTGATGCAGGTATTGTGCCACCTCTTTCATCACTGTTTTCTGTGGGGGCTGCACCCCTCACCCCCCCATGGAGGGGGCTATGGCTCCCACACCCCCCAGACTCTAGGATTCCAACTCCATGTCAGAGTTGATCCAGGGAGGGGTCGGAACACTGGGGGAAGGCAAAAAACAGAAAAAGGAAGATTACCGCAAATGTTGCCGTAATGGTCTTTTTCTGTGTTTCACTATCGGGGTGTCTACCACAAGGGGTGATACGTGTACCTCCAGGGTACTAACCCATCCTGTCATGTATCCATTTTCCTCCCTGATCTTGTCACCCAAGGTGACCACTATTCCCTTCATTCTATCCCATTCCTGCTTGAGTCCCCTGACTGTGCTTGTACCCACCACCTCGGTTGACAGACTGTTTCAAGCTTCCACCACCTTTCCATAAAGCAGTACTTCCTCAAGTATCTTCTGAACTTCCCTCCTCTTAATTTCCACTTGTGACCATGTGACCTCAAGTTGGTATTCAGGGTAAATAATTCCACACAGTTTACTTTGTTAATTCTTTAAGGAACTCGAAGGTCTATATTATATCTCCTCTCTCCCTTTTGGTTTCCAATGAATACATATTTAGTGCCTTGAGGCACTCTTCATAGGATCTGCCCTGTTGACCATGAATCATTTTTGTAGCTCTGTGCTGCACTTTTCCAACCTATTCCTGTCCTTTCTGTGGTGTGGGCTACAGGCCGGACACAGTACTCTAGGTGAGGTCTCTCCAGGGATCTGTAAAGGGAATTATTACCTCTTTTCTTCTGCTATCAATACCTCTCCTAATATATCCCAGCATCCTGTTAGCCTTGTTATAGGTCTTGCTGCACTGGCTTGTTTGTTTTTTTGAAGTTACTGAGGAGAACTACTTGATCCTGTTCCTATTCTGTAGTGCTAAGTCTCACCCCACTTATCCAATATTCCTTCTTGGGGTTCCTTTTCCCTAGGTGCATTACCATAAACCTGGCATTGAATTTTAACTGCCAGACCTTTGACCACCCTTCTAGTTTTTGTAGGTCCCTCTACATATCAGTTACTCCCTTATCACTATTCACCCTTCCACATAGTTTTGTATTATCTGTGAAGGGACACAGCCTTCTCTGGATTCACTTACCAATGTCACTAATGAACGAGTTGAAGAGGACCAGACCCAGAACAGATCCATGTAGAATCCCTCATAACCTCCCTTTCTTCTAATTTAATCCATTGACCACCACCATCTTATGCCTCACTTCTAGCCAATGACCCACCCAGCTCACTATGGTTTTAGCCACAACCATATCTTCCATCTTTTTGAGCAACCTTTTGTGTGGGACAAAAGCCTTGCTGAAGTCAAAGTACAACAGATCCACTGTGTGGTCCTTGTCTACTTTCTTGGCCAACCAGTCAAAGAAAAACAATTAGATTAATCTGACAAGACCTCATCTTCTTGTCATAAGATTTGTCATAAGACTTGTTATTGCCAGACCTCATGAGTCTGGTGAGTAAAATGTTCAAATCCTGCCCAAAACATGGTTTCACAGAGTGACTGCTGAAACACCATTAGGGCCAGATTCAAATAATTTTACCTGCCTTGTTCATGAGGTGTCTTCCCATAAATGTCAAGTTGAACATTTGGTGGAAAAATGCTAAAAATTAGCAAAGTTAAGAGAGACTATTAACATGTTTATGTTTTGCTTTCACCCACAGCCTAGAACATATAGATTGTTTTCCAAAATTTTCAGGGTAGAAGTGGCCTATACTGTACCAATCTACAATTGTGCCTTTTGAAGGTTTTTGAAAAAAAAAATATGAATCTATTTTAGAAAAATAATCATTTTATTTGTTTTTTTCTGAGCATCCTGATTAGGTTTTTGGGATGATAAATTTACTTTTTGCAGGCATTTACCTGTTGCAAAATTAGTGATACTGCATATCATTAGTGAGAAAAGATATTGTTTGTTAGCATCACCATCTTTTTTTTGTTTTGCAACTAAGATGGAAAGGGACCTGGGGTAGTCATATCAGATGACTTAAAGGTGGGCAAGCAATGTGAGAGGGCAGTAAGGAGGGCTGGGGGGATACTGGGATGCATAGGGAAAGGCATCACCAGTAGAAAACAGGAAGTTGTTATCCCTCTGTACAGACAGCTGGTGAGACCCCATCTGGAGTACTGTGTGCAGTTCTGGAGACCCAATCTCTGCAAGGATATAGACAAGATGGAAGCTGTCCCGAGGAGGGCCACTAAAATGGTGCTGGGTCTGCAACAGAAGACATATGAAGAGAGACTAAAGAAGCTTAATATGCATAGCCTCGAGGAAAGGAGGGAGAGGGGGGACATGATAGAAACTTTCAAGTACCTCAAGGGAATCAACAAAGTCCAAGAGGGTAGCATCTTTCAAAAAAAGAGGTGTGCAAGAACAAGGTGGCACAATTTGAAGATAGAGGGGAGGCGGCTCAGAGGTAATGTAAGGAAGTATTTTTTCACAGAGAGGGTTGTGGATGCATGGAACGGCCTTCTGGAGGAGGTTGTGGAGTCAAAAACAGTGGTTGAATTCAAGCATGCATGGGACAGTCATAAAGGCAATTCTAGGGGTGGGGGTAGAAAAGTAGGCTGCTGGTTAACTAGGATATGCAGCTTATCCATTAGGTAGGAAAATGGGCAGACTGGGTGGGCCAAGCAGTCCTTATCTGCCATCAAATTCTATGTTTCTATGTTTCTTTGAAACCTTGAAAATACATAAAATTGTGTAGTTTCAAAAAACAATCACCTGAGCCAAGGTAAATAGTACCTTGTTTAGTTAGATTCTGGTGTTTCTGTTTTGAAAAAGAAACTGAAAGGTTTCTCAGCACCCAAAATCCAGACTACCCAACTTAGTGGGAGGAGCCGTTCTTTTGCATTCTCTGTATGAGAACAGTGGGACTTTATTTCTGCAGATGGAGTGGTTCTGCTGGCTTAAGTGAGATTGTGGTGTAGTGATCCAGCCATCTGTAGCAACTATCCATATATCTATCTATCTATCTATCTATCTATCTATCTATCTATCTATTGCAATGCAGGTATCATGGATTCAGTAGTGAATAAAGGAATTTTTAATGGAGATAGCAGTTTGACAGTTATGCAGCTGCATATAGAGAACATGCAGTAGTGGATCATTCTATCTAGCAAGGTAATTTGTTCAGCATGCAAGAGTACTGTACATCTATCTGCAGAGCATCAGCCCACTTGGGGCCTTCTGTCTGAAGAATTACATGCCCCCATTGAGTTTATGCTTTTTGCAGCCACACATACTCATGCATGCTGTTCAACATGCACACAGAGGTGTATGCCCCTATTTGGCCTGTGTGATATATTTTGAAACACTGAAATTCATTATCCCGAATGCTACAGGAGCGAGTTTGGTGAGACTGAATCTTGGAACACTCCACACTCCCCAGAACTTAAATAACCAACTCAAGGGGAGTGAACCTTGGAGTAAAAAGATAAAGATTACGGTGGATAAAATAGTGTGTTGCAAAAATAGAAATGACTGCCAACAGAACCTGGGTCTACTGGACAATGCTGGCCAAACTACCACTGTGCTAGACCTACATGCCATGGGAGCAGCTCATCCAGTTTTCCACATTTTGCAGTTACTTGACAGGCAAGGGGTAGGGTATCAATTCATCACATATGCTACCATACCCCTGTCAGCATTGGCTTCTTCCTGTTGGGCATGTGAATGTGTCAGGAGACTGAACTCGGTTCCATCAGTTTGGGAATTATGAGTTTCAGCCTCTGCAATAGATACCGGCTTGTGCTTATACAGCTGCATATACAAATCCATGAAGATAGCACATCAGTGCTACAGCATTTTTCTCATCTGGTAACAATTGTATGTTGTTTGACTTATCTGATGGTGGCTGTCTGTGGGTGTTTGTGGGGTCTTGTCCTTTTGCTGATTGGGGAGGTGGGGTTGGGAGTTGGGGTTGAAAACCCCAATGCCACATTTTCCTACTTTTGTGGCCTTAACGTGACTCCTAACTGATGTATTAATGCAGTTTGCTTGGAAATAATTCCCTTTCTTTTCAAGATCAAGGATTCATATACAAATGAACAGATGCTGACAGGCAGAGTTCTGTGGACCCTATAATTAGGGAAGACTCAGTCTGCCTGCAGGAGTGCAGGGCACTATGGGTTCTGCACTTCCTTGCAGCAAGGGATGTTAATAATTCATGGGACTGTTAGTGGGCTGTGGACGTGTATGGCCCCATGTGCTCAGTGCTTCCAAGTGGCCACATACACAGATGCGAAGGGCAAAGAATCCATCTCTCCACCAAAGCAAAGGGACCTCTGGCAATATAGACCATGACAGTAGAAAAAAAAACAAACAGAGGTATGGCCCCGTGTGCTGGGTGCTTCCAAGTGGCCACGTACACAGATGCGCAGGGCAAAGAATCCATCTCTCCACCAAAGCAAAGGGCCCTCTGGCACCCACAGGTGAAGACATGCAGGGCCCTCTTCCAAGGGAAGTGTTATCTTCATTAAATTGTTCTTGGGTTCCTGTGGGCTACCCTTGATCTACCCTTTACAGGCTGGAGTGGTGGTGTTACATGACAGCACTGTACTGCCAGCCTTGGCCTATCCAGCTCAGTCACTGAACTTGCCCCCAAACTAAGGCTACCAACCTGGTATCACAAAGCATCACCGGGTGGGATAAAAACTGGTACTACACACAACATTTCTAAATAATAAGTATTGCTTTTTTGTTGTTTTATTTTAATCCCAAATTTTTGAGACAGTCATTTTATGACTTCCTCTTAAAAAATGACATTGGGCATGTATAGCATATTGGCAAAAACGTCATTTAGCACCACGTGTGCAAAACTACATTTCAACCAGAATCTGAAAAATGCCACCTTTCAGATTCATGAGGTGGTGTGAAAACATGGCTATACTGAAAGGTTGGAGTTAAAATATTAAAAATTAGCAACGTTATGAATGAACATTAGTATATTTCAATGTTATCCCAGAACATTGCCATTTTATCATATTTTCAACATAGTCATATAAATATAGACCATGACAGCAGAAAAAAAAACAAACAAAAAAAACAAACAGAGGTCCATCCGGTCTGCTCATATTCCCATATTCTCCATAATCTTCCCTGGAACCTATTGTTCCTGCATGGTACTAACCCTTCCCGTCCTATCCCCATTCTCCTCCCTGGTCTTGTCACCCTGGGTGACCATTATTCTCCTCATTCTATCATATGCCTGCTTAAGTCTCCAACTGTGTTTGCACCCACCACCTTGGCTGACAGACTGTTCAACGGTTTCATTACCTTTTCCTTAAAGTAGTACTTCCTCATGTCCTTCCTGAACAACTCTCTTCTCAATTTTCACTTGTGACCATGTAACCTCGAACTGGTATTCAGTGTAAATAATTCCCCACAGTTTATCTTGTTTATTTATTTTTATTTATTTTGTTTTTGTTGATCTGGAAAGGAGGACTAGACAATTATGCCTATTTTCAGCCTCGTCTCGGGGAAGGGGAATACAGATAGATGACAACTGAAACTGAGCCAGATTAAACTGATGGTGGCATTTTTTAGTGAATGGGGGAAATTTTGACAGGACACTGGTGAAATTCCCTTACTCATCAGTAGGGGGAAACTCTGTCCTCCTGGCAGACTGCCAATATGGCTGACCAGGAGGCTGAAGGACAGGGGGAGGAAATGGAGCTGGGTGACTCTGTATGTTCTAAAGGATTGATTGAGACTGATGTTCCTGATGTGAATATTGTGAAAACTCTGTAGAGAATGCCACTATGCATATAGATGTGGAAAAAGAAACAAGGATGGCACCTGAACAAGAAATCTTGTCAAATGAGGTAAATTTACCTGAATTACCCACTGACAGCTTTTCAAAGAAAAGTGACGCAGAAGGAGATAAAGATAAATCTTATGAAACCTCCCGTGGAACTAATATTGAAGTGCTAGCTTTAAAACAGCAACTGGAAAAAGAAGAGTGCAGTTTTTGCTTGAAGAAAATGTAGCTGGAAAGTAAAATGAGTGAAGTTAAAACTGACAGGAGAAAAGAGGTGGTCAAGCCTGTACAGTTGAGCTGTGATGATGTAGCATCATCAAAGGGAGTGTCTGTGGACTGGGCGGTGGCTGTAGAAAATGCAGAGTGAGCAGCATAGCAGCCAAAGGAAAATGAAAACTCAACAATAGCATCAGGAATGGCAAATAAGGATGTAAATGAACCTGGCCTAGGATGCGCTGGGGAACTGGAACAGATGGCTACAAATACTTGGACTGTGGATTCAGCACTGCAGGCAGCAGGTTGGATGAGGAATGTGAATACAGGACAGTGGGTTTTGGGGAATAATCCAATAAATGTGCCAAAGTTAAATCAAAATATTATTCCTGGTTCTGCGCAGCATGTCACTGATTTAGAGGTGCCCCCTGAGTTTGCATTGATACAAAATCCCCATTTAAAGATAAATTAAACTGTACTGGTTTCTCAGGGGCCTTCTTCACAATTGAATGCTGGGGACTGCCCCAGTACAAGTAAACACTTTCCACGAAGGCCTTTAAATATTATAAATAAGGACACTCCAAAACATTCTCTTCTTTATTTAAAACGCCTGTGTTTCTGGCAAAAAGACATAGTGCTGTGAGACTGTCATATACTGGGGGAATGCCTGACCCTCCAGATAGGTTATTCATGGCAAAAGTACTTTTGAAAGATTCAATGATGTTTTCTTCCAATGAGATCTATGCCCTCATTCATATCTCTGGAGAGACCACATTTGATATAGTTTTAAAACACTGAGTGGTTTAGAAAGGTTTTGGATAAACTATAACACTCTGAAGAAAATGGCGTTGTGGGTGCCTTTTGTTGCAATCCCTTTAACTACGCCAGCTCAGAAAATGGTCACGGTCCTTTTCAGAAATGAAGGCATAAGTGTACATGACTTGACGAAATGGTTGAAACAAAGGTGCACACTCATTGAAGAGCCTGATGCGATAATGAACACAGAGAATATATGGTCTGGGGGTTGGAAGGTCAAAGTAATGTTAAAAACTACAGATACTGGTGTGATGCATCTGCCTAATTCCTTCTTCTTGGGCAGAGATAGAGGGATCTCATTCTATCCTGGACAGCCTATGATGTGCAATAAATTCAGCTCTGTGGCCCATCTTAGTAGTATCAGTGACAAGCCAAGGTGTCATTTATGTGGGGAACTAGGGCATGTGGGATCACAATGTTTTAATGAATGTAAGTGTAATTTGTGTGATGAACTAGGCCATACTTTTCAAAATTATGAGTGGGCAGCATACAACACACCAGATCAGGCAGATGGAGAGGAACAGAGATTGTTAATCACACTGACATAGAAAAATAAAATAGGACAGCAAAGGCAGCAAAGGCAGATAATGGTAAGAAGTGAGAAAGGGACCCCCCCCATCCCTTCTCTGCCTAATGATTCACAAAGGAACTTATTGTCAGATGCTGTACAAGGTACTGAAAGGACTGTGCTACAAAGTCCCCCACAGAATCAGAACATTGTTAAGCAAAGTGAATAAAAGACCTCAAGCTCATAGAGCTTCCCAGTTGTAGAGATAAGCAAGGGATAGGATCCACTGGACCACCAGGGATATTATATTTATATGCCTGCTATTGGGCAAGGGGGACACAATGTCTGGACTGTGTCCTGAGAGGTTGGTTGGCCACCCACAGCAGGTGGCTGCCATGTTGCACCCAGCAATATGGCAGCCCACCTGTGGGTGTTCCCCGACATGTTCCTGGTTTTGAAGGGCACATCTTTGCACCCCCCTGTGCAAGGCAGGTTTGTACTTGCATATGCGCAGCACATCCTGGCCTGAATATCAGGATGTGCCTTATATGCATGGGCACGCCCCCCACACTTGCAGTGCATACATTACTGGTGCACCCTGGCGCATCGTGGGTTGCGCTGAGCAACCTACCCCTTTGAATATTGCGCTGGGGTGCATCAGTGGGTTGCACATGGCACAACACTGTTGCACCATGTGCAACCTCTTTGAATATCCCACTCATAGTGTCTTATGAGACAGGGCAGGATATGAGGGTACCATTTAATAAACTAAAAACACAAATTATGGCTTTTCATGCTCAAAAAGTAAATACATTAAAATATCAACTGCAGTTTGGGACTCAATGGAAAACAAATGTTGTTTACCTCTTTGAAAATTACACAAACAATTACACAAAGAATGCACAAGGTAAAGAAATGATCTCTTTGCAGAATGAAAATGGAGTTGAATGTACTAGTAAGAGGGAAATATTACAAATAGTAACAAATTACTCAGCAACCATGTTTGCCCCTTTACAAACTGATAGTGAAAGTTTAGCACATTTTTTAAGTACGCTAGATGTTCCCAATATAGAATTAACAAAATAAGCTGCTTTAATTAAGCCTATACAAGAAAGTCCAATAAGCGCTGACCACATCAGAGGGAGGTAAAACACCAGAACCAGATGGTCTGCCAAATGAACTGCTAAAAATAATAGGAGTAGAGTTTCTGTTAGAATTGACATTAGTTTTTAGCAACATTTTAATAACTAAACAAATTCCACTATATACAAACATGAGTATACTGACTTACATCTATAAAAAAGGAGATAAGACTTATCTAAAAAACTGGAGGCCCATAAGCCTCCTGAATTCAGATTTTAAGCTTTTGACAAAGATTTTGGCAAAGAAACTCACTTCCATAGATAATGATGTAATATCTATAGTGCAAACATATGCAGTTCCTGGTAGACAAATACAGGATCACTTGATTCTATTTAGAAACTTGATAGAATTGGGTAAGGTGAGAAATATAGATAGGTACCTGATCTCACTGGATGAGGAAAAAGCATTTGATAGAGTTTGACATACTGTCTTATGGGAGATATTAAAATGCTATCAGATTACTAAAATAATAATAGACTGGATTAAAATTATATATAAAACATTTACAGTGGTACCTGTAGTTCAGGAGTGGAAGGGTCCCATGATCTCATTATAATGGGGTGTAAAGCAAGGATGTCCACTAAGTCCTATTTTGTATAGCTTCTTAATAGATCCTTTATTAAGGAAGATAAATACTGATAATATCATATAGGCAATTCAGGTTCATGGTCAAGATTTTAAATACAAAGCTGTAGCTTATGCAGATGACATGAACATAATGGTAAGGGACCAGACATCCATTTCCAGAGAATTAGAGATCTGTAATAACTTCGGAAAATCGTCAGGGGCAACCTTGAATATAAGTAAATGTACAGGTCAAAGGTTAAATTATACTACTGTATTTAAAGGTAGATTGAATGGAATTTTAATACAGCCTGATCCCTTGAATATTTTGGGTTTATTTTTGGGGCCTGGTGAAATGGATGAGTTAAACTGGGAGAAAAAGTAGAAATAGGGAAGAGGAAAATAGCCCAATGGAATAGGTGGAAATTGGGAAAAAAAGAAGAGACTTTATCTTATTAAAATGTATTTGATACCAGTCTTCCTCTCTATTAGTTATATATTCCCCCCACCAAAGAAAATGGAAACAATAATTCTTAGATAATTTTTTTCAGGAATGTTGGGGTCACTTAAATCCCCAGAGACACAATATTCTGTATCTGCCACTCAAACAGGGTGGTTTGAACATGACAAATCATATCTTATTTTTTCACAGTTTTTTTTAAGTCATAATGGAAAACCATTATTGTTAAATCAAAATACAGGTAGGAAGGTTCTGTTAAAAGAGAAAGTGAAACACTGGATGTATCAATGGGAATTAAATACACTGAAGTCAGTAAAGAAATCCATAATGGTACCAGAATACATTAGATGTACTGTTTTAAGAATAATACAATGGCAATAGTCTATACAACAGATCAGAATTTTGCAAAGGAAGAAACTCTATTTTGCTCTACTTTCCTCTTTATGTAAGGAAAAGGTGGAATTCGACAGGTGTTCAGAGGTATACAGAGAGGATTTAAGGAGGATATTAATTAATAAAAGAATCCCAGATTATATGTGGGAGTTACATTGGCTGGCATGCCATGAGAGAATTAATATAAAGGCTAATCAAAAGCATAAAAGAATGCAAGAAAGAATCTGTAGCAGATTGACCTGCATACAACAAGAAGAAACCATTCTGCATTTACTCTTTACATGTCCTTTTATTATGGGTTTTTAGAAATATATAGCACAACAGTGGAAAGAAAACATATTCAGCACACTGACATATGAAAATATCATGTATAGTGTATTTAATAGGGGTTGGGACAGATGGAATAAAAGCACATTGCAAGTTCTTATGACAATTTTCAAATGGAATTTATGGATAACACGTTGTGGCTTTACCCTACATCAGAAAGAAGGAAGCCATGTTGAATTATATAACAAAATTATGCAAGATTTGCAGGAATTATTTATGGAGGAAAAGAAAAAAAATTCAAAAACTGAACTGTTAGAACTTTGGAAGGGACTTCCTTAGATTACGGCCAATGATACCCCAATAACTTAAACGAAAAGAAAAGGATTAAAATTTGTAATAGAATATGCTTAGGCACTAAGTGATAGAACTGATTCAAATATGAGAAGTATTCTCCATAGGAAGTTAATACTGTCTGGCTTCAATTAGTTTGTTTATATTCATGTATGTTTTTTTAGGATTTGTTTGTTGGTTTCTGTATTATTTATTATTGATTGTTTTAGTCATGTGAAGTTAACATGTACTGTTCTAAATTTTGGTTCAAATTATTTTATATGTTACAATAAAACATTCCCCTACTCTTTTGGAGGTGAATGCAGTCAGTTGGCAAAAAATCAGGAGATGGATGTGGTGGAGTCAGAGGAGAGAGCCTCCTCCCCTGTGCTCAATTCGCCAGAAGCCCAAATGATTTCTGATAATTCTGATGAACATTTTGAGCAAGGAATTGAAGAAATTTTCATCTTATCAGAGAACCTGAGCTCAGGTGGGCATTCAAAATAAATAATAAATTCTGAGGAGGAATTAATCCAAAAAGAAAAACTGCTGGCACAAATATTATTTGAAGAGGAAAAACACCATTTGTGCATAGAGCAACTAAAAGCAGACATTGAAAGATTAATGGCATCAAAAGCACCTAATATAGGGCACGGTTCAGCTGTCAAACTGCATTTCTAGCCATGTGACACAGTTGACAAGACAAAGCAGCAGAACCCTCACCCAAGGTAATGGCAAAATCTCTTACATTTTCTTCAGAGAAAATGGCTGGCAGTGGAAACGTTACTAAAAGTGTGTGCCTAAAGCTGAGGGATTTAGCGGGTGGAGAGAAATGTAAAACTAATGACAGAATGCTTACTGAAAGCTGTATTTTATGTTATCTTGTAAACGCCGAGGGAGAGCAGGTCTAAATCAAACAAGATATAATAAAGGGACATTTAGAGATACAGGAGAAAAATGATAAAAGTGAAAAAAACACATGAAATAATGGGACAGAAAAGGGTGCAAACCCTACTACTTCTCAAATAATTTTTCAAAAAGGTGACAGTGACCAGAAAGGAGTCTCAGTATTCTCTTTCACAGCAAAGGGCCCAAGGGGGAAAAACTGTAATAAGAGAGGATTATTAACAAAAGAGGGAATCAGTGACCTTAGCTAAATGGAACATTTCTGCAGAACTTTCAAAAATGATTAGCACCCCAGGAATGGTGCATATGGAAGAGGCAAAACCTGGACAGCCCCTATCTACCTAATCAGCGATTAGAGCAGCCTTTGCCTTAAACTCCTTACACTCTGACCCCTTTGCTCAATGTTCCTAGAAAAAGCTCTAGTGGAAGCTGGCTGGACAAAAATGGAGTATGGCCAATGGCTTCCTGACTCCAGCTGGTCCCCAAGTCCTTTGGCTTCCCCAGAATGGAATCCACAAGAACACACAGAAATACCCTTGAGAGTGAATGAAAACCATTGGCCTTTACTAAAACTAGGTGAAAAAAATTATGTCAGTGGAACAGAAAATGTACAAAACTTAAAACCATCAGAACCTGGGCCCATAGAAGTTCCCCCACCCTTAGATCTGGAAAAAGAGAACAAAGTGGATACTAACAAACAGAACTTGGGGAAAAAATACAAAATCAAGGAGAACCAAATCCCCAGAGACCTTTACTTTCAGAACTTTTCCAGAAAACAAGAAAGGAAGCTGCACCTAGAAGGCATGCTGTCAGGATTAGGTACAAAGTGGGGTTAGAACATAGGCCTGACAGACACTATGTTGGAAGATCTTTGCTCTAAGACTCATTACATTTTTTGCCTAGAGAAGTGGTCGCTTTTATAACTACATCTGGGGAGAACAACTTTGATATGAGTTTTTGCTCTCCTCATGCCTTAGAACTATTCTTGGAAAGCTATAACCAGGTGAAATTGCTTCCCCCCCCCGGTTGACCCCCGTTCTTGTTATTCCTCTGATGGAACCTCTGATTAAATTTTAACCATAATGTTCAGAAATGAGGGGGTCCACGAGGAAGATAATACATATTGGTTGTCACAGAAATGTCAGGTTTTGAGTGCTCCTGAACTGATATTAGACTCCGAGTTGTTTGGGACTGGCAGCTGGAAATATAAGGTGAAACTAAATCAGACAGATTTGGAAATAGAACATATTCCAATTCCTTCCTATTGGGAAGAGGCAGAGAGGTCTGTTTTTATGCTGGGCAGTCATGGGCCTGTTACAAATGTGGGTCAAAAACCCACTTATCTAGTGTATGTGACAGGCCCAGATGCGACAATTGTGGGGAGGTGGTACATATTAGTATGTAATGTGGTAACCTCACAAAATGTGGCCGTTGCGAGGAAACTGGTCATGTATTCAGGGAATGTCTCTGGGCAGCAAAGAATAAGGCTTCATGCATTTGCCCAGATCTACTCATTCAGCAAGCTCAAGATACCACCTCTGCTATGGATCATGAAGTACTACATCAGACTCCACACACACCCTGTTCCCCCACCCCACCTCCCCCCCGAGAGTTCTCTCAGAAGTGGTAAGCTGAAACCTCCCACTGAGAAGAGAGAGAGAGAATCCCTGAAAGGAAAGGATAGATCCATCCGGGAATTAACCTCTGATCTCCTTAAACCTGTATGTTATAACGAATCCCCCAAAGAAGCCATGCCACAGCAAAAACCAGAATCCTCACTCACTGTCAAGGACCCATCCCCTTCCCAAAAGGGTAACTATACAAACAAAGAATCCACCTCCAAGGAAGCTGAAACTATGGAAATGGAGAACCCCTATGCCCCTTCAGCCACCAACTGGGGAAACTCAGATATGGAGGTAGGGGACTCTGACCCACAGATACCCTAACAAGGAACCACCGTAACCAACAATGATCCAGTAGGGAAGAAAAAGAAAAAAAGGGAAAAAAAAAACCTAAATAGATCCCCCTGACAAAAATTTTGCCATCTGTGTGGGGTCTCTGAACACATATAGTTTAATTAACTATGCAAACTGTCAGGCCACATTTCAATATATCCTTGAAGCTGGAATTGATATATGTTTGATACAAGAAACATGGATGTATACTGTCGACCAGTCTAGGCTGTTTAAATCAGAATGGGTGTGGGGACCTTCATTTTCATCCTTTGGACAAGATAAAGCGGAAGGTGTAAGGATTCTGTTTAACTCTCTTTCTTTTTGTCTCTCCAAACTGATTGATTTGATCCCAGGTAGGCTGTTGGTAATAGATGGGTTGTGGCATATTGCCCTTATAGGATTATTATTATGGTATATGGTCCCCAGACAAATTCAGATAAAGTAGACTTGCTGACAACCCTCCAGCCATACCTAGTGTACTCAGGTAACATTCTCCTAGAAGGGGACTTTAATTGTGATACTCCCAAATCAGACAATGGGAAAAAGGGAAAGAAGATGTACTGTGATGAAAATGCCTTATTAAAATGTGTTTCTATAGCCAATTTAACAGATTGTAGAAAATCCCAAGTGAAGGTACCAGCCTTCACTTACAAAAGAGGAAAATATACTTCTGCAATAGATCACATTTATGTCTGTAATGAGCTGTTCCCACACAAATTAGAACATTCCCTACTGAATTTTCTGATCACCTTTTGTTAAAACTTACTATCAAGGATAGCCAGAAGAATAAACCCAGAATAGGTGGAAAATAAATGCAGCTTGCTTAGTGGAGCCTGTAGTTCAGAAGGAGAAACAACTGCTAATAGACAATAGAAAAACAATCAGATTTTGTATATGATGACAACAGGGAGTGGTGGAGGGATACTAAGGAGGATCTAAAAACATGGTTCAAAAAATTCAGTAAAAAACAAATAAACAAAAATTTCTTTAAATAATTAAACTACGAAGCCAGCTCCAATACTTATACACACTAGCAGCCACTTAACAAAAAACTTACACTTCTTAGATAGAGCACATTAAGTCAGAAATGAAAAAAATATCAATATGATAGAGCCACTACTATAAAAATTATGTTACAATATAGCACACAGAAATCCCCAGTGGGCACCCCCATGGAAGCTTGTAAAAAAGAGGAGGGTGGCCTCTAGCTGGGACAGCTTACTAGGAGAAGATGGGAAACTTGTAGAATCTATTGAAAGTCAATTTCAGGTTATTGAGACACCTCCTTTCTCATACCATGACCAATCCTCCTCAAGCATCAGAGATGAGAACATATCTCCAAGACCTACACATTCCAAAACCCCTGGAAGCAAACAAGGAGCTGGCTTTACCCATTTCTGCTGAAGAAATTGAACAAGTTGTGAGCTCTTTAAAACTAGGTACTCCTCCTGGCCAAGACTGGCTTCCTTATGAGCTCTGTAAAACATTCAAGTCAGAATTAGCCTCATGTCTGGAGGTAGTATTTTCCTTTTTTCTTAAAATCCCTAGAAATACCCACTTTCTTCACTGAAGGTATAGTGATCGTCCTTTTTAAAACAGGAGATTAAAAGCAAATGAAAACTTGGAGACCAATCAAGATTATGAATTCTGACTTCAAAATTTTGTCACAGATCCTGAATAACAGGCTGTGGAAAGTGGCAAATACACTTATATATTATCTCCATCCTAATTTTGTGGCCTCCCAAACCATAACATAGAAACATAGACATAGACTTTGATGGCAGATAAGGACCACTTGACCCACCTAGTCTGCCCATTTCCCTACCTACAGGATAAGCCTCAGATCCTAGTTAACCAACAGCCTATTTCTTCCTACTCCCCCACAAGAATTGGCTTATGTCTGTCCCATGTATTCTTCAATTCTCCCACAGCTTTAGACCCCACAACCTCCTCAGGAAGACTATTCCATGTATCCACTACCCTCTCTGTGAAAAAATACTTCCTCACATTGCCCCTGAACCGCCCCCCCTACAGTATCTTTAAATTGTGTCCCCTTGTTCTTGCATGTCTCTTTTTCTGAAAGATGCTACCCTCTTGCACTTTGTTGATTCCACTGAGGCACTTAAACACTTCTATCATGTCCCCCTTCTCCCTCCTTTCCTCAAGGGTATACATATTAAGCTCTTTTAGTCTCTCCTCGTATGGCTTCTCTTGCAGACCCTGCACCATTCTAGTTGCCCTCCTCTGAACTGCCTCTATCCTGTCTATGTCCTTGCTGAGATGGGGTCTCCAGAACTGGACTCAGTACTCCAGATGGGGTCTCACCAACTGTCTGTACAGGGGAATAACAACTTCCTTTTTTCTGCTGGTGATGCCTCTCTCTATGCATCCAAGTATACCCCCAGTTCTCCCTACTGCCTTCTCACATTGCTTGCTAACCTTAAGGTCATCTGAAATGATTACCTCCAGGACCCTTTCCTTTTTTGTTTTTGTTACTACCTCCCCCCCATTGTGTAATCTTCCCCTGGGTTTTTGCTTCCCAGGTGCATTAGTTTACACTTCTTTGCAATGAATCCTAGCTGCCATACTTTTGACTATTCCTCCAACCTTGCCAAGTCCCTTCTCATCCTTTACACACCTCCTTGTGTATCAACCTTGTTGCAGATCTTTGTGTCATCTGCAAAGAGGCATACTTTTCCTTCCAGTCCCTCTGCAATGTCACTTATAAAGATATTAAAAGGACTGGACCCAGTACTGAACCCTGCAGTACCCCCACTAGTAACCCCTCTTTCTTCAGAGTGGAGTCCATTTACAATTATCTTCTGTGTCCTGTTCTCTAGCCAATGTTTTACCCAAGCTACCACCCTGGGACCCACTCCCAGGCTGGTTAATTTTGACTATTAATCTTTTGTGTGGGACTGTGTCAAATGCCTTGTTAAAGTCTAGGTAGGCCATGTCCACAGCCCCTCCCTGGTCTACTGCTTTGGTCACCCAGTCAAAGAAATCTATTAGATTCACCTGATATGACCTTCCCGCTGTGAAACCATGCTGCCTTGGGTCCTGTGCCCCACTGGCCTCTAGGTACTCAACAATTCTTTCCTTCAGAAGTGATTCCATCACTTTCCCTACCACAGAGGTCAAACTGACAGGTCTGTAGTTTCCTGCCTCTGTCTTGCTCCCACTTTTGTGAAGGGGAATCACAACCGCCTTCCTCCAGTCCTCAGGTACCATACTATCCTCCCATGATTTGTTAAAAAGGGTAGTCAGTGGTTTCACTAGTTCTTCCCTTAATTATTTTAGAATTCTGGGGTGAATTCCATCTGGCCCCATTGCTTTGTCCACCTTCAGTTTTAGGAGTTCTTTCAGAACCCTTTCTTCTGTGAAAGGACTGGGATCAACCCCCATCCTGAGTGCTTCTGTTAATTGGATTAGGCACCTCCCTCTCCTCTTTTGTGAATACTGAGCAGAAATATTTGTTCAGTATCCCTGCTTTTTCACTATCTCCCTCTGCCCACCCACCGTTCATTCTAATCAGCTTCACTGTCCCTCCCTTTGTCTTTCTACGCTCCCTTATGTACCTATAAAAGGTTTTATCCTCCTTCTTAACCAAGTTGGCTATCTGTTCCTCAGTTTGGGCCTTTGCCATTCTGACTTCCCTCCCTGCTTCCTTCTGCCTTAACTGGCACAGCTCTCTGTCCTGCTCCTTCTGTGTTTCCTTATACTTCCTGAATGCTATCTTTTTCTCCCTAACTTTCCCCACCACTTCTTTTGAGAGCCATAGTGGCTTTTTCTATTGTTTTGATTTGGTTATTTGCTTCACACAAAGGCTTGTTGCCTCTGTGATGGCAGTTTTGATGATTCCCCATTGTTGCTCCACCCCTCCTTATAGCCTGTTTTCTAGTGCTTTTCTGAGGCACTCTCCCATCTTACCAAAGTCAGCCCTCCTGAAGTCCAGTACCTTCACTTTTGTATGGCTTGACTCTTTAGCTGAGTTTAATGTGAACCACACTGTTTGATGGTCACTTGTTCCCAGATGGCAATCCACTTCTAGATCTGAGATCCTCTCACTGTCCCCATTTGTGAGTATGAGGTCTAAGATTTCTCCCTCACGAGTGGGTTCCGAAACTAGCTGTCTGAGGCATGCCACCTGTAGGGCATTGAGAATGGCCCTGCTCTTGGATGTGGCTGCAGCAAGTGTGCTCCAGTTAACATCTGGCATATTCAGGTCTCCCATCAACAGTATCTCCCCTTTCTCTGCCATCCTAAGAATGCCTGCTATCATATCCTTGTCCATTCCCTCCCCCTGACCTTGGGGTCTGTATACAATCCCTGTGCAGATTGTGGTGCCACTTCCAGCCTCCAAGGTGACTCACAGTGCCTCCTCTCCTCCCTGTTACTCTTTTATTCAGTTGCTTTTATCCCTTCCTTTACATAGAGAGCTACTCCTCCCCCTCTTCTCTCCTTCTTGTCTCTCCTGTAGGTTATGTACCCTGGTATGTTAACATCCTAGTCATGGTTCTCTGTGCACCCTGTTTCTGTGACTACTATGATATTCAGGCATCCCAATTCCATCAAGGCCACCAGTTCAGGGAGCTTGTTGCCCATAAGATCCAAGGAGCCTTGATGATTATTAGAGATACCATTGAATACTATTCCCATAAAAAAAAAAATAAAGGGTTGTATACTTTCTCTGGACTTGTGCAAAGCATTTGATAGGGTTCACCATCCCTTCCTTTTCACAACTTTGGAGTGCTATGGTATTTCTCCAGAGTGTATTAGATGGTTAAAACTGCTCTATTGTACAGCTACATAAAGCCAATTATAAAAGGAAACATATGTCAAAGTCAATCAATCAATCAGTCAAATCTTTAATTATCTAGGCGAACATCGTTGAGTAAGCTCATTTACAAGATGGACCTGGTTAAGTCCAGATTGTATTACAAAATAAGCATCAATATTTACAATGGGAATAATAACACAGTGGAAGTGCAAATCAGGAAACACATGTACATAACATAACAGTTGATTCTAGAGCATCAATAAGACCAGTGAGCAGTGGGAACAGGCAAACCCACAGAGATACAGACATGGATATTGATACAGTAATGTTCATAAGAGAAAAGGACAGGCTAGACCCAGGTATTGATATCAAGATAGACAGACAGACTCAAGTAAGTGATGCAGCTTTTTTCTTGACCGGTTCACAAATGAGAAAAGCAGGTGTAGTTATGCTTGTAGGAAGCAGGATGCAGGTAGCCTACTAGACACTAACATGGCTTCCCCAGGGAGCACTTACATTGAGGCTGTTGGTGGCTGTACCACGGCGCACTAGAGGAAGGTGTGAATGAGATACTGGGCATGGGTGGAACAGCACCTACCACATATTTAATCCAGGGCTGGGTGCTAGAGCTAGCTGTCCAGGTTCAACATATTGTCGGGCCATGGGAAGGTCACAAGACAGGGATAGAATAGATACGCTGGGGCTCCTGTGGCCAGTCACTGTCAATGATTCAAAAGGGAGCTTAATCACTCATACTTCTGATAAAAACACTTTAGCCGTGTGGAAGGATTACATCGGTCAGGGATGAAGCGGTTACAGCTGTATTAGCGGAGTACAGCAGATTCGATTTTTCCCCAGCATTGGAAGGATCGCTGAAGAGAACTGCAGGAGCTAATCGGGAGCATGGGCTAGAAGGCACTCGCGATCCGATTGTTTGGCGGCCTTAGCGGTAATTTGTTGGAAAAGAGTCTGGGCGAGTAGTCTCGGATGGCAGCTAGCGAAAGTGCAACCGCCCAGGAGGTAGAGATTTTACGCTTTGGGTTCAGATGTCTCAGTAATACTTACCTATAATGCTCGAGAGGGGTACAGGGACTGGAAGTAATAAATACATATGGATTAATAAAACATGCACAAAATGACCTGGGGTATGGCCGGTCATATTTAAGGTTAAACTCTGGGGAGCAGGCTAACAGTAGTTAATGATTAGGAGCCATGGTGACAATTGCAGTGTTCACACACACCTTAGGCATATAGTGCCTTGAAAGCATTAACACTTTGGAGGTAACTTAGTTTCAGTAGTTTCTGCATTTTGTTCCACAGGGTTGTCAACAAGAAGCTAAAGGCCATTCTGCCATAGCGGGTAGTAGCTTTAGGGAAGAATAGAGAGATATATAATGAACTCCTTAGGCCATACAGTCCCAGCTCACTTATGGGAAGACATTCAGAAATATAATGTGGGAGCCTTTTAAGATAGCTCTATAGATCCAAAGGACTGCATTTCTTTCATGCCTGAATGTAAGCGATGACCTTCCTACAGCTTTGTACAATAGGCAATGATGGGTAGAGAGGGGAAGACTGGTAAAGTACCTGATGGCTCTGTGAAACAGCGTGTCCAGCTTGATAAGTGAGGCTTTAGGACAGTGGCTGTATAGAAAATCTCCATAGTCGATTAGGGAGAGAAAAGTAGATTGGACTAGTCTCCATTTGGCATCACAAGTGAGAAACTGGCTAATTCTGTAGAATAGACCCAATCTCTGCCTTAGCTTCTTTGCCAGATCTTCAACATGTTCAGAGAATGTGAGGTTCTGGTCTAGCCACACTCCTAAGTATTTAAACTATGGGATAAAATCCAATTTCTCTCCTAGAATTGTGGTGATCAGAGGTAGTGACCTGGAGCTGGCAGGATTTGTCATACGGCTATAGGGTGTGAACAACATTGCCTTCCTCTTATTTGCATTTAAGAGAAGCTTTTTTTTTTATTTATTTATTTGCACAATTTCAGATTTAGAACCTTTGAGCCAGGGGCTTGTTTACAAAGGTACCTCATCACAGAGAGGACAGACAGGGTTACAAATTTAGATAGTTCATGACAATAATTGACATAAAGTTACACAAATTATTTCATACAGGCAGGGCCCCTACTTTTCTGCGGCACAGTGGGACCAAGTTCTGCAGCAAGACTGCCATTGCCGCCAGAACTACTACTGACAGTGGTTTTGTAATTTCTCTGCGGAAGTTCTGCACCAACAACCACCACATCACAGTGTCAGCTTGTCATCCTGACTTCACTTTCATGGCAGTGGTTATAGCAATCAGGATGGTGGTAACACTAGTTCAAAAAATAACAGACATAAAAATAATGTTATGCCTAAAAAGGCAAAACAAATGTCTCTCCCTTAAGGTCCTAGCCTGTTGCATAAATGACATATTAAGAGGGGATCTTATGTGATAAATAAGGTATTTCTATATGCATGCTATCTATCTCACTGATGAGGTTTCCACTGTCTATCACTTATGTATTTGTATGTGCTTTCTACACCACTCATAAGGTTCCCACTGTGTATCACTTGTATATTTATATGCAATCTGTAACATACATACAAATATGCATATGTGTGTGTGTGTGTGTGTGTGGTGACAGAGACAGAGATACTGTATGTGTATGTGTGTGTGCATATATATATATATATTTTTTTTTTTAATTTCCATGAACTTGCATCCTTATTCATACAGGTCCCATTGGAAATGGAATAGAGGAGTTATTGCAAAACTCATTTTTCATGTCAACCTGCTTTCCCTGACACACTGCATAGCACCATCAGGCCATGACATGCATGTGAACCAATTGTGAGATACAGCTCTCCGACCCATCACAATGTGTCTACCATGTGACAGAACACTGCACCATATGTTCCCAGGCTCTGAGCAGTGATGCGTTCCACCAATCCTTGTGCTGCCCAGCCGTGCCCAGAGCTAATCTCTGAACCTGAGTTGCCGGCACAGAAACACAGCATGCTACCCTCTGGCCCAACAGCTGCCCCTGCATACAACATTTCTCAATAACTTTTAGGCGATTCTATCAACCAATGACAATATGTAATCAATAACCCTGGCAAAAATACGTACAGTGCAATTATTTATTTAACAGGTCTATTCTTTCAACAGGTCTAGACATTATTGTATTTCACTTTTCTGGGCATAATTACTTTATTTTTCTTAAAAATTTAGACAGTTAAATTCATTTTACCAGTTATTCATTTCAGATAGCGTCTCTATACCTTAAAGGCACAAATAGGTTTGTACAAAGTGAGGTAGGGATTTAACAGGTCTGTGCTATTGACAAGATTTTGCTTAAGCTGGCCATAGTGCAACAATGTAAGACTGAAAATTGTATTAGGCTGTAGTGCAGGTTGAACAAATATCACCATGCATGATGTGCTGTGCCACCGTCTCTGGCAGTGGGAGCTGTGGTAGATAAGTGATTGTTCATTTCTGTTGCAGAATGCAGCCATTTCATTAGCTAATGTATAATGTTATAGCAATGATAACATCACATTCTGAACATATAGGAGGGGTCTGGACATAAAAAGAGGGGAAGGGAACCAGATTCTATGTATAAACAGAAATATTAATAAAAAATCACCAAGAAGAGTGAATTCTGTGGCACTGCAGAAGTTCTGCGGTAGATTGCAAGTTCTGCGCAAAATTCTGCTGCTGCAGATTTCTAGGGGCCTTGCATACAGGGAACAAATTTAAACAATTTTAAACAACTTCATGATTACAATGTTCAGCTGATGCAGGTACTAGCAGAGGGCAGGAAACCAGGGGTGGGGAAAGGAGTGCAGTGGGGGATGTAGCCCAGTGGGCAATGTCAAGGGCAATGTGGTAGTAGTGTAGTGCCATTTAGAGACAAGAGCAGCTGCGGGTGTTAAATAGTTGGTTTCAAAGGGTGGAGTTGAAGGCGCATATTTTTGGGGAATTGGAGATGGTTGCTGGGAGGGAGTTAAACCAGGTTGGGGCTCTGTAGTGGAAAGGCCTCTGAGCATGGGTGGTCCTAGTCCTGGGAACCAGTAGAGTGGTCTTGTTGGCCATTCAGGTTGAGATAGTGGACGGGGTATGCTTAATGGAGGCAGTCACCCCTGGTGGGGAGAGCCCAAGCAGAGTTTTCTTAGTTAGAAGGCAGGTTTGATAGTGGAGTCATTCATCAAGGTTAAGGAGATTGGCTTTGTCATAGAGTTGGCAAGTGTGAGTGAGCCTGAAGGCACCAGTTATTAGCCTGCAGGCCTTATTTAGGGTGAGGTGAATTTTGTTAAGGGCAGTGGTGTCAGCAGCACCGTATACCAGCAGGCCATAATCCATAAGGGGCAGAACTGAGGATGTAACTGCAAGTCGGAGGGCATCAGGTGGGAGGCAGTCCTTGTGGCGGTAGAGGATGCCAAGTTGGGTGTTAGTGGTGGATGCAAGGGCATTGACATGGGCATGAAAGGTGAGGGTTGAGTCGAAAGTGACCCCAAGGTATTTGTAGGAGTAGACTTGTTCAAGTGGTTATTCGGCACTAGGGAGGCTATATTGAGTGGGCTGTTGCTGGCCTTGTGCTGGAGTATTTTGGGGTCCAGGGAGTCATTACTAGGACTGTTACATTCTAACACCTTAAGCAGGAGATGTCAGACTTCCTGGGCAAAAATGTTGCATAGGTGGAACCAGGGGTGCTGGAGGGCTGGGTGTGGAAGGTCAGGGGTGGGTCAAAGAAGTTACTAGGGAGGAAGGAGATAAGGTCTGTAAAGGATGAGTTAAGGCAGTTGGCAATGCAAGATGGGTTGGTGGAGGTAGAGCTGTCAATGGTGAGCTGGGATGGGGGAGAGTGAGATTTCTCATTTAGCTCTTTGATATTGTCCCAGAAGGTCAGGGCACATCTCTAGGAGGAGATGAGGGTGGCCTGGTAGTGGTCTGCCTTGGCTTTATTGATGGCCCATGTGCACCTGTTCCATGCGGCATTGTAGGCCTGTCTATCAGCAGCCCAGCCTGTTTCAGTGGCTAGGTGCCAGAGGTTATCCCTATTTCTGAGCATTTGGAGTAGGGCAGGGGAAATCCAAGGTGTGTTTTGTTTTTTTGGTGCGAATTTTGGTGAGGGGTGCAAAGAGATCACAGGCCATGTTAAAGGCTTGTGAGAAGAGGATGAGGATGGCATCAGTGTCGGGTGCATGATAGATGGGGGACCAATTAATCTGAGCGAGGAACTGCTTGAGTTTAGTCAGCCTGCCTGGGCAGAGACACCTGCAGAGTGTGGTTTGGGTTATGGGTTTGGGGTGGGGGAAGCCCAGAGGAGTAGGATTGGGGAGTGGTCACTTAAGGAGTCAGGGAGGACCTGAATGTCCTGGATTTTATGAAGGTGGTTGGTGATAATGACATCCAGGAGGGTGCGGGTTCCTCTCATTGGGTTAATTCTAGTGGGCTGGGAGATGAGTTGTGTCAGGTCTTGGGCAGCAAAGGTTTTCCTTATTGGGGAAGTGGAGGAACTGAGCCAGTTCACGTTAAGGTCCCCCACTAAGACTTGTTCAGCCTTATGGAAAGGGTGGTGAAGTAATCCATGATAGCTATCAGCACTGTGTTCTGGTTCCTTGGGGGAATGTAGGTGACAGTGAGACAGAGCGAGCCCCTGGAGGGGTCAGTGGTGAGTTTAAGTGTAAGGGACTGGGCACCATTCACAAGCAGGAGGGTGGGAAGCACCTGTCCAATGATGGAGTCACGGATATAGATTGCACAACCACCCCTGCATTTACCGGCACGATCCTCTTAGTATAGGGTATAGCCTGGGAGGGAGACAAAGGAGTCAGGAGTAGACTTGGACAGTCAGGCTTTTACTAGGGCTATAATGTCTGGTTGATGTAGCATGACCCAGCACTGGAGGGCAGTGAATTTTTTCAGCAGGCTGCAAATGTTCAGAGAGGCAATGCGGAAACCAGTGAACTTGGTTGGCTGGAGAGGGCAATGCCAGGGCTTGGGTGAATATTACTGGATAGGAGTAGTAGTAAGACCAGGGTTCTGACCAGGGGGTGACAATATGTATGCTTTTTGGGGGTACACTGGGGTAAGGAGGGGGCCATAAGGGAAAAGGGGATAGGCAGGGTTCGAAAGGTAGGGAAAGCGAGGATGAGGTGATTCCATGGGGAGCCAGGTTAGGCAGTGGAGGGGGGGCAGCTAGGAGGTGGGTACTGGGGACCAGGGAATGTGGCCAGCATCAGGGTGGTCTGGCTAAGCCAGAGAGAGGCAGAGGTGCTGTCTCATATGGACTGGGGGTGAGGTCTGGCTTATGGGAGGCAGGCACTAGAATGGTAATGAGGGGGAGACATTTGAGGAGGAGGTGAATGGACATGATGCCTGAGGGGTGATGGGGGCAAAATGGTATAAGTATCTAGGCTTCCCTTCAGAAAGTGTGGATACCTCTTTGGAGTACTGGTAGTGTCATGGACTTTGGTGCACAGGGTTCAGGCTTCAGGACCCCAGAGGGGTAGTTGATCTGGGGCCTGTGTGGGATGGGGTTCCGGGCACTGGGAGGGCTTAGTGAAGTCTGGGTTACAGGCAGATTAGAGAGTGGAAATAGTGATTCCTAGTGGTCACTGAGGGTTAGTGAAGGGGCAGGTGGGGGTCTACAGATTGGGCAGGGGGATCAATGTGTAGGGCCAGTCAGGTGGTTGGGCACAGAGTGAGATGTGGGCAGAGCAGGATAAGAGTAAGGTAGAAGAGTAGTGAAAGCACATAGAGGTGTTACTAGGAAGTAGGAGGAAGAGGAGTTCAGGCAGAGAGAGATAGAGGTGACAGGCAGAAGGTCCCTCTAGTGGCGAGCAGGTATAACCTGCAAATGGAAAAGTGAGGACTTCTCAATAGGCAGGAAGTGACATCATAAGAAGGGCCTATAAATTAAGGGTTAAGCTTTGGTGGGAGGGTGGTTGGGGCGGGCGGGGAAGTCAACGCACACAGCGCATTGATGGGCTAACCCCCTCACAAAGATGCAGCTGCTGGAGGTACTCTATTACCTCTTAAGGCACTCGCTTCTGTCCTGCTTCAAGAGGGAGCTGTCTGTGTGTGGTCTGGCATCTCTGTGTGGGGATGGGGACTGTCTGAGGCCTATATGTGGAGCGGAAACAAAGGATATCATTAGTATGCAGTGGAAACTATTCTGTGGCCTACTCCATACTGCGCATGCACCAACTGTTGGGCTATGCCCCGATTCCAGTACCACAGTGTGCATGTGAGGAAAATAAGCAGAATATGGTGATTTCCACCTCTGACAATGCTGAACAGGTAGGCAAGCAACAAACTGATCAGATAACAGGAAAAAAGTGCAATAATACTTGCGATGTTGATTAGAGCAGTTGTATAGTTAAAAGCAGTGTCCCAGAACACAGAGAGAAAACATGCACAGTACTAGTCCTGAAATGCCCCACTATACAGCGTCTGATATCTCGCAACAGTAGTGCCCCAGGTACAACAGAAGATACAGTCGCTAGTGAGGGCCCCCTCATCTTAATGTACCCTTTGAAATTAGCTCTATTCAGCAGTACAAGCAAGACAAGAATTGTTGTGCTGAGTCTATGAGTCAATGTCTGCAGACAATAATTAGGACCCAAATGAAACCACCCTCACAAAGAGGCCTCTTAAGGTACACGCTTCTGTCCTGCTCCAGGAGGGAGCTGTCTCTGTGTGTGGCATGGTGTCTGTGTGGGGATGGGGACTGTTTGAAGCCTCTTAAGGCACTCGCTTTTCTCCTGCTCCAGGAGGGAGCTGTCTGTATGTGGCCTGGTGTCTGTGTGGGGATGGAGACTGTTTGAGGCCTCTTAAGGCACTCGCTTCTGTCCTGCTCCAGGAGGGAGCTGTCTGTGTGTGGCCTGGCGTATGCAGTAGCTGAGTCTGAAGCAGGTCAAATTCTTCCTGTAGGCCCGCACAGGCATCTTAGGCAGTTGGACAACTTATGTAAACCACTGTGGCATCAGCAAACAGATGTATTTTTGCCTTGTTATGCCCACATCGATATTGTTGATATAGATTGTGAAGAGCAATGGACCAAGAATGGATCTTCGTGACACTCCCCTAAGCAGAGGTTTCAGAGGGGAGAGCTCCCCCTCAGCTTTCATTTGTTGCTGCTGTCCTACCAGGCACTCTGTGAACCAGTGCAAGAATGCTGGGTCAAGGCCGATACTCTTCAGTGTGAAGATTGGCAGGCTATGGTCCACAGTATCGAAAGCCTTGCTAAGGTCTAGGAATACTGCACAAAGTTTCTACTGTCAAGGTCACTGTACCAGACGTTAATTACTTTGGCAAGGGCTGAGATAATGCTATGCTTAGACCTAAAACCAGATTGTATGGGGTTTAGTAAGTTGTTAACTTACACATATGCTTTAAGTTGATTGCTGACTTTTTCCAGGAGCTTAGACAAAATTGGCAGTATGGAGATCGGTCTATAGTTATTTAGGACGCAGGTATCCCCAGATTTGAACAACGGGATAACACAGCCAGTTTTGTGAAATGATGGGAATGGACCATTGGGACAATGATAAACTAAACAGATGTGTGATAGGGACAGCAAGGACGTGATACGCAATTTTTATAAAGTAGGAATCCAAAGAGTCAGCTCTAGCACTCTTTTTTTTACATCCTACCGAAGTATCACATCTTCAATCTTATTAAGATCATAGCAAGAGTAATGCAGGGATGCCCGTTAAGTCCCCTTTTGTAAATGTTTTTCTTTAGACCCATTTCTAAGGAAGACAGAGGCCTGTAAAACATGGAAAGGAATCCATGGAAACTCAACAAACGAAGCAGTAAAGGTCCAAGTGTACGTGAATGATATTTGTGTATTTTTTTTTCAGATTATAATAATGTATAGGCATTTTTGGTAGAGATGAGCAAATTCTCAACAGCTTCAAATTCCATACTGAATCATGTAAAAAATAAAGGATTATTTTTATGTTCTGAACCCCCCCCCCCGAGTTCAAGAATTGCCCCACAGGTTTGAGGGGCAGAGTGTTAAAATGTTAAAAGAATGAAAGAATCCCTGTCCACATGTAGGAAGTGTTATGGCTCACAACATATGGTAAATTGAATGTTAGAGGAAATTGCAAGCATAAAACAAGGAGGAAAGGAATTGCCTGTATATGGCATGTATTGCACAAGAAGAAACAGTGCAACATTTTTTGTTTGATTACTCATATGTATCACCATTGTACACATTTCTAGCACAAAAAAAAAACTGTCTTAAGTGGTTCCTACAACTAAATTAGGAAAGTCTGGTTTTAGGGAATTATCCCTCCTTAATAAATTCAGTGACCAAACAGTGGCTGCTTTTTTATGCTGTATAAAATTTTATAAATGGCAGGCAAGATGCCAATGGGCTATTTATCAGAGAATGATGCCCTATTAAACTGTAAGCATCCTAATATCAAAAGCCATGAATTCTGTATATGTATCTGATACAATGAGAACCTCCCCAAAAAAAGTATTTAGATGGTGGAAGGTTTTCAACATTTTTAATAAATAGAAATAATTTAAAAAGTAATGAATAGAAAGGTATCCAGGGAAAACAGTTAAATTGCAGCAACATGTATAAGTATGAAACAAATGTTGTATATTGTTATTAAAGTAGTAGAGAGGTCCACGCTTTAAGTGATTTGTATATATAATGTGAATCTGATTTGGACATGTTATTGTGAAAAACTCTGATGTGATTTCAAATAAAAATACCACTACTCATTTCAAGAAGTGCCATGCAAAGAGAAACATAGAAACGTAGAATTTGATGGCAGGTAAGGACCTCTTGGCCCACCGAGTCTGCCCATTTCCCTACCTAAGGGATAAGCTGCAGATCCTAATTAACCAACAGCCTACTTCCTTCCACCCACCATTAGAATTGCCTTGTGTCTGTCTCATGTATTCTTGACTTCCCCCACTGTTTTTGACTCCACGACTACCTCAGAAGGTGGTTCCATGCATCTACAACCCTCTCCATGAAGAAATACTTCTTCACATTACCTCTAAGCCATCCCCCTCTATCTTCAAATTGTGTCCCCATGTTCTTCACATCTCTTTTTCTGAAAGATGCTACCCTCTTGGACTTTGTTAATTCCTTTAAGGTACTAGAAAGTTTTTATCATGTCCCCCCCTCCCTCCTTTTCTCCAGGTTATACCTATTAAGATCTTTTAGTCTTTCTTCATATGTCTTCTGGTGCAGACCCTGCACCATTTTAGTTGCCCTCCTCTGGACAGCCTCCACCCTGTCTATGTCTTTGTGGAGATGGGGTCTCCAGAACTGCATGCAGTACTCCAGATTTGGTCTCAGTAACTGTCTGTACAAAGGGATAACATCTTCTTATTTTCTACTGGTGGTGCCTCTCCCTATGCATCCCAGTATACCCCCAGCCCTCCTTACTGCTGTCTAACATTGCTTGTCCACCTTTAGGTCATCTGATATAACTACCCCCAGCTCCCCTTCCATTGTTGTTGTTGTCAGTATCTCACCCCCCCCCACACTGTATACTCTTCCCCAGTGTTTTTGTTTCCCAGGTGCATTACTTTGCTTTTCTTTGCGTTGACTCTAAACTGCCATACATTTGACCATTCCTCCAACCTTGCCAAATCCCTTCTCATCATTTCCATCCCACCTTGTGTATCAATCCTGTTGCAGATCTTTGTGTCGTCTGCAAAGAGACATACTTTTCCTTCCAGTCCCTCTGCAGTGTCAGTTATAAAGACTTTAAAAAGGACCAGCCCCAGTATTGAACCCTGCAGTACCCACTAGTAACCCCCCTTCCTTCACTGTGGACTCTGTTTACTATTACCCTCTGTGTCATGTTGTCAAGCCAATGTTTTACCCAGGCTACCACTCTGGGACCCACTCTCAGGCTGGCTAATTTGTTTATTAATCTCTTGTGTGGGACTGTGTCAGATGCCTTGCTAACATCTAGGTAGACCATGTCCACAGCCCCTCCATGGTCTACTATTTTGGTCACCAAGTCAAAGGAATCAATTAGATTCATCTGACATGACCTTCCTGCTGTGAATCCATGCTGCTTTGGGTCCTGTGCCCCACTGGCCTCTAGGTACTCAACAATTTTTTCCTTCAGAAGTGATGCCATCATTTTCCCTACCATTGAGGTCAAACTGACGGGTCTGTAGTTTCCTGCCTCTGTCTCACTCCCACTTTTGTGAAGGGGAATCATATCCACCCTCCTCCAGTCCTCATGTAGCACACCATCCTCCCATGATTTGTTAAAAAGGGTAGTCAGTGATGTTACTAGTTATCCCCTTAGTTCCTTTAGAATGCTGGGGTGAATCCCCATTGCTTTGTCTGCCTTGAGTTTTAGGAGTTATTTCAGGGCCCTTTCTTCTGTGAATGGACTGGTGTTGACCCCCCTGCTCAGAGTACTTCTATTGTTTGGTTTAGGTACCTCTTCCTTTTCTTGTTTTGTGAATACTGAGCAAAAGTATTTGTTCAGTATCTCTGCTTTTTCACTGTCACCCTCTGCCCACTTTCCCTCCCCTTTATTAAGTTTCAGTATTCCTCCTTTTGCCTTCCTTTGCTCCCTTATGTACCTATGAAAGGTTTTATCTCCCTTCTTAACTGAGTTGGCTATATTTTCCTTGATTTGGACATTTGCTATTCTGACTGCCTTTCATGCTTCCTTCTGCTTTAACTGATGCAGTTCTCTGTCCTGCTCCTTCTGTGATTCCTTATACAGTACTTCCTGAATGCAATCATTTTCTCCGTAACCTTCCCTGCCACTTCTTTTGAGAGCCATAGTGGTTTATTACTTTATTTTGTTTTCTTTATGCACTACACACAAAGGCTTGTTGCCTCTTTGATGATAGTTTTTATTTTTACCCATTGTTCTTCCACCCCCCTCCCTGCCTATTTGCTAGTGCATTCTTTAGCAACTTACCCATTTTACCAAAGTCAGCCCTTCTGAAGTCCAGTGCTCTTGTTTTTGAATGGTTTGACTCCACAGTTGTGTTTATTGTGAACATCATAACCTCCCTTTTCTCTGATTTAATCCCATTGACCACCACTCTCTGCTGTCTCCCTTCTAGCCAACTATTCACCCAGTTCACTAAGGTTTTAGCCATACCCAGGTCTTCTAACTTTTTGAGCAAATTTTTGTGTGAGACAAAAGACTTGCTGAAGTCAAAATATAACAGATCCACAGCATGGACCTTGTTTACTTCGTTGGTCACTCAGTCAAAGGAAAATCAGGTTAATCTGACAAGACTTTGTCTTCTTGTCATAAGAATTGTCATACATTTTCTTATGACCTCATCTAATGAATCTGGTAGGTGAAATTGTTTAAATCCTGCCAAAACATGATTTTGCAGAGCACTTGTGAAAACACCTCTAGGGCTGGATTAAAAAAAATTCACCTGCCTTGTTCATGAGGTGTCTTCCCAAAAAAGTCATGTTGAAAGTTTGGTGGAAAAATTTTAAAAATTATCACAGTTAAAAGAGACTGTTGACATTTTTTTTGCTTTCATTCACAACCTAGATGGTGGAAATTTTGTTTCCGGGTAGAAGTAGCCTGCACCAAGCTAGTGCCTTTTGAAGGTTTTAAAAAAATATTAAGCTATTTCAGAATAATAATTTTTTTTTTTTCTGAGCATCCTCATTAGGTTTTTAGGATAACCCTCTGACAAGGACAATAAATGTACTTTTTGCAGATATTTACCTGTTGCAAAGTTAGTGATGTATCATTCTTGATAAAATATATTGTTTGTTATGGCCACCATCTTTCTTTCTCGTAACTAAGAAATCTTGAAATACATTAAATTGTGTATTTTCCAAAAACAATCACCTTAACCTAGGTAAATGTGACCTCATTTAGCTAGATTCTAGTATTTCTATTTTGAAAATTACCCTAGAAATAAGGTTTCTCAGCACCCAAACATCCTGAGTACCCAGTTCAGTGAGAGGAGCTGTTCTTCCATGTTCTGTACATGAGAACAGAGGGACTTTCTTGATTTCTGCATCTGGAGATGGAGTGGTATTGCTAGCTTAAGTGGCAGCAGTGATGTGGTGGTCTAGTGATCTAGCTGTCTGTTTCAACTATCTATCTATCTAGCTCACTATCTGTCTAGCTACTGTATGTCTGTCTGTCTGTCTATCATATCTATTTATCTTTCTAGCTACCTAACTACAGTAGCCTATCTATCTAACTATCTTAAGTGGGTGGAATGCCTATCTCTAGTACCATTACTTTCTACCCCACTGCTTGTCAACAACCCCCCTTCCCAGTATGCCAAATAATAATAAAACAGTGGAGTGGGGTGTCCACCTCAGTACTATTTCTTTCTACCCCTGCCCACCATGTCACCCCCCAAAAAAATGGTGGCTTCACCAGGGTGTCCACTGTGGTACTGTCTAAGATTATCCAGTCATTTGTTTGCTGAATCCCCAGTGTTGGCTTGGGTCCTCTGTAAATAAATAAAACCATCCATCTTTTGATCTTTTTTTTTAACAGAAACCTGTAAAGAATAAAATGGTCCCACCATGATCTGACCCTCCACACCACAACCCAAACCACATTGACTCCCACTCACCACCTCACCCCACCACCCCACATACCCTCACTCACATAAAAGTGTCCCACGGGATAGATCCACTCTCCCCTCAAAAAGATATGTTGCTGTTGGAACCAGCAACTGAAATATCAAAAACAAAGTAAATCAGTTTAATGTATCTGAACACGTTTTAAACTTTTGCTTATAAGTTTGTCATTTTTAAAAATATTTGTACACCAAATTGTCAACATTCTATTTTTTGCACACCACATCTTCAAAAAGAGGAGGTGAAATTTTTCAAATCCATCCTTAAAGGTGATTTTGCAGTCATTTCATGAAATCGCCAGCTGGGCAAAAACTGAAAATTCTCACCTATCGGGTTCATGAGGGGAGGTCATAAGAAGACTTTGTGGAAAATTTGGTGGAAAAATCTGGTAAAATGACCAAGTTATGAGTGAATGTTGAAGTAATTCAAAGTTCTCTCATAACTTCACTGATTGTCAATATTTTTACACCAACCTTTCAAGACAGTGTTTTTGGGACAGTACCTCATGAACAGTGTAGGTGACATTTTGCAAATCTATACTGAAAGGTGATTTCATACTTACTCCAAAAAATCATGTCCATGTAGTGATTTGAAAAATATCAGCTCTCAGGTTCATGCGATGGGATTATAAGAAGACTATGTTGAAACTTTTGTGGAAAAATATGGTAAAATCAACAAGTTATGAGTGAATGTTGAAATATTTCAACATTCTCTCATAACTTTACTGATTTTCAATATTTTTCATCACACTTTTAAAATGTCATTTTTTTTGGAACCCGTCTACATGAAAAATAAAGGTATTTTTTTAATTATTTCCAAATGGTGATTTTGCAGTCACTCCACAAAATCTAATTTTAATGGGATTTTAAAAATCTCACCTACTGGTCCCATGAAGTGTAGTTATCAGAAGAGTATTTTGGAAAATTTGTAGAAAAGTATGGTAAAATGACCAAGTTGTGAGTGAATGTTGAAATATTTCAACATTCACTGAAACCTTTGCTAATTTTCAGAATGTTGGCTCCTATCTTTCAACATAGCCATCCCCCCACCTCATAAACATGACAAGTGTCATTTTTCAAATCCTGGACAAGATGTGTTTTGCACTTGTAGTGCAAAGTGACGTTTTGGCCAATATGCTTTAATTGCCACATGTCAAGTTTTAAGTGGGAGTCATAACATTACTACAGTATCTTTAAAATCTGAGGTAATAATTTAAAATATATATTATTTTTTAAACTACATTGTGTGTATTGCCAGCTTTTATCCCACCTGGTAATGCTTTGTGATCCTGTGCTGCTAAGCTAAGTTTGGGGACAAGCTCAGTGAGACATATGGATAGGAAAAGGCTTGGTATGCACTTCTGTTGAAGCTCTGGCTGCTGGCAAGACTGATCCAGTTAGTGCGCTCATAGAGGAAGCAGATGTGTAGGAGATTATCAGCCCCTAGGGCCAGCCTGCAGGCTATGTTGAGGGCTGTGCTTACTCATTTTAGCACAGTGTCAGATCCTGACCCATAGACTATGAGTCTGTAGTCAATAACAGACAAGATGGAAGAGGAGACTGCCAACCTGAGTGCCTCAGGGGTTAGGTACTGTCTTGGAGACTATCGAGAGGAGACCAGTCAATGTTGCCAAAAGCTGTCTTAAAGTTGCATTTTGCACCCCTCTTCAGGACATGGCTAAAAACCAGAGTGGGGTGTCCTTTTTTACCTTATTAACCCACATAAATGCAACTGGTGAGTGGTCACTGAGGCAATCAGGGAGCACCTGGACTTTTTTAGTTCTATTGGGACAGTTGGTCAGGATCGAGTCAAGCAGGGTGCCCTCTCCTGTTTTGCAGTTTAGCCTGGTGTCTGAACAAATCATCTGTGTGAGGTTCAACTCTGCAACTTGATCATTAAGATGGTCAGTGTCTTTGTTAGTCCAATTAATATTAAAGTCTCCAGTGACAATAACCTCTGAGTTTTTCTTCAGGTTAGATAGGGCCTTCAGGACTATACCAATCCCCTGGTTTGCTTTTTTGGGTGTTAGGTATATCAAGGCAATGGTGAGCGTCCTGTTCTGCTTTCCTAGCAAGAGCTGAACTGCTAATAGTTCATAATCACAAATGTTGTCTGAGATTGGCAGAACACACCACCTTAAGTTATCCTTCACATATATCATGCAACTCCCACCCCACTTCCCCAGCCTATCCAGTCTGAAAGATTCAAACCCTGTTAAGGCAATTAGTGAGTCCTTGACCTTGGGGGTGAGCCATGTTTCAGTCAGGCAGATGACGTCTGACTTGTACAACCTGGTCCACACCTGGAATTGAGTCATCTTAGTGAGCAAGCTGCAGATATTCATGGCAACTATCTTTATACTACCCACGTGAACACCCCCGGGCGGTAGCATGAGGTCTCAGGTTCAGGTGAATATATCCATCTGCTAGCAGCAACAGGAACAGGGAGATTCTTCCAGCATAGAGTAGAAGCCTGGTCCTCAGTCACTTACACCTAGTGGTTCTGGTTTTGGAGGTAGACATCCTGTGCCTATCAACTGGTGCAGCCAGCTGTGCTAGTATTCAGGTGTTGCTACTGACAGTGAACAGCACCACATGTGCAGCTGAAAGGACCAGAATTGATTGCCATACTTCTTGGCAAGCTGTCATGAAGTGCAGCTCCCTATTGTCAGGATGTAGGACCCTGGGCCCAACATCACCGGGACAGTTCTGTAGGAGATACTGGCCCACTTTTGGGAAATAGGCAAGAATGGTGATTCAGTTGAGGAACCAGAAAGGAACCATCATGATAGCAGCCAGGCGCAACAAGAAAAGGTACGATTTGTGCAATCACTGGCTAACTGCCAGACCCCACCACTGGCAAATGAGGGCAAGTTGTGGGTGCTAAAATTAGAAAGATTGAATGGTTTTAAATTAATATTATTCAATTCACATAAGGCCCAATAAACATATGAGCTAGTCCACTACAGGATGGAGTGCCACAGGGCAAAGCAGAAGAGATTGCGCTATCACATTAAATCAGTCTACACTGTTGCCCATCAACCAATGAGAGAATCAGTCCAATGCATGTAACTACAGAGCTAACTATAAGAGAGTTGACTGAGAAATATCTTCTTACTTCAGTCACATTTCAATAAAGAACTAAGGGCCCTCTAGTCTGCATATAGGAAACGGGACACTTAAAAAAAGAAAAAAAGTAGAATTGAGCAAACTTTCCCATTAAAAATAAGTTCACAGAAAAAATTAAATCTTTGGCAAGCTACACAGCACAGAGCATAGAGAGAAATGCAAATCAAGCCATCAGCTTTAAGCATCAGAAGTGCCCTTAATTCAATCAATCAATCAATCAATCAATCAAGTCTTAATTTAACCAGGTGTTCATCGTTGAGCAGAAGCTCATTTGCAAGATGGACCTGGGTGGTGCATGAACAATTGTATATACAGGTCAACACAGGTGTTTACAAGGCAATACAGATAATACTGTTTACAGACAGGAAGAAAAAGAAGTTCATACATACATAGAATTATACAGATATTGTACAGATTACAGGGTATTTACATACATAGAAGTGTCTATAGAAAGATAAAGCAGGTTATCTAAGGTTGCAGGAGGAAGTAACGGAAGGAAAAATAAAATAAAAATATACACCAGGTAGAGGCGAAGGTAGGGGGAAGGGAAGGGAGGGAGGTAGGGGGAGAAAGGCTAGGAGGGCACAGTGCACAGAGAGGAGTTGGTAAAATGGGATGTAGAGAAGGTGGATGGAGAAAAGGAGTATGTGTGAGCCCCGGGATTGAATGCTATAAAGTATGGGGCTTGGTAGGATGTCACAACCCAGGGGTAGTAAGCTCCTATCCAAGGTTGGGAAAGGAAGGATAAGGGGATGGATGGGTCTAGTGTTGATAAGACAGGGGGATAAGAGAGAGAACAATTAGGCTTGTGAAGAGCAAGCTGAGGGGTCAGTATTTAAAATTGGGTCTAGGCGTGGCTATATACCAGTGCAGGCACTGGTACTGGGTCTGAGTGGGTAAAGCAGTTACATACTTCTCTGATTGTATGGAAATAAAGCATCTTGAAGGCATTTATACTGATTAGAGTGCTTAATTTGAGGGTTTTTTGTAGATCGTTCCATAAGGTAGGTAGCACGAAGCTTAATTCAAAGTAAGAAAAGATCTACTGGTGTTCTGAAGTGGCTTCTGCTGTAGCGGAGGAGCTTGGATGTACCTGGGGTCCAGAGAATGTGGCTGAAGGTCCAGGGGTGGATGGCAGCTGAGAAGCTAGAAGTGCCACAAGAGAGATGTAGCACCCCTTCAACCTGGTCAGAGGTAGGGCTGGAGAGAAATAGAAGGAAAGAGGGGTTTTAGTCAATACTTGGAGCCAGAGAAGAGATAAGGAGAGAAGGGAGACAGTATGAAGAGACAGATATACCAGCAGGGGCTTGGGCAGGAAGTGATGAAAAAAGAAATTAATGGTGTTTGCAAGGGAATGGAGTGAGAAGAAAGAGAAGCAGTTTGGGGGGGTGTCAGCCCTGCTAGGGGCTAGAATAAGGTTATCTCAAAGTTGGTGAAAAAAGTGGAAATAAAGAAAAATTAGTAAAGGCTGCAGTTTTAAACAGATATTACATTCAGTAACTCAGCCCAACACAGTTGTCAACCCAAGATTTATACGTTTAGCTACACATTTAAATAGCCCAACAGTTTAAGCAGTAAAAAAATTACAGCAGAAAATGTAGAATTGAGCAGCCTTTCCCATTAAAAATAAGCTCACAGAAAAAGTTAAATCTTTGGCAAGCTATTCAGCTCAGGGCTTAGAGAGAAATGCCAATCAAGCCATTAGCTTTCAGCCTCAGAAGTGCCCTTAATTCAAGGTAAGGAAAGCTCTATTGGTGTTCCGAAATGGCTTCTGCTGTAGCAGAGGAGTTTGGATGTATCTGGGGTCCAGAGGATGTGGCTGAAGGTCCATGGGGGTGGATTGCAGCTGAGATGCTAGAAGTGCCACAGAAGAGATGCAGCACCCCTTCATCCTGGTCAGAGGAAGGGCTGGGGTTTAGAGGATGTGGCTGTAGATCCAGGGGACTGGATGGCAGCTGAGATGCTAGAAGTGCCACAGGAGAGATGCAGCACCCCTTCAACCTGGTCAGAGGCAGGGTTGGGGTCTAAAGGATGTGGCTGAAGGTCCAGGGGAATGGATGGCAGCTGAGATGTTAGAAGTGCCATAGGAGAGATGCAGCACCCCTTCAACCTGGTCAGAGGTAGGGCTGGAGGATCTGGAGGACCATTGAAGGGGTGTGCACTTTTGGTGCACTTGTTGGAGGTAAACATAGGATTACTTTGGTTTTCTTTGCATTCAGTAGCAATTTTAAAGACAGGAGGTTGAATTGCAAGGTGTTGAAGTCAGCTTGCAATTCCATGCATGCTTATTCAGGGGTGGGCCTTTCTAGATACAGGACAGTGTCATCTGCAAAGAGATGTATGTTTGCTGATTTGATCCCAGCATTGATGTTATTTATGTAGATGGTGAACAGCAAGGGGGCCTAATCGACCCTTGCGGTATGCCCCTTAATAGGGGTTTTGGAGGGGAGAAGTCCCCTCTCACCTTAACGCACTGCTGTTGATCTGTGAAATAGCTTGTGAAACATGACAATGCCAGCCTGTGAAGACCAAGGTCCTCAATGGTAGTAAGGAGCAGATCATGGTCAACGGTGTCCAACGCTTTGCTTAGATCAAGAAACAGAGCGCAGGCATGCATTTTCACATCCAGGGATGTTAACCAGTCATTGGAGACTTTGGCCAGTGCTGAGATAGTACTGTGTTTAGGCTTGAACCCAGACTGGATTGGATTAAGAAGATTGTTGGATTCCAGGAATTTCCTAATCTGAATGTTGACCACTTTTTCCAATAGTTTGGATAGGATGGGAAGCAGTGAAATAGAGTGATAATTATTTATGTCACTCCTGCTACCAGATTTAAACAATGGTATGAAATGTGCCATCTTCCAATTAAAAGGTTGGAACCCAGGGACAGGGATAGGTTGAATAAATGGGTGATAGGGGGAGATAGTACATAATAGCCAAGTTTTAGAAAGTAAGGTTGTATAAGATCTGCTCCTGCACTTTTTCTCCCATCCAACGCCAGGATGAGGTCTTCCACATTCTTTAGTGACACCTGGCTGAGGGAAAATGGAGCTCAATGGTCATCAAGGTATAAGGCTGATGATGGGGTAGAGCAAGGCAGCTTCAGGTTCTGAGATTGATCCTGGAGGACACTGGCTGGTGATGTGTCAAGGCCAACCCTGCCGTTGCAAAGTAATTGTTGAGCAGTTCAAGTAAGTTATGTTTTTCATTAAATTCAACCCCCTCTGAGCAAATTTTAGATGGGAGTGAGTCTGATGGGCTGTGACCTTCCAGGTCCTTAATTGTTCTTCAAAATTTGGAGGAGGATTTGGAAGAGGCTTCTAATTGACATTTTTGGTTCTGATTAGTTTGGTGCAGAGATTTCTCACAGCTCTGAAAGTGGCGTAGTCTCCCGGAGTCTTAGTTTTTCTTGCTTTTTTTCCACAAGGCATCTCTATTTAGTAAGACTTCCTTCAACTTGGAGGTGAACCATGGGCAGGACCTCTTTTTTATGGGGGTTTTAATCAGTGTTGCATGCTTGCTGATGATATCAAGCAGGATGCTGTGGAACAGCTCATAGGATAGGCTTCATCGACTGTAGCGGCCAAATAAAAATTTTGCCAGTTAGCATTCTGTAAGTCAGAAAGGAAGGCGATGGTGTTAAAGTTCCTGTCTCTTCTTTTATAGACAAACCCGGGAAGTGAGGAGAATTTGGGGAATGATCTGACTCAGGCAACAAGGCAATGATCACTGAGATCATTAAAGAAAAGGCTGGAATGAGCATAAAGGTGCAGCTTATTCACAAGTAATAAATCCAGCATGTTACTGTGTTCTGGGTTTTTGGCATTCAGGCAAGTAGCTTCCACAATAAGCTGACTGAGTCTGAAGGCATTGCAAAGGTCTTTTAGAGGCTTGGAGGTGGTGGGCAATCAGTTTAGATTAAGATCACCGAATAAGATTAGTTCTGAAGGAGTCTGGGATAACCGGTCGTGCAGGTAGTCCATTACAGTAAGCACTGCTGAAGGAAGCCTATAACAACATAAAATAGACAGGGACATAGTTTTGGAGAGCTGAATCTTTAGGGTTAGGCACTCAAATTCTTTGGGAACAGAAGTAGTATCCACCACTGAGACAGTATATTTGTCCCAAACATAGACACCTACTTCTCCCCTCCAGAGGGCCTGTCTGCATGGTACCGGAGCAAATACCTCAGCAAAACTGTTAAAATTGATGAACGCCAGCAACAAGCAATAGAAACATAAGTGGACTTTTTCAGTCATAAGCTAAATTTCGACATAAAAAGCAATACTGCCTCTACAAGAGAAGGAGGGTTAAATATTGTACGGCCTGAGTCATATATCTATTCCAACTTCAAGAATTCTTAATTATCTATGAGCTCTTGTAATATTTGTTCTTATCAATAGTCTCTGCCCTTCACAAGTGCATACTAAGTTTTACAATGGCTCAAACAAAAAATAACTTAAGCAAGTATAGAATACTTCTATGTTTAAAGTTGGAATTTGCTCCCAAAATACTGTGGGCCTGTTTTTGGGTAATTCACCTTAAGGGTAACCTTTCTTCATTCCGTTACACTAGCCTTTTGAAAGCAAATTAAAAAAATAAGGGGCACTGAAATAAAAAGAAAGATATTCTGCACATGGGAGATGTGAAATATAAAGCAGAGCTACAAGGGAAAATATTGTCCAAACTCTTTCAAGCCTCAGGGGAAAATTTTAAATCCCCAAAAGGGGGTGGTAGTTATGAGCCCAACTCAAAAACAGGGACTGAGGTAAAAATAGGAAACTAAGTCAACTAAGACTGCCCTTTAAAAACTGTTGCGATCTGAAGGGATCTAAAGTATCAAATATGGCCCAAAATTTGACCTAGAAAAAAAGGAAAAAAGAAATGGGAAAAATACAACCCCAATACCAAACCCCTGCAGTCTCTGGGAGAAATGGAAGGTATCCCTTCAAAGAAAGATACTGAAGAATTACCTAGCCCCTCAGAAGAGCAGTCGCAAAATTTTGATGTAGAGCTTAATGCTGGGGAAACTTCTTCCTCTTCAAATTTAAATCAGTCAAATAAGGAATCACTACCTGCAGAGCCAACACCTGATTCTCCACCAGTTTGGGCCTTACAGATAATCAAAAAATATATCGGTCATACAAAGTTCAGTAGGAAAATTACAGCATTTACCTAAATCTATAAAAATACTTTCAGAAAATATTTCCAATCTGGACAGTAATTTAGAGAAGGGTCTTAAATGAATTTCTAAATTAGAGAAGAGACATTGTGACCTAAAAGAAATTGCAACGCCACTTGGTCAAGATATAAGATCCTTAAAAAAACATCAGTTAACTCTAGAAGAGAAGTTAGATGAGCAGAAGAATTGATCAACAAGGGAAAATAAAAGGGTGTTTGGCATTTTATCAGAATGGGAAAAAAATCTTCCACTTTGAAGTATCATAGCAGACATTTTTTTCCAAACTATTACCAGCTGATAAATAAATTCCCATCTTGGACAGGGTTCACTGGCTAGGTGCAGCCAGAGATGCTAGGAGAACCAGACCAGCAATAGTAAGAGTCTCAACTACAGAAGGAAAGATTTGGTCATGCAGGCCTTTTATGGTCATAAGAACTTTCTGTACAGAGAACAACCAGTAAACCTTAAAATAACTACTCCAAGGCACTCTAGGATCAAAGAAAGAGATATAGGGGTCTGCAAAAAAAAAATATGGACAGAGGGCATTAAGGCATATGTAATCTTCCTGGCTAAGTTGAAAGTGTTGCTAAACAATCAAACATTACTTTATTCTTCTGTTGCAGAAGCACTGTCTGACTTAAAAATGTGTTTGCCTACACTGTTTGCAGGTTATGAGAATGGTTAAGGAGGATATATTCAGTAAAAAACAGTAGAACGTTTAAATAAACAATAAAAAAATAAATAAGACAAGAGGAAGAAATCTAAATATAACATCTTGAAAATGTGGTAGTTGATGAGGATGGGGGGGACTAGTTATAATCCAGCTCTTGTCATCAAGTGTAAAGGTGGGAATGCCACACTTAGTCTTAAGCATTTGGGGGAGAGGATTCTGGGGAAAATTCAAGAATTAAATGGGTATCGGTTTAGGATAACTCGGAAATGAGAGAATGGAATGTTTAAATGACTTTGTGTAAAATGATGGGGGCACTTACAGGTTGCACTTGGAATGTAAATGGTATAAATTCACTAGTGAAGAGATACAGAATTTTTACATATATACTAACATACTTGACACCAGCAGAGTAGGCCACATGGTCTATCGAATCTGCCCGTGCTTCAGTACTTTTAGTGGGTACCGTCTCCATCACCCTGGTTCCTATCCCAATTCGTCTGCCCCTGATCCCAGCCCCCCACGTGGGAGCCATCCCCCACTTTACATCTTGCCTATACCTATCCCATCCTCTCTTGAACCCCTCTACTGTAGAGACTTGCACCAACTCCCCAGGCAGAGCATTCCACAGTTCCACTACCCTCTCGGTGAAGTATCTCCTTCTCCTTTACCTTCTAACTCTCCTTCCCTCAAACTTCCAACTGTGTCCTCTTGTGATCCCCTCTTCAAATGAAATATCCCATCTCTGTTTACCTTATTGACTCCCTTGAGATACTTAAAGACTTCGATCTTGTCCCCCTGGTCCCTCCTCTCCTCCAGTGAGAACAGACCCAGCTCCACCAGTGTCTCCTCACAGATCATATCCCCCAGACCCTGGATCATTTTGGTAGCTCTTCTCTGAACCCTCTCCAGAAGTTGGATGTCCATCTTTAAGTGTGGCCTCCAGAACTGCACATAGTACACAAGGTGTGGTCTAACCAGGCTGTTGTAGAGTGGCAGAATCACTTCCCAGTCTCTTGAGGTAATCCCCCTTACAATGCAACCTAGCATCCTATTTGCCATGGCCACTGTCCTCTTGCCCTGCTTTGAGTTATTCATGTAGATGTCCACCAGGACCCGCAGATCCTTCTCCCCCTCTGAGGCCTGCAACACATCCCCCAGCAAGGAGTGCACATGTTTGGGGTTAGCCTGCCCAAGGTGTAGCACTTTGTACTTGGATGAGTTAAATTTCAATTTCCAGGTACCATCCCACCTATCCAGAGTATCCAGGTCACCTTGCAATGCCAACCTCCCTTCCCCCCCCTCCACCACTGCTCCCAGCTTAGGGTCATCTGCAAAGAGACTCATTTCATACACCATATCCACCCTGATGTCAGAGATGCAGGCATTAAATAGAAGTGGCCCCAGAACTGAGCCCTGTGGGACCCCACTAATGACCTCCCTAAGAGACGTAACCTCCCCACTGACTGCTACCCTCTGTGTGTGCTCAGCAAGCCAGTTCTCTTCTCCACCTGATCATCAGTGAGCTTATCCCCATCCCATTCAGCTTCTCCAGTAGGCCACAGTGAAGGACTAAATCAAATGCCTTGCTGAAGTCCAGGTACAGTACATCCAGTGGTTTCCCCCTGTTGAGTGCTGATGTTACCCACTTGTAGAACTCCACAAGGTTAGTCTGACTTGATCTACCTGACATAAACCCATGCTGTCAACTATCCACATATCCCATTTCCTCCAAAAACTTCCCCAGTCACTCCTCAAGTATTGCCTCCAAAATCTTCCCCACCACAGATGTCAAGCTGACAGGCCTGTAGTTTCCCAGCACTTCTGTCTATCCCCCTTTATGGATGGGCACAACATGAGCCTGCATTCAATCCCTGGGCACCCACCCCATCTCTAGCGACATGTTTTGCTAGAATTAAAAAATGAAGTCAAGTGTAATGGAAGGGAGTGGGGTAAATTGGAAAAAAATGTTATGGAAGTTTATATTTTTCTGCTGGAATATCAAATAGAAGTGCTGAGGTTACTGTCCTTTTCAGGAAAAACTTTAATGGTGAAATCTTCAATTCAGTAAGTGAGAAACAAGGGAGAATAGTTTTGGTAAAAACAAGAATAAATGGTAGATTTATTATCTTTGGGTCCTAGTATGCCCCTTTTTAGGGTTATAGTAGCTTTCCGGCTGAATTAAATAAACTTGTGTACACTTGGAATGAAGATCTCTTCATATTGGGGAGGTGATTTGAACTGCATTTTAAATGAAGAATTGAATAAAACTTCTAAGGGTTCGAGCTGGGACAAGTACAAAGGAAAATTGTTGAAAAATTATTTGAATCTGAACAACTTGGTGGATATCTAGATGGAAATAAAGGGGTGGGGTCAAGGGACTATACATATTTTTCCTCTAGGCAAGAGGTACACTCCAGACTGGACTACGCTTTTATGTCTAGAGAATTGTTGATAGAAAGTATAAAGGTGTCAACTAAAATAGAAACCAGATTAATCTTAGATCACAGCCCAGTTTCTTACAACCTTTTGTTAGGAGATGGGGGAAATAGGGTTAACAAATTGTGGCCCAGATATTCAAAGCTTTGCACAGTGTGCAAACTGTGTGTGTGGATTTAGCATGGGATTAGCACAAGTCTGCTATATTCAAAAGGCCAAATAGCACGCACAAACTGTAGAAGCACTGGGCAAGCCATAATATATGCAAGGGGCAAATTAAACATGAATACCGGAGCTATGAGATATCCAGCAACTAGCGCCACACTAAGGTATTTAGCATGACTTAGCGAGACCCTTTGCATGGTACAAATTACCACCCAGGATATACTGGTCTTAACTGTGGGCAAAAAACTTTGTGCAACATTGTGGCCTTGCTCAGCATTAGTGCGGCCTTGCGTGACACTAACATATGACTATGACACACAGAAAAAGCTAGACATGGAGGAAACATGCTGCTCACTGTTGTCACCATAATGATGCCAACTGCTGCCACCAGTCCCAGCCATGCCAGGCAGTATGTGGTGACCCAGCCTCTGGGGGCCACCATGGTAGTGTGGACATACAACACACACCTACAGACCATACATCTGTGGTGACCAACAGATGCCAGCACACACATGCAGCACTGTGGGCATGGTGGGTGCTGAGGGGAGGGTGTATGGGTGGCCAGGCCTCACCACAGGCTGGGTGCAGCCACAAGGCTTAGACACAGCATGCAGTGAACAGGGGCCAGTATGGGAATACCCCAATACCAATGTGCCTGTCTGATTGTACATGCCCCCCCCAGTCACATACCGCACAGCTGTACATACACCACAGCACACACAGCCGGCCATGTCTTTGTCACTATGAGCATCCCATGACAGAGGTGTAGCATCTGTGTGTCACACAACAGTGTGACAGTAATGTCCACTGGCAGCACACACCTGCAAGGTGGGCTTGTCACTGTGTACAGTGCAGTGGTCATCACTACTCTACACACCATAAGCATTGCTGTGTCCCTCACACTACTGGCCCCCTTGCTACTGTGGTGTCTGCTGTGCACTGTAACAAGCCCTACAGTGTGACAGTTGCATGCATCACCACCACTGCCTGTGCCTATGCTGTGTTGTACCCTGGTGGTACACAATGCTATGCTGTACTGCATACATGTAGCCTGCAGCTACCATCAAGCACTGTCAGACTGACCTACAGGTGGAGCTGCAGCCAGACCTGGCCAGCCCCTGTACTTCCAGACTGGCCTACAGGTGGAGCTGTGGGACCCTGCAGTCACATCGGGCAAACTGCATGAACATCAGGGCATAATGAGATGCTAATCTGGATGTTTGCCCAGAGACTACCTAAGTAGGCTCATTTGCATGTCACTTTTTGAAAATGGCAAAGTTTAGCACCAGGCAAACATGTTTCCACCAGGCAAGAGGCTTAGCTCCATGCTAAAGCTGTGCAAATGTGTTAGCACGGCACTAACGGTTTGGGGAATCTTATACAATTTTGAACACTGTTCTTTCACATCAGCTGCTGCCTGCAGCTGTACTGGGTCCATGTATTTGCTGGCACACACATTGGCCACATAGTTCACCTCTACCTACCTTCACGTTACTGTGCACTGTGTTGCTGTTGTAGTTTGCACTTCCTGGTTGCTATATTCAGAGCTGTCTTATTTCAGGGCTACATTTGCCCTGCACTCCCAGCTCAGTTTGCCTGGCCTCATTACCATGCTATATTCAGAAACTGCTTGCCCCAGGCTATTCCTTTTGAATATAGCTTGCTTTGTGCTCCGGGCTAAGTTTGCCCACTGGGCAGTGCTCATTTTGCCCTGGGGCAAAGTTTTGAATATCTGGCCCTGTGGTGCTTAAACAATAGTCTTTTGCAGGATGATCTGTTCTTGGGGAAAATGATACAGGCTACAAAGTATTTTAAGACTGAAAATAAAGTGTCTGATGCAAATATAATAGACTGTTGGGATGCCTTCAATGCTACAATACAAGGGATGGTGATTTCAGAATCCTCATTGAGGAATAAACAAAAGATGGAACAACAAAAAGAGGTAGAGGGAAAGCTACTATTCCTGGAAAGGGCTGTGAAATCAGGGGACTCAATGAAAAAAGAAGAACTTAAAAGTCTTTGGAGATTAATTGAGTCTATAGAATATTTTCATGTAAAAAGAAGTTGGGCATGGCATAATAAAAATTGGAAGACTAATAGAGAAGTAATAGGGAAAACCATAACAAACAGAGTACAGGCTTTAGAAAGACAAAAATCTGAAATGGTTTCATTATCAGCAGAAGATAGTAGAACAGTTTCAGAGCAAATAGGAATATTGGGTGAATTTGCTAAGTTTTATACAAAACTTTATACCTCAAAATGTTCCCCCTCAAAAGAGGAAATAGAATATTTTGAACAATGTATAGGATCAAAAGTAAATGATACAGAGACAGAGAATTCACTGAGTGAAATTTCTGATGCCGAGATCAGGGACACCATGCATCAAATAGCTAAATCAAAAGCTTCTGGAATGGATAGTTTCTCTTCAGAACATTATATTGCATTAGAAAATACAGCAGTTCCTTATCAACAAGTATTATTCAACCAGATCGTTAAGATTGGGAAAATGCCACAGTCATTCTCACAAGCATACATTTCAGTACTACTGAAACAGGGAAAATCTAGCAAAAAAGTAGAAAATCATAGACTTATTTCAATATTGAATATATATTATAAAATACTGGCAAAAATAATAAATAATGGAATACTCCCCCTACTACTAAGTTAATTCATAGTAATCAGACAGGTTTTATTCCCAGCAGAACAATACAAGCAGGTTTAAAAAAATACAATTAATTGAAAACTCACAAAAATCAGACTCCCCAGCAATATTCATGGCCTTAGTTGCAACTAAGGCTTTTGACATGTTAGAATTGCTCTATTTATTCAACACTCTAAGGGCCTTCAGTTTTCCACTGGTTTCATTTCTATTATTCAAACTTTGTATTCAAAACCAATGGCTCAAATTAAAGTAAATGGAAATCTTTCTGAAACCATTGTACTCCATAGAGGGGTTCACCAGGGTTGCCCATTGTCACCTTCCCTTTTTTGTTAGGGTTAGAACCCCACTTAAGTGAAATTAGAGCAAACAGGGATATTCAGGGCATTAAAAGAGAGTCAAAAGACAAAACTGAACCCTTTTGCCTACATGTTCTCTTAATACTTCAGGACCCAGGAAACAGTATACAAGAATTGAATCTGGTTATAAAAAGATTCTCTAAAGTGGCAGGTTATTAATTAAATTAGGGGAAAAGTGAGATGATTACCTTTCATGTTCAAGACCCAGGTCAAATCCAATAACAAACACAGGCTATGGTAAAAGAACAAGTCATTAGGTACCTGGGAATTTATATACACAGACAGATTGAAACCTTGTTTAAATTAAACTTTAAAGAGCTTGTGAATTCAGTCAAGGACAAATTACAGTGTTGGTGTAAAAGAGTTTGCCTGTTATGAGGCAGACCAGGTTGTCCTGGTGGCACTGTCCAATGACCTACTCCAGTGGATTAAGGAAGGTAGAGAGAGGGGATGGAGTAGGAGCGGGGCCAGCTAGTGGCAGTGAGTCACAGTGTGACACCACAAGAGGGAGGGTTAAGTAAAGAAGACAGGGAAGGGATAGGTTGATAGAGAAGATAGGAGGGGTCAAGTCTTTGGGTACTTAAGGGGCTGCACAGAGGCAAACAGCCTGTTTTAGCTGCCACGTTTGTTTAGTCTTTTGTGAGCAGCATATCAGATTGGTCAATTAGAAAATACTGAATAAAAATAATAAAGTAAAACTGTAGCTTGGAAAGGCCACAGTTTTTAACTAGTTAAGTTTTAACACAGCAGTTTGCTTCATTGGTTGTGGTTCCTGAAGAGAAGCAGGTTTGTAGCTGGTTGAAAGATGAAGCAGACAATCTATGAGGTGATTCTTAGCAGAACAAGGTAAGCGTTGGGTGGTATGCCCCACAAAACACCCAGATCAAAAATGGAGTGAGTATACGAGAGTACCTTGGTAGGGAAGAACTGTTGATTTGATTGCAGAAACTGAGTTTGGTTTAACAGCAGCAAGGGGCTGGGCTGGGGAATATGAGAGTGGTTCTCCAGGACTTCATGGGGCAGGTCGTGGCCTGTGAGGCTGCCCATTAGAGGAGGCACTAGGTTTTCTACAGTGTGATTCCTAGGGAGGAAGGTTGGGTGATAGGGTACGCAGCTGCTCCAGTGGTTCTGGGGCCAGTTACAGGGAAGAAAAAAGGACAGCAGTGAGTAAAAAGAGGGGAATTGTTGGGTATTCCACTGAATGTAAGGTGGGTAGTTTTCAGTGGGATGTCTGCACCAAGTGGAGCGAGGGCCCATTATTTTTCTGAGCATAGTAGTAGGCCACGTGGGGGATGAAGTGTGACATCACCTCCACATGAGCATTCTGTTTTCTCCATTAGGTTTCAAAAATGGGAGAGCAATAGATGATTCAGGCAAGAGAAAAAACACTGTATGAGGGAGGCTAGTTCAGTGGGATGTCTGCACAGTGGGGAGGGATGGTCCGGTTATTTAGGCCTAGCTGTGGGCCACATGGAGGATGGCATCTGATGACATCAGGGGAGCTTCCATTGGGCCTTATGATGGTTTCTACATCAGGTTGGTTGAACAGGGGAACAGTAGGCGACACAAAGGCCAGATCATACAATCAATCTGGGCAAGGGAACAAGACTATGTAGAAATGTTTTTGGGAGGCAGTATTAAAAAAGAAAAAAAAAACAATCTTAAGAATGCAAGGTACAGGATGGGCACAAGGAAGAGATTACAGGTACCGCTGTGGGGGGGCAGGGGGATTTGTCATCTGGGCTTTGGAAACAGGGAGTTTTTCTACCTGGGGTTTCCGCAAACTGGAGCACAAGCCACATCGATTTCCTCACAGGGCAAGGCCACCAAAACAAAATACAAAAAAAAAAAAAAACCAACTATCAGTCAGTTGGAATGCTGGAAAATCTCTTATTAGAAACATAGAAACATAGAAGCTGATGACAGATAAGGATGGCAAGGCCCATCCAGTTTGCCCATTTCATTTTCTACCTTATGAATGTGCCATTGGTCTTTGCTTTGTCAATGGCCTATCTAGTCATACTCATCTGTATTGCTCCCTTGTGCCTATCCCATGCCTATTCAAAGCCCTGCACTGTATTTATATCCACCACTTCCTGAGGTAGGCCGTTCCATGCATCCACCACCCTTTCTGTGAAAAAGAACTTTCTCACATTACCCCTTAATCGGCCTCCCTCTAATCTCATGCTGTGTCCTCTTGTCCTGCTATTTTTCTTACATTGAAATATGTTAGACTTTTTCACCTTGTTAATGCCCTTAAGGTGCTTGAATGTTTCAATCATATCACCTCTCTCCCTCCTTTGCTCTAGGGTGTACATATTGAGCTCAGTTAATCTGTCCTCATATGTTTTCTGATGCAGTCCCTGCACCATCTTGGTTGCCCTTCTCTGGACTGCCTCCATTTGGTTAATGTCCTTGTGAAGGTGTGGCCTCCAGTACTGCACTCAATACTCCAGATAGGGCCTAAACAGTGTCTTGTAAAGAAGGATTATTACTTCCCTCTTATGACTTGTGATACCCCTACTAATACACCCCAACATACCTCTAGCCATACATACTGCTTCAGTGGTCTGCTTGGATGATTTCCAGCTTTGGCTGGACATTTATTTGCAAATAAAGCATGATCTGGAAAAGATAAAACAATGGTGGCCAAGCATAGCTTTAGCATGGTCTGACATGATATTACTGAGTTGGGTGTGGCAGTATGAACATAGCCACACAGCTATAGAGAGAGCTAGACAAAAGATGAACAGAAGGGTAGGCATGTTGTTCTGGGCCATGGGAGGGCAGGTCATTTTAAGGGGCGTGGAAGAGAGCGTAGATGATTTTTATTGATCAGACAGGGGTCCATCTATCCAACTTGGGAGCGGACATGTTTAATACTGAAACCATGGTATTCATAGAAGTGTGGAGATGACAGGTACAGAGCTGATTGAAAGGGGAATGCCTGCCATCCAATGCAGGCTGGAGACAGGCTATGGGAAAATGGGAGTAAGAAGGAACCAAGGGTGGTGGTGGGGTGGGGGAGAATTAACAGGACAAAAAGACAGCATCAATTTAGAGAAGAGGTAATAGTCTACACCATTACTTCCAGAAAGAAGAGAAGAAGAAGAAGAAGCCACCCAGGTTTACACCAGGGAGGTGCGAAGAATGAGGGAGAAGGAATGTAGGATATATAATTGACATGACATTTTTAAAGAAATGAAATAGAATGCAAAAAGATGTAGAATTATGAATAACATATGGAAGCTTTGGATATGAAGAAATAATGAAAATGTATTTGAATGGAGTTTTAAATAAATTAATTGCCAATCTGAGCACCACAAAAATTGGATGTCTGCCATCATCGGGATTGATAGAATCCAGGACAAAGGAGTTTGCCTGTTATGAGGCAGACCAGGTTGTCCTGGTGGCACTGCACAATGACCTACTCCAGGGGGTTAAGAAAGGTAGAGGAGGGGTGAAGGGGCTGGGCCAGCTAGGGGCAGTGAGTCACAGTGTGACATCATAAGAGGGAGGATTCAGCAAAGAAGGCAGAGAAGGGATAGGATGATAGAGAAGAGAAGAGGGGCCAAGTATTTGGGTACTTAAGGGGCTGCACAGAAGCAAACAGCCTCTTTCTGCTGCTAGTTTTGTTTAGTCTTTACCTCCCACCCACCCTGCAAAAAGGGAAGGCGCTTGTAAGAGCCAAATATACAGTATATAAATATAAAAATAAAATGAATAAACCAAAAACAGAACTGCCGAAGGTGGACAGCAGCATAAAAAAGAGAAAAATAAGATGCTAATGAGTGGTGAAAGCATACCACAAGTGGTGTTTGGTACAGCAGGGATGGGCAGCTGATGTGAGAGAAAATGGGTGGGGGGTGAGAAGGGGCCAAAGTTACCTCCAGGAAGAAGAGAAGAATAAGAAGTCACCCAGGTTTACTCCTGGGAGGTGAGAAGAATGAGGGAGAAGGAATGTAGGATATATAATTGACATGACATTTTTAAAGAAATGAAATAGAATGTGAAAAGATGTAAAAGATATGAATAACATATGGAAGCTTTGGATATGATGAAATAATGAAAATGTATGTGAATGGAGTTTAAATAAATTAATTGTCTATCTGAGCACCACAAAAATTGGGTGTTTGTCAGCATTGGGATGGGTAGAATCCAGTACAAGATTCCCTCATCCCTCTGGAGAAAAATACAAATTTTAAAAATGATGATAGTCCCTTTTCTTTCATGCAGATTAAAAACATTAATGATATCCATTCCTGGATCTTGGTTTAAATGAATAAATAAGCATCTTGAAAGCTTTATCTGGAATAAGAAACACCCTAGGATTTCATGGGAAAAGCTTTGTCTCCCAGTGAACCAGAGTGGGTTAGCATGCCCAGATATGGAAAAATATTAGTATCATATTTAATGAAATGGTCTTGAAATGGGCCTTAGATGAGAAATATTATAGGCCCAATTTGTCCCTTTTGAATGATATAATCTCTGCCTCCTGTTCAAAGTATGTGGATTTGTCCCAAATTGCTTTTACTGCTAGACATTTCAAAAATTCTAAGAGTCTTATAGTGAGATACTGTGTATGGCTGATGGGATGATAAAATACACAAATAAAACAAAATGGCATTTATATCGCTCTCTGGAAAATAGAATTTGGAAAAATCCCAATTTCAAAATAGGAGGAAAAACTCTATAGAATAAAATATTGGAAGGAAATTTAATAAAAAATGGAATTTTTTTTGAGAAGGGTAGGCTCTTATCCTGGGATATCTTTAAGAACAAATTTCAGTTAGTATCAAATTATTGTATGCGTTTCAATTAATTGATAAGTTTATACAAGAAAGATTATTCCGGATGGGAAAGGGCACCTAATAACAAAGAACTGGAATTACTGTTAATTAAAATAAAAACAAGTAAGAGTAGTACATTTTTTGCATGGCTGATGGAAAATCTACAAAAATCATATTTTCAGATCTATAAATCAAGTATTCAAAATTGGGAAAAAGAGCTTAACTCCACTTATACAGAAACACAATGGGTTCTAGCCTGTAATACTATTTCTCACTATAAATTGACAAGAGACAGAGTCATCCTATAAAACATTTTTATCAGAGCTTAATTTACACCTCATAGACTCTATAGGATGAAGCTATTACAGGATGACTCTTTTTGGCATTGTAGGGAGTTAAATGCTGACATGATACATACCTTTTGGAATTGTAGGGCTATCAAGATCTGGTGGAGAAAAGCTTTTGAGATATTGAATCTTATTGGTATAAATATTCAACACTGGGATGACCCAAACATTACAATATTGGAAATGTATAATACAAAAGGTTTAAAGGGAAATGAGAAGTTTTTTCTTCAGGAAAAGACCATGGAGGTCAATTTTAAAATATTTGAAACAGGATATCATAGATTGGTCTTTTCCCACATATGAATGGAGGCAGCTATTATTAACAGCACTTTATAACTGTGGCCACTTTAAAAATATCCAGCCAGTGTAGAATTTATACAAAAAAGAAGTAGATCTTTGGAAGTCAGAAGATTTTCTTGATGTAATGCTCTGAGTCTAAATGAATCTTATCCTGGGTTGTAAACAAAAAAAATTAATTAATCATTTTGCACAATGTAGAAACCCTCGTATTTATCATGTTGTTTGTTATGTAATTTACTATGTGATAAGATATGTATTGATTTTGAGTTCTGTGATCCATACTTGCACCCTATTGATGGAATATGTTTGAATATACAGAAAAATTAATAACGTGCTGGAAAAAAAAGAAAGGTAATAAGAGTGCTGTGGATAATTATAGGCCGATCAGTCTTACTTCCTTATACTGTAAAATCATGGAAAAACTTATTCAAATATTTTTTGAAATAGAGACAGCTGATCTCGGACTTAGTGACTTTACCGAACATGGCTCTAAGAAGGGCTGTTAGTGTACCTCAGACCTAGTTTCCTTTTACAATCATGTCAGTCGTGGTCTGGATGATGGCACTCCAACCGATGTCATACTGTTAGACTTCACATAGAAACATAGAATATGATGCAGATAAGGACTGTGTGGCCCACCTAGTCTGCCCATTTCCCAACCTATTGGATAAGATGCAGATCCTAGTTAACCAACAGCCTACTTCCTCCTATCCCCCACTAGAATTGCCTTATGTCTATCCCATGCCTTCTTGAATTTCTCCACTGTTTTTGATGCCCCGGCCTCCTCAGGAAGGCTGTTCCATGCATACTTTTAAATAATATACACTTCCAACCTTCTGTGATAGAACCTGATCTTGGTATAACAATATATAATGAACGTATGGTTTCAGATCATTGTATTAAAGTTTCAAGATTAGCAAATGGTGTGATAAAATGGGTTCCATGTCTTAACAGTGATTGCAAAACAGCGATCACTATTATGGTGAGCGTATATTGTCGAAAAGCAAATTGGTGATATATACTTTAAGGCACCTGACATCTGGATATGAAAAAAGGGTTTTTGCAGGGGGGCTGTGCCCCCCACTTCCCCCTCATGGGAAGCTTTTCCCCCTGCATCCACTTAATTAGGATTCTCAACTCCAGGGGGTGCATGTTGGGGAGCAGGTAAAATCTGACTCTTGGGAAAAAAATTAAGTGCCCCAGTTCACAGCTGCAGAAAAATGCAACCCACTCCCAGTCCTGGACCCAGTACCTGCTCTGCCAGATCTAGCCTCCCACACCACCATGCCACATGGCTAGCTCAACAGCAGCAGGTACTTCAGTTCATGACAACCCCTTCCCTGTCCCTCCCCATACCCTCGCTATTCCCCCCTTCCATTCGCCCTTCCCCATAGTCACTGTCCCATACCCTCACTATTATGCAGGGTAGCCCAGAATAATAGCACCCACAATGAGTAATTATTTTTGTAGTCATTCATTTTGAATCACTATTATTACATGATATCGATAAAACATATTCAGTGTACCTTCACTTAAAAAAACTGAGCAGTGCTTGATTGCTCTTTATAGGTTCTATGTAAGGCCCTATTTGGACTATAGGTTGCCATTATGGAGTCCCTATTTAAGGGGCTACATTGATCTGATTGAAAAAGAACAGATGTGTATGACAAAAATGGCACCTAGACTATCAAAGAAGCCATAGAAGCCATATCTAGAAAGATTGAAAGAACTGGATTCTTCTCCCTACAGACCAGAAGACATGGGGGGAGGGGTGGGGTGGAGCTTGTTGTTTTTATACAAAATACACCTATCACCAGAACTAGTGACATAGTGTGGATTTGAATTTTGTACCAGAAATACAACCCTGAGATCTCATAACAAGCAGATGGTGGTTCCTTGGGCTAATACAACCAAAAAAGATAACTTTTATATGTAGCATTCTGCAAGAGTCTGGAACAGATTACCTCATGAACTGGTAAACCAAAATAGCTTATATGGATTTAAAAAGGGACTTGACAACTTATTATAATTACAACTTCTCCAAATCAGTGTAAATTGCCCACACGGTATGGGGATAATCTTGATGGGCTTCCAAGCCTTCTTTTGTTCATTCCAACCAAATAAACCTAGTAGCCTTGGATGAATATTGTCAGGCCCTGGTGATTTAGTAATCTTTAACTTTTCTAATTACTTCATTACATTGTCTTCAGTAATGATGGACTCAAATTTGCCAGCAGTGCAGTTTTCTAACATATTGATCATATTGTAAGTTTTAGGTTGGGATACACTTGTGAAGTATTTGTTAAACATTTTTTTGCAATTTCCATTTCATTTTTTGATCAGTGTATCACCAGTCTCCAAAGGCCCAACCTTTTGCTGTTCTCCTTTTATACTGCTAACATAATTAAAAAGGATGTTTTGTTATCATTTACTGATGTGGCTAAACTAAGTGCTTCATTCCTTTTAGCTGTGTTTTTATCATCTTTTTTTTTTATATTTCTTTATATTTTGTCCACCTGTCAGGGGCTGGGTTTCCTTTGTATTTTTTTGTAATAATTAGCTTTTCTCCTGTGGGCATGCTTTATACAAGTATTGAATCAGGTAGGTATTCTTCCCTTTGTTATTATATTTAGTTATATCTGGTACATATGTACAAATGTGATTTTATTTTTCACCATTTTTGGTATAATGGTAGTCCCTGTATGTCTGATTTCCAATCCCAGTTAGTCAAATACTTTTTCATTTTCTCATAGTTGGCTCTGCTGTAATATTTGCCTTTAGTGATTCCCTTGCATAAAGTCCAGTTCCCTTTTATGATTACTTGTACCATACTGTGGTTGCTATCACATAGTGGTCCCCTGACCTCACAGCTGGTTGCTGGTTATATCCTCTTCAAAATTACTAAGTACTATATCAAGTATATTATTACCCCTATTTTTTTGATCGACATGTTGGTCCAAGTTTTTATCAATAGTAATTTCTAGCAATTTTTTTATCTAATACTGATATCCCTGTAAGAGTGTTCCAATTATTCCTAGGGAGATTAAAGTCTGCTATAGTTAATGTTCTACCATCAAGGATAATTTTCTCAATTGTTTCCAAAAAAAGAACATTTTCTTCATTATTTAGGATTGGAGACCTATAACAAACTTCTACGGTGATTTTGTTATTGTTATTGTGAGTCATTTCAGTGCATATTTCTTCTACTTCTCCCTTAGTATGATTGGGGATTGCAATATCTTTTGCATTAATTTTATCAGAGATGTATAGAGCTACCCCTTTACCCCTCCTGTCAGAGCGGTCTTTATAGAAAAGATTATATTCTGTAATTTATTTTCCTCAATCCTCTGCCTTCCATCATTTCACAGTGACAGTGCAAATATGAATTTCCTCACTGTTTAATAGTGTTTCTAACTCATCCTTCTTGTTCCTAAAACTACATGCAGTAATTAGTAAAACCTTTAGATCTGCAGAATAAGTATGAGTACTACACTGTTTTGGGGTTTGTGATTCCCTGATTGTGCTACCTAAATTTCCCATATGTTGTTTACTAGCACTATTCAAGAAGTTACTTGATGCAACAGTAGGATTGCCATCTAACCTCATAAGAATTAGGTCAGGCATTATATGCCCTCTCCCCTTCCTATCTAGAGTAGAGGTTCATTGTTTATGTGAGATTGGATAATATTGACTAGAATTCTACTAACACTCCTGTTTAGATACAAACAGTCCCAACAATATAGATCTTGTCCTCCATTAAAAAATCCCCATGTTCTTATGCACCTTATACCCTTATTTAGGCACCATTGCCTTAACCAATTATTTACTCTCACAACTTTCCTAGTCTACCTGTAGTTGGCACTTGGTGCCAGTAACATTTCAGAAAAAATAGTTTCACACCTGGTTTCCTTAAGGAAAGGATAAATAACTTTGATCTCGTTAAGGATCTCATCCTCAGTATTATTTCTAATATCACTGGTGCCTGCATGAATATCTATAAGTGGTTTTGTATGTGTTTTAATTATGTTAGGTAAGAAAGTTTTGATGTCTTTTAAACATGCTAAAAGAAAGCTGCTGCTCATATACTCCTTTCTATCTTCTGTGGTATATTTATTTGTATATCTTGTGATAGAATTACCTAATAGAAAAACCTGTATGGGTGGTATTTTGTTACTATCAATTTGCATCTCATTCTCATGTGCAATTTATTCTCCAGTACTATTATTCTCCTGTAGAATCTGTCTTTGACAATGTCTAACAGTTACTGAGATTGTTCTTCCAAATTATCAATAAGGTTTAGGAGGGGAGTGTACTTATTGTGTAATGGGAGGACAAAATCCATGGCCATCCAACCTTTCTTTTTACCATTATTTGTTTCATTATTGCTCCATTCATCCCCTTCCTCTTGCTCTGTTTGTCTTTTTTGTCTGTCCTTCCTTATTAGGGTTCCACCATTGGAACTCACCCATCCGAGTGCATCAGTCATTAGGGCCCCAGGGATTTAATTTTGAATCCTGCTTTTCATGCTGGGGGGCTGCGTGGTGGGACCATTTCTCCCAAGCCCCCCCAACTAAATATACTAATTTCATGGGGGGCACAGACCTCAGGGAAGGGGGGGGGCAAATCTGGACTTTTGGTGCCTTATTGATGGGCACACTTGGACCGGCACACAGATGGCCAGAAAGGCCTTATTAGTTTCCTTATCTAGAGTTCCTGAGTTAAAATTGGTTTCTGTTCCAGTACTTGTTAACTACATTTTTAAGGTTTTTACCTCCAATTCCAGCCAATAATCTTGATCCTTAGCCCTCTGAGCTCTGTGCACTGTCCACAGGTGTAGGGTGTGAAGCTTCTGGTAACTTCAATACTAAACTTGTCAGAGTTACAACATTTTACCCCAATTTCACCACTGACAACTATAACCATATTGTTATCCATTATAACATTTAGTAGCATTTATATTTAGTTGCTTTCTAGTATGTCTCCCATATAGCATTTGAAATGGGGAAAAGTCTGTAAAGCTCTTAATAAACAAAAAGGAGGTAAGGCAAGAATTGTATACAGTCTTCCCTTTCTCCATTCATACACTGCTGTAACATGCATTTTAGGTTTGATTAAAATATTTAATAAGAGTATCTATCTGAGGATGATAAAGGGTCTTTTTATGGCAGAAATCCCCATAGGTCAGTAAAGTTGTTTGGCAATGTTGGAAAAGAATTACTGCCTAGATGAGTAATACTGTCCTTGGGTATGCCTTCCCTACTGAAAACATTAGCAAATGCTGTTGCCACATTAGAGACTGTGATGGTACACAATGGATTAGCTGCTGGGTGTTAAGTAGCATAGTCACAAGTTGTAAACATAAAACAACTGCACTTTTTTTTTTTTCCTAAGGACCTATCAAATTTATTGCAAACCTGTCAAAGGGCTCACCTGTCGGGGCGGGGGGGGGCATACTGTTCCTTGTTAGCAGGATTACTTTCTGACATTTTTGGCATGAACAGAAAAAGGTAACAACTTCCACAGTGATCCCAGCCTAGAAGAACCTGTTATACAATCTGAGCAGGGTATGATCCCTTCCTCAGTGCCCAGCCATTGGACTATCATGTGCTATCTCTACCAACCTTGTCTGATAATGTTCTATTACAATTTACTTTATGTGGTCTTCTGTGTTAGGATTAATACATTTTCTACATAGTAACCCATTATGCTTTTTTGAATATTGGTTTACTCCATTTTTGCTTTACCTCTATTTGTTTAAAATACCAATGGAGAGAAACATTGTTATTTTGTTCAGTAACACTTTCACAATCAGTAAACAGTATAGTTTCATCATTTTCAAATTGCTGCCCTTATGTCCCTCAAGTCTTTTGCTGCATTTGTCTTTTGGGTCCCTCATTCATTCCAAAACACTCTGGTCATGGTGCTGGGCTCAAACATATCTGTGTCAAATTTTCCAAAAGGAAAAGTCCCATCATTAGGAGAGTCATTTTTGTCCATGAGCATGTTACCACTGTTGTAGAAAGGGTTTATGTGATAACATTGAAAGCCTAAAGGTGATCACCTTTACCACTTCCCCACTTTCTGCAACTGGGGTAAAGGGAGGACAGAACCTACTTAGCCCAGGTACATCTCCTTTCACAACTATACCCATTTGGACTCTTAGGCATTCTTACAGGACATTGCTAGCATTGATCGGTCTTCTCTCTATGAGTCTAGTGATACCAAATCTGCTCTTGGTCTCTTTCTGACCCACTTCCTGGTGCTACAGGACAAGCACTATCACATAGCAGCACATCAGGGGAAAAACAGGCAAACCTGATGGCTAAAATCTGATCTACTCAGTAAACCTCACCAAAGAGATAAAAGCTGGCTCTGTTTCCGATGCACTGGCCTAGTTACTGACCTTATCACTAACAGGTCTATGTGTAACGCCTGCAAAAAGGAGATCAAACAGGCCAAAAACTCCTACTGCAAGGACCACTTAATGAACTCCTATGGTGACTCAAGAAAATTCTGGTCACACATTAAGGTCTTCCTTGGCTCAATCTTATCCACCACCCCTAATGAAATGGTACTATATGGAGTCCATTGTAACAATTTACACACTATTGCCAACTTTTTCAATGACAAATTCACTGACCTAACTAACTATACCTCCCTTTCCCCTCCAACCTGACCAAAGCATATCCAACAAATGCTACTGGCCTAAAATTTTTCTTTAAATCTGTCTCCAGACTTGATGTACTGAACTTGTGTAATAATATCTTTGAGAATACAGCTGCCGGTTCTGACAGTCTTGAACCCAGACTTCTTAAGCTAGCTGTGTTGTTCATAACTGCTTCCTTAGCCAAAATATTTACTCTCTCCTTATGTCAGGGACATGCCCCAGATATCTGGAAGATGACAAGGATTATCCCTGTTTTTAAAAAAGGTGACCCAAAGGACCCCTCAAACTATAGGCCAATTGCTATCCTGTCTGTTCTCAGTAAAATCCTTGAAAAGCTTGTAGCTAACCAAACTACTGAGTTTCTCCAGAAAAATGACCTGTTAAACTCTGCCCAGCATGGCTTCCATAAGGGCTATAGTACTACCACTGCTCTGCTCAAATTCACATCCGATGCCCTGATGGCCATGGACACGGCTTATCTCACAGGAGCCATTTTCATTGATATGGCCAAGGGCTTTAACCTAGTTGACCACCCCATCCTCATTGTCACACTTCAATCACTAGGTTTCTCATCCAAAGTTATGAACTGGTTCAAAAGCAACCTGATTGACAGAATGCAATTTGTGAAGTACAACTCTGCCCTCTCTGGCAAGGCCACAAAAAAACATTGGAGTACTCCGGGGGTCAATAATTGGCCCTTTTTCTTTTTTCTATCTTTAGGAGGCAGTATAGCACAGTGGTCTAAGGCTCTGAGCTGCAAATTTGGTGACATCCAGCAGACCAGACCTGGGTTTGAATTCCACAGCTTCCACTTGCTTACTGTGTGACCCTGAGCAAGTCACTTAACCTCCTTGTGCTCCCAGGTCGCTCCTGTAAAAAAGCTTTCAGCTTAGTGTGCTATACCTGGTTAAACAACTAAATAAATAAAATAAATAAAAAATAAAAATAAACAATATCACCTCAAACCTCATTAAAACCAGCTCCCTGTTGTATGCAGATGACATAGTGCTGTACTCTAGCATCACATGCATTGAAAACATAAATCTGAAGCTCTCCCATGACTTCCAAATACTCCAGCAGTGGCTGGTTAGACACAAACTTGTCCTAAATGAAACAAAGGCCCAAGCTATGCTCTTTGGATCCAGTTTTAAACTTAAACACTCCCAGCACAAGGTTAAAGTCTCCTCGATCAGTGACTCCTCAGTAGAAGTTGTTAACTCTTTTAAGTATCTGGGGGTCACACTGGATCCACTACTAAACTATGATCTCCATATTCAGAGGACCTGTAAATCCATAAACTCTAAACTTGGAATTGCCTATTGAACCAGCTCTGCCCTCACCCCATCCACCAGGCTTGCTGTAGCCCATGGAATACTACTACCATCACTTAACTATTGGGCAGCTACTTATATTTCTGCAAACAAATCAAGTCTTCACAAATCGGATGTTACCTACAATAATATATGTCACTATGCATCCTCCTCTCATTGGCTGAATCACCACTGCCTTCTCTACTCTGACCTTGGTTGGCTTCCTCCTCAGGCATCAAGACTTTATTCTTTTGGCTCCCTCATTGACAATATAATTAAGACTCAGATACCTAAACCCATAGTGGTACTCTTCCAAAGCCAGGCCTCCTGCTATGACCTTTGCTCTGCTGACAATGCCCCTGTCTGTATCCCTAAATATGCTACCACTAAGGGCTCTAGTGCATTTTCCTGTCAGGCCCCCCAGTACTGGAACTCCCTCCCTCTAACCATTTATCAAGCCTCTTCCCACTACTGCTTTTAAGAAAGAACTGCACCACCATCTCATATCTTCCTGTATTTGCTCCTGTTTCAAACATCCATAGGCACAAGGTTTTTCTGACTCCCTTCACCTCCCTTTTAACTTTGACCACATTCCTGCCTCAGCACTTTCTCTCAATCTGCCAAGGTTACTCCATACCCTGCTGTTTTTGCACTTCCTAATCTTATTCCTTTCACACCCCCTCTATCTTTTCCCTCCACTACAGCTTATTACTATTTACTTTCCTAACTTTCTTCTTTCTCTCAGACATGCTCTGGTTGTTGAAAGATTACTGTCTCCATTCCTTCATCTCTAATCTACCCAGTTATTGTCTACTTAAAGTGACACTGCATTTTTTGTAATTTATTTTCTCCTTATGTTAGTATAAGCCCTAGTTTTTTTTTGTAATTGTCTGTGGTGTTCACACTCACCTGTGACACTGTATTACTTATGTTGCTACCTGCTTGTATGTACCCATTACTTTGACTATTTCTATGAATGTACTGCTACTGTTGGTTTCCAGAAGTTTGCTTTGTATTATCCTGGGTCATGCCTGAAAATAGTCATTGTTATGGCTAGTGCACCTACCCGGTAAACAAAAACTAAATCAATAAAAAAGTGCCAGAAATTTATTTTGACACTCTGACACCCACAAGCAGCACCAGGGACTTAGTTTTTTAATGTTTTATGTTGGGGGCTGCACCCCCCACTTCCCCAAGAGGGGGTTCACCCCCTCACCCCCTACTTAAGGATTTTCAACTCCAGGGGGGTGCATGTTGGGGGGGTGAAAAATATTTAAAAAAAAGGTTCAGGCCAGGCACTACAAAAGCTCATCAGTGCCCAGAACAAAACCCAGTACCCTGCCCACCAACACTGCCAACCCACCCACCATGCCACGGGTTCTGCTCAGCAACCCACTGTGGCACCACCCCTTATATACCCTGCTGCCCTTTGCTGTGCATTCCCTCTCCCCCCACAAATGTACATATAGTGACATCCCGTCACTATATTTGCCAACCCGCCATCCAACCGCCCTACCCTACTGTAGCCCTACAAATATGCACCGGGGACTGAGTCACCATTATTGTAGGTGCCCAATCACTGATTTTACTATCTCGTACTACATGTAGAAATAGCAGGATTTTTTCCTTCTGTTATAAAATTATAAATTACTAAACCCTGGGAAGCTATTTCTGATAACCACTGGTATGGGTAAGGTTGGATCAAGTTGGTGAGGTAGTATTAAGTGTCCCCATGAATGCAAATCACCCTAGTACCTGGTTCACTAATTTTGTTTCCCAGACTGCCTGTATATGCCAGGGTCTGTCTTTTTCCTAATCTATCAAACCGTTTACAGTCTTTGCTCTCACTTGGACATCAATCAGATGTATGCCCCAATTTGCTAAGGCTAAATTCTCTTCAACCTTTATACCTTTATTTATAGGTCAATTTCTTGATTTGTGTCCCAGCTTATTGCAAATATTATAATGAAAGACCATGTGTGCAGATTTATTATCATCCATATTTCTTATCTGATTTCAGATTAAGTCAGGAAAAGATGCTCTGAAACCATCTTTGGATTGCTACATCCCCCCTGCAGCATCTGCTGGAATATCTGATAGTACTCTGCCAGTGAAATAGCCATCTTTCCACTTTCTAGTCAGTATTTTTTTCACCAAGACTTGCACATCTATGGGGAGGGTGTTGATAGACTTTTCTGTGGCCAGTGTACCAATGATATTTTCAACAGTCTTGCCCTGTAGATAAAGAACTTTCATGAGCTGTTCTCTCAGTCTAGTGCATGCCTCTTGTGGATTGTTTATGATGCTGTTCTTTAGGGTCTGAAATGTCTTTCTGCATGTCTCTCCTGAGATGATATATCTTTTTAGGATTTCTTTTCATGATATTGTAGATCTTAGACTGTGTATTGTCGATATGTATGTATGCTTGTTGAGCCTTACAGGTCAAATAATGTACTGGCTGGATTGCCCATTGTTGTTTTGGCCACTGGCAATCTCTGGTGACCTACTCTAAAATCATCAAGTACACTTCAATATCATCAGTTGGATGATGTTTTTATAGTTTAATGTTCTTAAGGATGGTGAAAACATGATGGTCTCCAGCAGAAAAGAAGATCCCACAACACTGAGAGCTTGCAAGGCATTTAGCAGTTGGTGCTGCATCCTTTCTCTTTGCTACTCTTGATGCTGCCTCTCCTTTCCCCCTTTGTTTCTGTCTCTTTTTGTTTTACATCTGAATATTTGAAAACAGCAGCCACAATATTAGTTTCTATAACTGTCCCTTCTTGTCCTTCCGTTGCTTTTACTGACTTTTCAATCTCCTGTTTGACAGATAGTTCTTTTGGATGAACTCTTAGCTCAATATCTTCCTTTAGAAAATGGTCGTTTTCCTTGCTGGACTCTGATTGGCCAGGACCCCTAAAAAAGGGGTACATTAACTTTCAATAGATGACCAGCAAGGAAAAACTCCCAGTCAGCTGACCAAAGCACCACCTCAGATACCAAAGTGCCAAACCGTAAAAAAATTCAAACCTGTTAATGCGACGAGAAATCAGCTGGCACCTCAAAAATGTCCGACAACTATCCTGTAAATTTTGACTTACTAAACATCCTAAAATGAAACAGGGTACTCAACGATGATGACGAATGTGAACCAGACCCAAAAAAGCTGTACCTGAGAAAAAAAGCAAAAGTAAGTGACCGTTTTGTAGCGCTAACTGACACACAGCTGGACACCATAGAAAGCGAACGGCAAGAGGTTAACACAGTTAAAAATACAAAGTGGGCAATTTCAGTTTTTGAACAGTGGGCTGCACATAACAACATTAAAATTGAGTGGCAAACAATAGATTTTCAAATCCTGAACGAATACCTCAGGCGCGCTGACGCGAAGTCCGTACACAAGCGGGTCTGAATACTCCGTGGTTGCCATTAAAGTTTCATGCGAGCAGGCATAAACCGACACTTAGGCACCACGGACATTAGAAGGCCCGTAAGCATAATCTCTGACCCAGTGTTTAAATCCTCCAACAACGTCCTGCAAGCTATGTTGAAAAGGCTTCGAAAGCAGCACAAAGATAAGTCAAGCCACTACCCTGCAATCACAGAAGCCGACCTAAACAAGTTACGTGCCAGTCCAGCCCTAGCTCCTGAAATCGCGCCTGGGCTAGTGAAAAAAGTGTGGTTTGACGTTCAACAACACATGGCCAGGCACGGCAGGGAATGACTGAGAGACATAACAAGAGAAAGTGTCCTCGTAAAAGAAGATGAAGCAGGCAATTGCTATATCACCCTAAGCCACAATCAGGAAACCAAAACACACAAAAATCCTCAGGAAATAAATAAAGAAAATACAAGAAGTTTCATCTTCGAGCAGAGAAACAGCCCACTCTGCCCTTTCATGTGGTTCATAAAATATCTTCAAAAGTGCCCACCTGATGCCACAAGTTTCTACCTCCACCCCAAATGCCTGCCACAAGAAAAGCTGAACCATCTAACCTACTGGTACAGCAAAGAAGCAATGGGCAGAAATTACCTAGGATCCTTGATGCCCAAATTAAGTGAACAAGCAAACATTTCTCAGCGGTATACTAACCATAGTATACGTGCTACAGCAGTGCAGCTCCTCTCACAAGCAGGTCTAACAACCAAAGAAATCGTCGCAGTTACCGGTCACCGATCAGAGCAAAGTCTCACCACGTACTGGGCACCATCCACTTCTGATCGAAAATCATGGAGCTCTATATTAAGTGCACCAAACAGAAATCGCAGGCAAGACTCCTCATCTGAAGCAGCAGAACAGGACAAAGAATCAGCAAGCAAACCAGACCACTTCCAGCAGGCTGCCACCTACAGACGGCTCAACAAGCAAATGTTTTCCAGCCCTCCAACTGTACGTTTAACAGCCCAATCCAGTTCATTACCTACCAAAAATAAATGAAACCCTCACCAATTTATTGTTTTGTCCACAGCATTAAGTTTAAAAAAGGGCATTTACCAGTGTTTATGTTCATTATAAGTGTCTCAAAAAGGGACTATTTTTTTTCTTCAACACAGTTTTACTCATTAAATTAAAAATAAATAAAAACTATTTATTATTTACACTGCAAACCTTGACTCTGTCTATTTATTGTGCAAACACGCCCATTTTCTAAGCACAATAATGCCCTCCAGGGTGGGCAGTATGGGCAATACTGGACAGCCCAGAGGTTATAAGGCCCTCCTCCTGTGGCGTCGGGCCTCATTACACCCCTGGTCGGTCCGGTATTGCCCAATACCGCCCACCCTGTTGGGCATTATTGCTTGCTTGATGTTTAGTATTGACTGTTGAGGCCACCATTTGTCTGGTGGTCATTCATAAATTGTTGCTGTAATAAATAGTACTGTTCTGATTTCACAGTCTTCTACTATACGTCCACGGTACCAGTTCTGGTACCCACACAGAACACTCATGAATTTAGAGTATGCCTGGGAAAAAAATCCCACTACTAAAGCCATCTGTAGCAGAGAAGTGTGTCAGGGTACAGACAGACCGTGGAAAAAGGTATAAAGTGCAAATAACATTGTGTTATGGAGAACACAATAACAAAAACAAGAAACATATAAGTACCTACAATCTGGATGGCAGTCAGCTTTGGAAAACTGATTTTGCAGCTGCTAACCCTTAGGTATAAACAATATGTTCTGTAAATTGTTTTGCATTCCAGATCTACTGCAAAGGTTCTTGCTTGTATTCAAATTGTAGACCCCCTTTCTAAGTAGTTGGAAGTAATACCTTGTATTACCTGGTCTTCACATAGTATCGGTGACAGTGGTGCTCTGGGTTCCTGCATCCTGTGCCACTTTTGTCACCCCCCTGCACTCCTCCCCTTACCCACCCCGCCCCTCTTAGCTGACGCTAGGCCTTAGCCACCATGACCAATCTCATGCCACCCGCCACTCCTACCTAACATTGGCATTGCCTGCTCATTCCTTCCTACCATTCTCCACTCCACATGCAGTTCACCATCAAAACTTACTCATACTGGCTATTGCTGTCTCTCTCTGCAAACCACTGTACATGCCATGCTTAATTCAACTTTGAAATGTAATATACTGTATGTATCAATTGCTTCCTTTGTATTGTTGTTCCCCTACATCCTTTGACATGGAACCTTTGTAAATGAGCAGTCCCTGCTCAAAGGTACTTGTAATCCTAGAATTTACTAAATAAACTAAATAAAAAAAAGTAATACCCTGTATCATCAGGTTAACCTGTTTGACCAAGTTAGGCCCTTTGTTGCTTTTAGCTTCTTAGACAATCCTTCCCTTTATGTCAAAGAGTACAGAGTGTTGAGAGACCCATTTTTTCTGCAGCTGTCCTATAACTATTTTTTTTTTCTGATCTGGCCTCATTATGACCTTTTGCTTTCAGCACCCTGCACCACAACAATTAGCTGTCCTTCCCTGGCTTGGAGACAAACAAGCAAAAAAACCTCTAGGTAAGGCTTTGAAACATTACTCATTCCTGCCTTCAGAGCTAATATACTCTGTTAACAAACTGCTATTATTAGTTAAAACAAATGGCTCCTTTTTGCAATATGATGAGCACCTCACACTGATATTAACAGCTTCTTAGTGTGTGGTTTCAAACCCCATAACCTAATTTCATTAGGGTGGTCTCACCATGTACAGTACTACAGAAGAGGGGAGAATGGAAGAAAAAAAAAAACAAAGATAACAAGAGAAGATGTGTATGACAGAGAAGTACCAGAAAAGGAGCAAGGAATTAAGAAGGGTCATCAGATCACTAGAAATGCTAGCTTCTAAGTCCAACAGGGATATGGTTGTGCAACCAATTTTTGAAAAGATAGAAAAGACAGGACAGAAAAAAATGACAGGACAGGATAGACTACAATAGGCTTGGTAATATTTTCCCTAAAAAAATAGGACAAAGTCCTAACCTTGTCAGAGTCAAATTGCCGAGTAAGAATTCACTGGAGGAAAAAGCATCAGGATGAGATTAAGTCTGGGACACAAAGTGCCTGTTCTTATATATATGTCCTCATTAATAAAGACTGGCAGGATATTACTATAGGAAACACATGAAATAAATGTCAGATTTTATCTGGATATTATATTTTAAAATGTTTTCCTGGATACTGAAAAAAAATATCTTGAAGTACAGCTTCTGTTATTGTACTGTACATGGCAACAAGGTGCATTTCCACTTCTGATAATGTGTTAATTTGTGTGTATATTCATAAAACTTATTTTATTAAAAAACAAACTAATTTATATACCTCCTGGGGAAAAGGCAAGTGTTACAGATACTGCATAATAATCAGACCAGAACTGTTGGCAACTGAACCAAGTTCTGAAAAACTGACAAGACTTAGAGACTAATAAGTATGCAAAGTCACAGACCATCAATGGACAGTTTCCAAAGTTCAGACTCCGTGACTGCATGTAGATTCAGTCTAATGACCATCAAGTGGAGATATTGTTATGGCACAGTAGTAGTCTTAAGGGAAAAAAATAAGAATGTGTTAAAACTCGAAGTATATTAAAAAGTTAAAATAATACTCCAGAGTTTTGTTAAGGCCCTTGTGCAATTCCTATGGACCTAGAATCATAATGCCTCCAAGATCTATTATTCCTTTAGGCACAAAATTCCAATTTATATACTTTACATGGGCTTGCTTGCATCCCTTCTAAGTTTACTAATAAATATCACAAGTTGGTTAGCTACTTGATACCAAAAGTGTCAAAAAATGCACCAATTATTTTATAATTATATAAAAATAACTAAAAAAACAATGTATGAACTGTTTGAAACTTGGGATGACAATACTGCAATCAAGAATATAAAAACCCTCATTTCAATGCATTCTATAGCTTAAAAAGCAGGAAAAACTAAAACAAAACAAAGCAACTTGTTCTTTGCATTACTGTTTGCTTACCAAATCCAAAACTCAATTTATCTGTTTGTTGAAAGTCGTCGATTAGTTGTTTTTAATAAGTGGTCACTATTTTTGGATAACTTTCACCAGCTTTATAAATTATGAGTAATATAAAAACATAGCCTTTCTTTATTTTATTCTAGAATATTCACTGTCAGCTTGAAACCTTGTTGATATTTTCAGTGGCATATTTTGCTGATGAATTTGGTTTATTATTCCACTGCCAGCTTCTCTACACTTGTATATGATTTCTAATAAGGCCAAAATTTCAAAAGCGGGTATCAAGTGAAACATATTGAAAACTTTTCTGCTTTCCTTGACATGCTGTACTATTCTGCCAGAGACTGACTGTGGTAATATCACATTGCCAAGAGAGTAACATTTAAGTCACTCAGTGATGTCAAAAGAACACCAAGGTGGCAGAATAGTGGTGTTCTTCATGGACACTTGTGTTTTATTTTATTACAGTTGTGTGGCAGCACTGGTATAGTAAGTGTAAAGTAGACATTTTATTGTCAAATCCCAGTTTTGTGCTGCTTAGAATTTAACCCGTTTTACAGCTAGGGAGCTAATAATAATATTCATTCACATTCCTGGGACTAGATCTATGAACCTGATACATTTGGTCACATATGGTGTTACAGTGCTTGGTACAAGTGTATAAAAAACAGAAAATGATGGGGGTCATTCTCAAAGGCATGAAGCAAGTCAAGCCAAATGTGACGTGCGCCAAATGCTGATGCACCGAGGACCCTGCACATGATTCTTTATTGCACAGGGTCTCTGTGGCTAAATACCATGGCTTGCAGCAAACCAAGCCATGTGCCAATTAGAGGGTGCACCTGAACAGGTTGCTGCAAGCCTGCAGCATTACCCAGTGCAAGATCACAAGTGCCCCCCCCAGTCCCAATTCCTATAATGTAAAAAGAGCCCTGGTGAGTTTTTGGCCCCCTCAAGCCCCGATCACTGATATTAATATTAAGTAATCCCTGGTGGGCTATCACCCCCCCCCCAGCCTTGATCCCCAATAACAATTAGATATAGGCTCGCTGGACTATCAAAATCCCTTTAAGCCCCGATTCTCCCATTTAGGTATTTGTACCACTCATTGGTGGTTCAGTGGATCCCAAAGCCTAATCTGCCAAGAAATATATTAGAAACATACCTGGTGGTCTAGTGGCCCCCCACTACCCCACCTGACAGTGCCAGACCATGCTGCTCTCCCCTGACCTGTACCCAGCTGATGACTAGCAAGGTCCACCTCTCACCACCACGGCCAGCCACCAACTGAGTTATGTATGAGTGCATATTGTAAATAGCAGCTGTCATTCACTGAGTGCATACTATATACAATATGCACTCATACGGATCTCAGTTGGTTACTGGTTGTGGTTGTGAGAGATGGTCTGTGCCAGTTGCTGGCTGGGTATAGTTCTGGGGGAGTAGAGTGGTTGGGCACTGTTCCGTGAGGGGCAACTAGACCACCAGGTATGTTGGGTATTTGTGGCATGGGGGAGGATCCAGATTGTGGCTCCACTGGACCACCACTGATTCGTTTCTTTTGCAACATGGGAGATCAGGGATTGGAGGCTTCAATAGCCTACAAGGGCTAACCTACTAACAATATCAGGGGATAAGGAATGCTATCATAATAATAATAATAATAATAGCGGGGATCGGCAATGCTCTCATTATAATCATAATATTGGGGATTGTGGCTGTTTAACTATTAATAATGATATGGGAATCGGGGCTGGGTGGCTTTTGTGTGATGGGAGAAGGCTGTATGTGTTACTTAGACACATTGGCGCAACCGTTGGAGGATGCCAAGGTACACTTCCACTAGCTCCTGGCTGGTTTAATTGTACTTTGATGGATGTCCTGTGTTGGTTGTTTGAGAATACTAAAGTAAGGGATGTGGCAGACGATCTTTGAAAATAGGGCACTGTGGATGCCGCAAACCCCCTTGTACCATGTTGCAACCCAGTTTTTGGCACAAGTCCCCTTTGGTGCAAGCAACCTGCGTGTTATCGCAGGCTGCTTTTGAGAATCCCACATGGCACAATTATTGCCGCAAGGTGCTATTTGTGTCATTCATGTTGAACTTAAGTCACCTTGTGCCATGCACATCTTTTTGAGAATAGACCCCGATGTCTCTTAAAGTGCTATATTTTGTTGTCAATAACGAATAACAAATAACAAGAAAAATGTGATATCTGAAACTTACATGTTTTTAGATTCTACACCTCAGCCCAAGCTTTTGGTGTTTGGGAAATTAGAAAGGACAAAGTTATATTTATTTTAAATTATGATGGCCACACATAGACAGAATGTTTTTTTTTAGAACTTTTCCATAGAGGGTTTTGTGGTAGCAGCTAAAATATTAGAAACTGAAAAATGTAGTCACACAGCTGTATTCAGTCAAAAAGGTAACCACAGGTATTTAAACTGGGTCACATTTTTAAGGCGCTCTGTTTACTCAGGAAACACTACAAATGAAAAGGAATTGAAATGAGAGACTTTCTGGATTTTCAAGTATTGAGACAGAGGTGGTTATTTTTTTTGTTTTTAGATCCAGATACTTTGACATTAGTAAATTTATAATTAATATGTGATCAAGAATGACCAAATGCAAATACTTACAGTACCTTGTCTGTGATCAGTAAAAACTGAAGTAGCAACTACAAAAGCTGAAACTGAAAAATGTGAATACACAATTGTGAATAGTCAAAAATGAAGTTACAGATATTTGAACTGGGGTGGCATGTTGTAAGACCATTTTTTGTATGCATAAAAAACGAATTTAGAGGTTCCTGGATTGGGCCAGCTAACTGTTTTCTCCAGGACCAAATTATCACCTGGAGTAAACCACCAGTATATTGGAACATGGTAAAGTGCAGTGTGAGTGCTAAAGGCATGTTCCAAAATTCCAGGAAGGCACTAGCCCAATTGCACTCACAAACCCAGCCCAGACTGTGTCTCACACACACACACACACACACACACACTTAATTGAACTGTGGACAGTGGACGGCAAGGATGGGATAGAGTCATGGGGCAGGTTAAGGATAGGCAAGAACGTAATGGGGGTTAGGTCCATGAGAGGGATGAAGGGAGGGAAGGGGATTTGGTGGGTGGGGCAGGCACTGCAGGAGTATTAAACTGCTAGCTGCACACTGGGGCAGACTTGATAGGCCTATGAGCCTTTTTCTGCCGGTGAATTTTGTATGTTCATATGCACCCACACTCACACACACACACACACACACACACACACACACAGTGCCTTTCAGGGCTGCCAAACCATTCCCTGATGTCAAGTGTTCCCCCTGCCCATCAGATTACCTTGTTGGTATGGTTTCAATTCTTCCCTGTCATCCAGTGATTCCCTCATCCCCTGATCACACTGATGGTATGTTGTAAATTATTCCCTGGTGTACAGTGGTCCCCCTGTAGAAATTCCACCTCCCACCCTGTCCAATACCACTAATGCCATCTACCCTGGCCCCCATTCCACTGGGGGGCAGGCCTCCCAATGGCAATGGCACAGTCCCATTGCTCCCCTCTGCTCACCTCATGGCTGGCTATCATCTACTGGCAGGGTGTGATTACAAGCCTACTATAGATATAGCTGTTTCTATAGTTAGGTCTGCTATTGCACCCCATCAGTCAGACAGCAGCTGGCCATTTAGGTGACTGAAGGGATTGTGCCTGTCTCCATTGGGTGTCGGTGCCTATGGTGGGAGGAAATTCAGGGAGGTGGCAGATGGTGGGACTGGGTGGGCAGGATGGGTTGGCATGACATTCCTAAGAAGTGGGGGGAAACTGGACTCAAGGAAATAATTTACAGTACATCAGCAGGATGACAGGGGGTGGAATGAACCACTGGACATGAAGGAATAACTTGAAACATATTGGTGCAGGCCATAAAACCTGTTTTGGCAAGATGGTAATAAGCACAGCAGTAAAAACTAGTTATCATCTCTCCAAGCCTACCAGTATGCTGGTGCCCCAAAATTCAAGGTGCAATAAGCTGCTTTGCATTAGTACATCTGCATTGCTTAGGAACAGTTGCAAGTGAGTTAGTCACTAATCATTCCATTCAGTGTGGCAATTTGCTCTACCTCTGTGCTTTGGGGGCACTAACTGGTATTAGCGAGTTGCTAACCAATTTTGCGACTGCAATCAGACATCAAATATCCCAGCCAGAATGATTTAATAGTTTTAGAAACTTAAAATGCAATGGCAGTTAAGGACCACTTGGCCTGCCTAGTCTGCCCTTTTTTCCCCTACTTACATAGTTACCACAGACCGTACTTGATCTGTCGCCTACTGCTCTTTCTCCCTCCCCCTTCCTTTCCACTATGATTCCCTTGCACTGTTAAGCCTCGCCATGGTCTTCATCCACACCACATCTGCTGGAAGATTGTTCTGGTAATCTACCACTCTTTTTGTGAAGAAGTGCTTCCTAACATCTCTCCAGAATCTACCTCCCTCCAGTTTCATAGCATGACCCCTTGTTCTTGAGCACCATTTCTTCTCAAAAATACTTCCCTCCAGTACCTTATTTACCCCTGTGAGGTATTTAAAGATCTCTATCATATCTTCCCCTCGTCTTTTGAAATCAAGAAGCGCAAAATGGAATTGCAGAACTGAATTTGTCTGCAACTAGTAAGAAATGTTGCAGCAGCAGTAAATGAGGAAATTGAAAAATGTTATTGCACAGTTGTAAAAAGCAAATCAAAGTACCAATGCTATTGAGCAGTGGTAAGCTTCCACACATAGAAGCAATATCCTACAGAAAATAATATGTGGGATCTCATCTAGGTTATGCTGTGTAGATAAATTGCTTGTAAATCATTTTTAAAACCAATATATGAAAAGCACTATATAAATTCAAGTGTTATACTATTCTACATGTTACAAAGTTTAAGTATTTGATTAAAGTACCAATGCTGCTGAAAGATGTTAAGGTGCCCTTTTCATGTTGTCCTTATTTCTTTAACATCCTCAACACTTTTTTCAAACATTTCCCCCATTACATTTTCAGGATTATGGTGTTATACTGAGCATCGAATTGCCTGATTAGGGACAGCAGTGAGAAATCAGTGTGTATAATAACTTCCAATCACAGAGAACCAAGACAGTATTTTACAGTGACTCCTCTTGTTATAAACTCTCTATGCTTATTTAGTACATACAGGATAAAGTATGGGGGGGAGTGTAATGAGAATTTTACACACACCCAAAGTGTTGGATGCCACATAAACTCCAAGATCGAAGCTTGAGGGGTTTATCTCAACATCCAACACCGAGAATGTCTGAAAAATTTGAGTTTACACATCACCCCATATTTTATTTTATATAATTGCTGGGTTTTGTTTTTTCACCACAGCAAATATATAAAATAAAAAGAAGACATCTCCATACAGGGTTACAGCAAGGTCAATGGTCAGACGCAGCTGCTGGAAGAAAGGGTTGTTTTTCTTTCCCTGTTCTGTTGGTATGGGGCAGTTTATATAATTTTAGTGAAGTCATTTGTTTCTTTTTTTTATTGTACTTACCACTGAGTTAGAGTGCCAGTCTGGTGTTTGGGCATTATTTTGCCTTCTGATGATGCTGAAGAGTTGTTGCTGGTGCATGTGCAGCAGAATTGAAGCCAGGCATGTGTTTGCCATAATAAACACTCCTTCATTACAGCAAATTATGCTATGGGTTTTTATATGGGAAAAAATGAAAACTATTAATTATAAACCCATTACATTTGACAATGCATTCACAAGACACAAAGTCAGTTTGAAAAAGGGAGGTACATGGAATGCATGAATAACACAAGAAGATAGATAATTTTCAATAGATTTTTTTGTTACTCTGCAATACCTATGCATGTATTCTAATGCATAGAATTCAGTGCAAAGCATCTTAGGTATGCAGATCCTTGTGTGTGTGAGGGGGTGCTGAATTGAAAGTGTCTCACATGAGCAATAAGATGCAATGGGGAGGTGGTTGTCATGCTAATTCACATCCAAGTATGAAGTGAGGCACAAGATGTTTGCTTTGAGTACGTTCAGCGCCTGGAAGTACATTAACCCATGACAACAACCACTGAGGAGTGTGTTTCAATATATGTATAAAATGGGTCTACTTGCAAAACAATGCATTACAGGAATAAAATTAATATGTATAAAAAAGGAAAATATATTTTTACAATATAAATGAAGAAATAGTTCCTGATTCATTGACCTTATGTCCACCATGTGGTACTGTTGTTCTTAAATGACTACACTGATTTACTGTACACTGTCCTTGTTGCCACTTATTTATGGGAAGTCTTTTTATGCCTTACATTTTTTTTTTACTTTTGTTTGGAAAGGTGCTTTTTATCATGGAGACTGACAGCTACAGATACACTGCATACTAAATCACTTAAGAATGGATAGTGTCCTTCAAATATAAATGGATGTATGCTTTCCGGTTTAACTCATTTCTTTAAGAGGTGTCTGTACAAAGAAGTACAGTAGTGTGAATCAATTTAAAGAGTTACAGTAACCACCTTTTGTTCTGATGAGGTGAATTACAGGCCATAAAACATCAACTTTTTGATATGGTGTGCACTTTAATACAGTACAAAAGTGACATGATTTAGGAGTAGATTCCTTCTTTCCTTCATTATTTTATTTTTATTTAAGTGACTTTGTAAGTCTGAGTCTGGAATGGGGAAATAATTATTGAGAGATCTGATTTAAGATGTTAATATTTAATCTTGCAACCTGATAGATTTTGGTTCTTCTTTATAGGTGTATCCTATTTTAACGTAATTTACTATTACCTGTAAACCCCTATCCCGCGACTGGACTACATAAATATTTTTAGTAAACTCACATGAACAGGGTCCTGGAAGGTCTGGGATCATGTCCTCTAACAACTTTGTTAAGTTTTTAATATCCCCAATATGGACAGTAACAAATGGAGGCTATTTATTTGTTTTTCACCTTCTTCTTTCTTTTTAATTTTTTTTTTGTAATATAAAAACGTTGACATTGTCAGCAGAAAAGGAATACTGGTCCATCTAATCTGCCCTATTTTCTTGCCCTACCATTTTTGTAAGCACATTGATATCACTGTGTAATGATGTATGAATGAAAAATGACTAAAATAAAGTTTTCAAAAGAGAAAAAAAGAAGAAGACTACTGTATCAAGGAAGCATCAATGATACAAGAAGGAAGATACTTTCAAATCATGTGGTACCATCTTAAACATTCATGCAGTCAAAAACCTCAATCCCAGCAAAATGCACCATGGGTGAACTAATCAGTGTGTGTGTATGAGTGTGTGTGTGTGTGTATGTGTGTGTGTGCGCATGCATGCGTGCATGTGTGTGTGTGTGTGTGTGTGTGTGTGTGTGACTAAAGAATGCATATTCTTACCTCATGATTGCCATAACACTAAGACCTCATCAAGTCAACTCATACAAACTAAACAAAACAATACTTTCAAATGATGTGCTGGCGTCATTAACATTTATACAGTTGAAAACCTAAAACCCAGCATAAAGCATCATGGATGTACAATTCTGTGTGTGTCTGTGGGGTGAGGTTGGGGGTAAACTAACTAAAGAATGCTTAGTTGTACATTCTGATTATCATCTCTCTAAGACTTCAGCACAGTCAACCCACACACACTAAACATAACAATAAGCTTTAAAATCTGCACAAAAGCATATGAGTGACATGAGATAATGCAAGCATAGCCTGACAGAAAAAAAACTGCACACAAAGAGGAGGCAGATAATTCACAATGTATATGGGTTGCCTAAGCACAAATAGAATTATAGCCTCAAAGGCACAACTGGTATATTGATCTATTGAAAATAGTCAACCCTAGGCTAATGGCACTTACCCAGTTAACAAAACTAAATAAATTGACAAGACGTAAGTTGATTAACAAACTGTCTAAATTTTTTCCTGAAAAAAAATCAATCAGAAACATGATATAGAGTGCCATAGTGATGAAATAAGCTGCAATATTCCACATCACCTGCAGGATTCTGAAGTGGCTAAGTAGAGTACATAATTTGTGACAGAACAGAGCTGCACTACCATTTTTATCACTGTGGGTGGTGTAGTACTCCAGATAGGGTTTCACAATCTGTTTGTATAGAGGGATAACAACTTCCTGATTTCTACTGGTGATACCTCACCCTATGCATCCCAGTATACTCCAAACCCTCCTTACTGCCTTCTTACATTGCTTGCTCACCTTTTGGTCATCTGATATAACTAGCCCCAGGTCCCTTTCCATTTTTGTTGTTGTTAGTATCTCACCCCCCATTGTGTACTCTTCCACTGGTTTTTTGTTTCCCAGTTGCATTACTTTGCACTTCTTTGCATTGAATCTAAACTGCTATACATTTGACCATTCCTCCAACCTTGTCAAGTCCCTTCTCATCCTTTCCACCCCACCTTGTGTATGAATCCTGTTGCAGATCTTTGTGTCATCTGCAAAGAGACATACTTTTCCTTCCAGTCCCCTCCGCAATGTCACTTATAAAGACATTGAAGAGGCCGGTCCCAGTAGTGAACCCTGCGGTACCCCACTAGTAACCCCCTTTTCTTCAGAGTGGACTCCATTTACTATTACCCTCTGTGTCCTGTTGTCCAACCGATGTTTCACCCAGATTACCACCCTGGGACCCACTCCAAGGCTGGCTAACTTGTATGTTAATCTCTTGTGTGGGACTGTGTCAAATGCATTGTTAAAGTCTAGGTAGACCATGTCCACAGCCCCCTCACTGATCTACTACTTTGGTCACCCAGTCAAAGAAATCTATTAGATTCATCTGACACAACCTTCCTGCTGTGAATCCATACTGCCTTGGTTCCTGTGCCCCACTGGCCTTTAGATACTCAAACATTCTTTCCTTCAGAAGTGATTCCATCATTTTTCCTACCACTGAGGTCAAACTAACAGGTCTGTAGTTTCCTGTTTCTGCCCTGCTCCCACTTTTGTGAAGTGTAATAACATCCATCCTCCTCCAGTCCTCAGATACCACCCCATCCTCCAATGATTTGTTAAAGAGGGTAGTCAGTGGTGTCACTAGTTCTACCCTTAGTTCTTTTAGAATTCTAGGATAAATCCCATCAGGCCCTATTGCTTTGTCCACCTTTCAGAACTCTTTCTTCTGTGAATTGACTGGTATTGACCCCCCATCCAGAGTGTTTCTATTGTTTGGTTCAGGTACCTTCCCCTCTTCTTTTGTGAATACTGAGCAAAAATATTTGTTTAGTATCTCTGCCTTTTCACAGTCACCCTCTGCCCACCTTGGTCTTCCTTCACTCCCTGATATACCTATAAAAGGTTTTATCCTCCTTCTTAACTGAGTTGCCAATCTTTTCCTCAGTTTGGGCCTTTGCTATTCTGACTGCCTTCCCCACTTCCTTCTGCTTTAACTAATACAGTTCTCTGTCCTGCTTCTTTCCTTCTGTGATTTCTTGAACTTCCTGAATGCTACCTTTTTCTCCCTAACCTTCTCTGCCACTTCCTTTGCAAACCATGGTGTTTTGTTTTTTTTACTTCATTTTGTTTTATTTGCTTCACACAAAGGCTTGTTGCCTCTCTGATGGCAGTTTTGATTATTCCCCATTGTTCTTCCACCCCTCTTCCTGCCTCTTTGGTAGTGCAATCCTTAGACACTCACCCATTTTGGGAAAGTCAGCTGTCCTAAAGTCCAGGACCTTTGCCTTTGTGTGGCTTGACTCTACTGCTGTTTTTATCAAGAACCATACTGTTCAGTGGTCACTAGTTCACAGATGGCTACCCACTTCTAAATCTGTAATCCTCTCTCCATCTCCATTTGAGAGTACCAGGTCTAAGATTACTCCTTCCTGAGTGGGTTCCATTGCTAGCTGTCTAAAGCATGCCCCATGCAGGGTATCTAGAATGACCCCGCTCTTGGTTGTGGCTGCAGCAAATGCACTCCAGTTAACATCTGTCATATTCAGGTCCTCCATCAACAATATCTCCCCTTTCTCTGCCATTAAAAGGATACTTTCTATCATTTTCTTGGCCATTTCCTCCCCCTGAAATGGGGGTCTGTATACAACCCCTGTGGGGATTGTGGTGCCATTGCCTGTCTCCACATTGACCAACAGTGCCTCCTCTCCTTCCTGTTTACTCTTTTGTTCTGTTGCTTTGATTCTTTCCCCTTATGTAGAGAGCCACTTCTCCTCCTCTTTTATCCTCCTTGTCCCTCCTGTAGGTAGTGTACCCTGGTATGTTTACATCTCGGTCATGCTTCTGTGTGTACCATGTTTCTGTGACTGCCACAATATCCAGATGTTCCTCTTCCATCAAGGCCACTAGTTCAAGAAGCTTGTTACCCAGACTACAGGCATTGGTACTCATCATTCTCCATTTTTTGATGGCTTTACCTCTTGTAGCCCCATCCCTGCCCTTACTGACTTCACCTTCTCCATTTACCCCTGCCCTTCTCCTTACTGACCTTTCAACCTTGGTATTAACCTCACTAAGTACCCTGTTTTGTGTGGGGAGGCTGGGAATTCCCTGTTTCTTATCAGTGCCTCCCCCCATGGCTAGTTTAAAAACTTGCCAATGAAGCATTTAAACCGATCACCCAGGAGACTGGTTCCCTTCCTGGACAGATGCAAACCATCATGACAGTATAGTTGGGTATCCCTCCAGGTGGAACCCCAGTCCCCAGTGAAGCCAAAACCCTATGCTCCACACCAGTTTTTCAACCATTCATTGAATTACATGGTGTGGAGTACCCTCGCCTCACCCATGCCATAGACAAGCATCACCTCCGAGAAGGATACTGTATGAGCTACTTGTCTATGGACCCTCCCCAACTCCACAAATTCCTCCTGCACTGCTCTAATCCCATGACCAGCTAAGTCATTTGTCCCTAGGTGGACAATGATGTCCAGCTCCATCTCCCATACAGCTGCTTTCATGATTCTGAGAATTTGCTTCCTGTCCCTCAAAGCCATGGTGCCAGGCAGTCACCTTACTTCACTTTCCCCTGCCCTCCCAGTTCCATCCCCCTAATAATTGAGTTCCCCACCAGAAGCTGCTTCCTTTCTCTGTGGTGTCCTATGCCACCTTCCTGTGGGCTTCCCTTGTGATGGTTGCCAGCAACCTCCTCAGTGTCCACTGTGGGTGCCTCCATAGGGGAACTGTGCTCCACCAAAATAGTGTATGGATTGTGGAGTGGTGTATTTGAAGGGGATGAACCTCTTTTCCACAACCCTCACCTTCCCTGAGCCACTGTGGTCCAACTGCTGCTTTTTCTTGGAAACCTCTGAGGCAGAGGTGGTGGCCCTGGTGTTCCCCAAGTGGGGAAGGTTCCCATACTCCTTTCCAGTTTGGCCTGGAGATGGGCAACCTCCTTCCTCAGAGCAGATAGTTGCCTGAAAATAGGGCAGCATCTCAGCCTTCAGAATGTCTCCCAGAAGACTGCTGCCCCATAGTCAGGGCATCACACACAGTAGGAAGACCTAGTGCACAAACAACGCTGCCTGTGTAAATTTTAGGCATCTGTGCTGCAGCACTGATTTTTCTTTTATTATGTCCTTTTTGGCAACTTCCATTATTAAAATGCTCTAAATGTATAGATTACTAAATCTTGACCTTGGGATAACTCTTGAATGACTCCCAAATAAGTTTTTAGCCATTCCTTTTATCGGAGGTCAAGACCTGTGCAAAAGGTCAAGTGTCATTTTTTCACATTTTTTTTCACAAATTTCTGAAGTAAAAGTGTGGAGAAATACAAAAGTATGCACAAGTAACCCTACTGATTACCCAAGATTGAGCAAAATCAAATTAATATACATCATGTTGTTTCCATGTGTTTCTGTGACCCCAATTTTTTTTGCTAGCTGCACAATTGCCTCTTGATTGCTGCATTTACCTTCCACAGAAATAGGCTACTTGATTTCTAATTAGTAGCCTTGTATTTAGAAAGCCAAAAAGAATAATGTAAAAAATGTATTTTTTTCTTTCTTTAGAATGGCTATGTAAATAGTTTTCCGTCAACTGTGCTGAGGTTCACACTATGGCCTCTTGTTCACAAAGCTGGAACGGGTTGACAGTGATGAAGGTTGCTGGCTCTGGAAGCAAAGAAAGAAAGACTTGGGTGAGGGGTGGTCAGGATCTAGGGTCTGTTTCAGGAGGGAGGGAGAGGGGGAGGAGGAGAAGCATTTTATAAGTTTCTGTGCTTGAAGAAGCTGCCTGCGATTCTGCATTACCATTGGTCAAAAAATGCCATGATGCGATGATGATGAGATATACAGAGTGCAGCCTGTTAATTAACAGCAGATTCTGACCATTTTTCTAGTTATAAAAGCATTGTACTTACTAGCACTTTAATGGAATTCTTTAGTGCTTAACATGAAGATAATAAAAACAGCTTAAAACTAAACTATCTGCTTATTGGTGTCACATTAAATCTTATTTGGATGAGATCATGATATATCTTTTCAGGTAAAAAAAACAGCAGATTAATTTTAGTAATTATTAGTCAGCAATATCATATTTATTTATTTAGTTTTTGTTGACCTGGTAAGTGCACTAGACAAATCCTGCCTATTTTCAGGCACAACCCGGGGGAGGGGGAAACAGATGAATACCAACTGACCTTGAACCAGATTAAGTTGGTGGTATTTTTTTTTTTAGTGAATGAGGGAAATTTGGCCAGGACACCGGGGAAATTCCCCTACTCTGTTGGGGACAGCAGAGGGTGTTTGTTGTGCTGCGATAATGGCAGACAGTGTCTGGAGTGAGAAGGAGCAGGACGCGCAGACTGAAACTCTGCAGGACGCTTTGGATGTATCAGAAAGTCGGGCTTTGCCTGATACAGCTTTATCGGAACCGGAGATTTCTGGAGATGTGCAGGCAACTGAGCATGCAGTCGGGAGACATTTTACTTCTACATTCCGGTCTGAGCCTATGTATACAGAACTGGAAGTGGAGATGGCTGGAGTTTTAGAGGATTCAGCGTGCATTATGCCTGAGGTTGCAAGCAGCACAGAATCAGCCGGGAGGGTGAATGATGAGGTGGCTGACGTACATGCCATCATCATCACAGCTGACACAGGGAATGTGGAAGTGTCAGCATTGTTGGAGGCAGTGAGGGGCTCTAGTGACAGGTGGTCGGACGCCAAAACGACTACGGAATGGACCAAGGAGTCTGCCTTGTCTCAGGCAGGTTGGCTAAGGCAGCCAGATGGACGGTGGGTCCCAGACCCGAATTGGCTTACTTTTTCACCGGATGGACTGGGGGCATCACAGACAGTTTCACAGGTTCAAAGCAAAACTTCTCCTGCAGGTCAGACTCTGTCTTTTCTTGCCAATACTGACACAGTAGGTCCAGAGATTGAAACAGAGACTGCACCCTTGTTTAAAGGTCAGAGACAGCAATCTCCCCTACAGTCACCTAGGGGTCAAAATTCAAGAAGGGGCCCATGTTTCTCGGACTTGTTTAAAAATAACAAGTTGGAGCAGGCTCCAAGAAGTAATGCGGTTCGACTCAGGTATAGAGGAGGGTTATCTGAACACCCAGACAGAGTATACGTTGCAAGAAAGTTATTAATGGACTCAATGCAATTTTTGCCTACTGATATTTATGCCTTGATTAACATTCGGGGGAAGACACGTTTGATGTCAGTTTTAAACATTTTTCAGGATTAGATAAATTTTGGCAAAAATATGACTGTTGTAAATCCTTGCCCTTATGGTTACCTTTCTGGGCAATACCGATTACTAAACCCTTATTCAAAACTATCAACATCATGTTTAGAAATGAGGGGGTGAATGTGGGGGATATCCAATACTGGTTGGAAAATAAATGTACAGTTTTGGGCCCCCCTGAACCCATAATGGATACAGAAGCGATCTGGACTGGGGCCTGGCATCTTTAAGTTAAATTACATATTACAAATAATGAAGTTATGCATGTTCCAAATAGCTTCTTTTTGGGGAAAGACAGGGGGGTTTGTTTCTACCCTGGTCAACCTAAGGCCCGCTATCATTGTGGTAGTCAATGTCATTTAAGTAGTGCGTGTGATAAAGTTAAATGCGCACTTTGTGGGGAATTAGATCATGATAGTGAAGTTTGTCGGAATGTTTTTAAATGTAATTTATGTGATGAAGCAGGTCATGCATATCACCAATGCCTGTGGGCAGGCCAGAATTGGCAGGGAGGTCCAAATAAGGAGGAGTTAATAAACCAGGCCCAGGGCAGATACAGGCCTCAGACATTTACTCCCTCACACAGGGACACAGACTCTACAGGCCAGCCTGGAGGGGAAATGGCCCAGGATCTGTCCCCTGATCAGCTGCAACCTGCAGTTGAAGTAACTGGGCAACCAGGGCCCTCTAATCAGGACCAGGCACTGGTTTCCTCTGAGGATCCTCCTCTTAGTCGGGGATCCATCCTTCCAGTCTCACAACCCCCCCCAAGGGCCTACTGGTTGTGGCTTCTCAGGATTCTGACTTTCAAACCCCCAGAAGGGTTACTCAGACAAGTACTTGTCATAAAGGGGTGGTGGGGGCTTGCCCTACTCAAAATTCCTTCCATGTCTTAGCAGAAATGGATGGGGATTCAGGCCCAGCTATAGCTAAACCTGATGCAGGTTCAGAGATGGAGGTAGAAGATGAGGGTGGAAAGGACCTTTTAGAAGTAAAAAAAAAGAAAACAAGATAAACCTTGAAGTTCAGCATTTTAATCTTTATGGCCTGCTTAAAGATAATATCTATTAACTGCTGTAGTATAAAAAACTACAAGAGACGTTTAATTTGTTTTCAGCAGTGCCAAGATTTACAGGCAGATATCATCTTTGTGCAGGAAACACACTTAGCTTCCTTGGCTAAGGTGGCTCAAGTTAAAAAATCCTGGTGGGGGGGGGTCCTCTTTTTTGTCCTTGGTACAGATACAGCAGATGGGATATGAATTCTTTTTTCTCACCCCTCAGTGCAAGTAACACGGCTGGTGGACATTTTGCCAGGTAGAGCTTTGCTTCTGGACTGTTTTTTTCAAGGGTTTTTCCTCAGATTGATTAATACTTATGCACCCCAAGTGAAAAGTGCGAGGATTGATTTGTTTCAACAGATCAAACCTTATCTATTCACTTCCAAGCATGTGGTTTGGGGAGGTGATATGAATTGTAGTCTTGATGTTGTATAAAGAATAATGTGCAGCAGAAGACTTATTGTGACTCACATACACTCTCTCAAACAGTGGCCGTGGCAAATATGAGGGATGCCTATAGGGGGGTCCATGAGTCAGATGGTTTTACCTATAGAAGGGCTTCCTTTCAAACTAGGATAGATTACCTTTTTCTTTCTAAGCATTTAATAACCCAAGATTGCTCTGCACAACATTGCGATTTTTCAGATCACAATTTTCTCTATTGTGTTGTGGGACTTCAGCAGAGTCCTACTATTTTCCCTGCTATCAATAGACAATGGAAGTTAACTTCACGGCTATTGGATGTTGTCCTTTTTCTAGCTCAACTTCATTTTTCTCTAAATCTTGGAAAATCTGTTGCAGATTTTTATGATGATTGGGTGTCCTGGTGGATGGATACCAAACTAGCTATTAAGGATTGTTTTATTTCCTATGGTAGAAGAAAAGGTACATCCACTTATTTACAATATTTAGAATATAGGAATCAGTATTATAAATTACTGTCTAATCCTCGGGTGGCGAACTTGGAAGAACAAATGCAATTGGGGTTATACAGAAACAGATGAAACAGTATCAATATGAGAGGGCAGTGTCCATGTATGCAGAGTTAAAATTTGGTACACAGCAACAACCATTTAAAGATCCATTTATCACATGTAAACAAAAACTAGATAGAAAACTTATGACTGGTCTTCGCAATTCAAAAGGCCAGATGAAGACATCATTAGCAGAAATGTTAGATATTGTGGAACAACATGTATCTTCGGTTTTTAGAACTAGGTTTACTCCAATGGTCTTATGGGAAGATGTTCTTCATTTCCCAGTTCCCCAAATCTCCCAGTTGGAAGCAGATACATTGCAAGAACCTATTTCCCCTTCAGAAGTCCTAGCAGTTATCAACACACTTCGAACAGGGGTTTCACCAGGGGCAGATGGGCTTACAAACAAATTTTATAAAACCTTTAAAGATGACATGAGTGTAATTTTAGCTGAAGTTTATAATGATATTTTACAATTTGGCTTCATAAATACAAAATTTAATCTCACAATTCTAACTTTTATACATAAAAAAGGGGATGTTACTGATTTGGGTAATTGGAGGCCGATCAGCCTACTGAACACAGGCTACAAGATTCTTTTTTCTTTGCTGCGTAAGAGACTACAAATCATTGCACAAGGGGTGCTCCACCCTGCGCAAACTTGCTCCATTCTCCATCATTCTATTCAGCAAAATTTAAAATTACTTCGAGACGTCTGTGAATTTGGCGCTCAAGATAAATTATCAGGTTTCATTTTAGCTCTCGATCAGTCAAAAGCCTTTGATAAAGTTTCTCATTCTTTTCTATTTCAAGTTTTAGAAAATATGGGATCCCTCGACCCTTTCTTAAATATACTGGCATATTAAACTCTCAGGCGCATTCTTGTCCTTTAATTAATAATCTTTTAGGAAAAGAGATTTAATTGACAAAGGGGGTTAGACAGGGATGTCCTATTAGCCCACTGTTATAATCCTTTGTGTTAGATCCCCTTTAAGAGAAATTGAAAATAATAGAACTATTCAGGGTTTGACTCCATCTTATACCATACCAGCCCCAAAAATCTTGGCATATGTGGATGATTTATGTTTATTGGTAGCAGATGTACAATCAGGGGTAGAGGCGATAAGGGTAATTGAACATTTCTCAGAGTTAAATGGAACTATGCTAAATTATGATAAATGTGGGTGCATGGCTGTAGGCAGGACCCAACAGTTCGTGATATTGGAGGCATATTAGTTACTGATTACCTTAAAATTTTAGGACTCCATTTTGGGGGTGGGGACCTGGCACTCTTGAATTGGAAAAAGTACCTAGCTGTTGGAGAGAACAAGGTACAGCAATGGAAAGCCTGGGGTTTTTCAAAAAAAAAAGGGTGTTGGTGATAAAGAAATTTTTATTACCAGTATTTTTACATGTTTGCTCTGTTTTTCCGGTCCCAATTTCTTTGGAAACCAGACTGTATAGTTGTTTTTTCAGATGGTATGGGGCAGCCGGTTAAATCCTATTAAATGGGCTTTCACATATTTAAAAGTCCCTCAAGGGGGCCTGGGGATGATAAATCCTTTAGTTTTTTTTTTAACTCCTTCTTTATGATAGCTTAATTTCAAGAGAAAATCCTGCCTCAGGACCATCCATGGTCTGCATGGACCCAGCTTTTATTTTACCCATTTTTGACCCAATGGGAGGTGGGGGTATACCAAAATGAAATACTAAATGTGCTGCACCATTTTATGCAGATTCAGCAGTGCGGAAACTCAGGGAATGGAAATTGGGTAAAGCACAATTACATGAGGTTTCCCGGAAAGAATTTTATGCTGAACTTATGGGTAATGTTTTCTCTGTTCAAGTAGATTTCCCTTTCTGTGTTCCTACTAAGCTTCCTCAGGCACTATGCCTTTTAATGGATCACAGGGTGTCGCCTCAAATGTGGGATATTCAATGGCTCAGCTGCCATGGTAAATTGGGTGTCCGGGGGAACTTGAAGCATAAACCCATTGCTGATAGACTATGTATTCGACCTGAATGTACTGATCAGGTAGAAACTCAGGAACATTTTTTTTCTGTTATGTCCTCATACTGTCACATTTTGGTCAGATTTGGCCTTGCGGTGGCAATGGGGTATTGTACACCACATTTCATACCTGAGTCTTATTTTAGGGGATTACTCTGTTTTTTAAGGGAGGTACCATTCGAGTACACTTACTTTAATTTTTGCCTGTATTAAATATTATTTATGGCAAGCCAGATGTCAGTTTTCTTTGCAACATACTATACTTCCTAATATTGTTGTACTAAAACAAATTGAACAAGCTTTAGTTAAACAAAAGATTTTGGAGCAAAATTCATTGGAGAGTCAAGTATTTCTCAGTTTTTGGAGACATATTGTCTGGATTACTTGATTTTCTTTGGTATTATATTTTTCTTTTATTTTTAATTTTTTAACTACAGATTATGGTAGAGTTTTGGTTTTTGTGTTTTTTTTAAACTCAAGGATGTTTGCCTAACTGAATTTACTGTGTTTTCTTTATCCTTTTTTATTTCTGGATGGCTGTATGTGATTTTTCTTTCTGATGTATTGTCTGTCTTCAAATAAAAAATTCACCTACTCTTGTCGGTAGGGGGAACTCTGGTCACCACGATGGAGTGTTCAGTTGATGTTCAGCCCTACAACAGTGAGGATCTATCCTCTAGCGCTATGCTGTTGGCTGAAGCTGCCCCTGCTTTGCTCCCACCCAGAGAAACGTCTTACTGTACTGGAGATGTATCAGACCCTTCTTTCCATTTGGCAAAGCTTTCTGCGTCGGCTAAAACAGAATCTCTGGAGCCTTTCTGTGATTCCTCACCAAGTTTGCCAGTTTCTACTGTGGAACGCTGTGTAATGACTTCACAGAGTGTAATGCTTGATGCTCCCCCTGTTCCTTCCGGTATCGACATACGGAGAGTCTTCGCGACTACTGAGTCACATTCGGGGGACTTGGACTTGCTTATTTTGGATCCACTTCACCCATTGGGACCTTCTACAGACACTCGGACTCTTTCTACTGCTGCTGATGTCATTTGTTCCCGGTTTGGCTTGCAGACTGCCCCGGACATTTCGGACCCTGCATGGACTGCTACAGATGCATTACACCATGCGGGATGGATAAAAACAGTGTTGGGATCCTGGACTCTGGATCCCTCTTGGGACGTCGACAAGCATGGGGTTTTATTCTCCCCTACCAGGCCTGCACCTCTCACCACGAGCTCCACCGAGGTACCTATATTGAAAGACATTAGCAATAAGAAGGACACTATTATTTCTGTTTAGCCTGCTGTTTCTAAGGCTACTTGGGGGGATATTATGGATTTTCATGCTACTTGTTCTGCAGTTGTTGTTCCCCATAGCTCCAACAAGGAGTCCTTAGCTGCAGATGCACCTCTTATTACCCTATCGCAGGTTCCAGAGGCCTCCACTCCTCTCCAGCCTAATCTCTCCTCTGGGCAGACACCTGGTATGGCTCCCAGTACACCCTCACCCATTTTTGGGTCTGTTCCACCAGCCCCACCACTCTTGGATGATCCTGGGGAAGGCACCATGACTGTGACCCATACTTTGAAACCCCCCCCAGACCCCCCTCCTGCTTCTGGCAGAGGGTCTATCCTTTCAGATTTGTTCAAAAATAAACTAGAACAGGCACCTAGACGTAACGCAGTTCGTCTGTGCCATAAGGGTGGCCTTTCCAAATTCCCTGATCGTTATTATGTGGCTCAGACCCTATTGAAAGGTGCCATGCATTTTCAGGCTTCGAACATATATGCCTAGATTCATATCTCAGGGAGGAAACCTTTGATGTCAGTTTCAAGACCAATAGTGGTTTGGATAGATTTTGGCATAAATATGCCACTTTGAAGAATACCCCTCTATGGACTCCTTTTTATGTTATTCCTCTCACTAAGCCAGCAGTTCGTGCTGCCACCATTATGTTTAGGAATGAGGGTGTCAGCATCAGTGACATATACCATTGGTTACAAAACTGGTGTACTTTTTTATCCCTCCGATGCCATTTTAGATGAGGATGGGCTCTGGACGGGTGGTTGGAAGTTTCATGTGAAGCTTTTCCAGGTTAATTCAGAAGTAGTACACTTACCTAACAGTTTTTTCTTAGGTAAAGATAGGGGTGTCTGCTTTTACGGGGGACAGCCTAGAGCCTGCTATAAATGTGGTGCTCACACACATTTAAGCAGCACTAGTGATTTACTAAAATGTAGTTTATGTGGGAGGTATGGGCACCCTAGCATTTCCTGTGATAATGTTTTCCAGTGTAATTTATGTGACGAAAAAGGACATGCGTACCATCATTGTCCCTGGGCTAGCAAGAACCGTACTGAGGGGTGAAATCCTGATGTTCTCATTCAAAAAGCACAGGATAAAGCCCAAGAATGATCTACTATTCAGGTCACTGTGACCAATCCCACGGAAGTCCTTCCCCTCCAACCCTCTCCAGTGATGATGGAGCCTCAGCCAGTATTAGAATCACCTACTGATATGGAGACTGCTCCCCTCACTGCGACTAGTGTAGATTCTATCCCACACCCTACTCCCCTTACAACTCCTGATACTTCCCTTATGGATTCCGAAGGTTTTCAACTTGGCAGATGAGTTACCAGGGCAACTGCTCGCAAAACCTTAAAACCCCCTGAAATCTTAAAAGCCCTTGTAATTCCTCTCTCCAATTCTTTTGAATGTTTAACAGGTGGAAGAGAAGAATCTGATGGTGATTCTGATGCCTCTGTCTTACCATCAGACATGGACCTCACTGTTTCTAGGCCTCCTGATGTTTCCTGTAAAAAGCTTACTAGAACCAAAAAGGGGAGTAAGAAACACAAAAATATGGCTATTACAGATGAGAGTGGTTGAGTAATTGTTTGTTCTGGCTGCTATCAGAATAGCCTCTTTCAATGTTTGTAGCTTAAAAAGCTACAAGAGATGGATTTTTTTTTATCTTGCTACTTCTCTCCCCATAGATGTCTTCCTATTACACGAAACTCGCTTACCTACCCTTTTTGAGGTTCAGCAGCTTAAACGAGGGTAGATTAAGGGCCTCTCCTATTGGACTTTTGGGGAATATTTAGCTGATGGCATGACTATCCTGTTTTTTTTCCCCAACATTTTCCATTTCACGCATTATAGAAGTTTGTCCTGGCAGGGCACTGATCCTTGACTGTACTTTTCATGACCATTCCTTCCGTATAATCAATATTTATGGCCCACAAACCAAAGCTGCCCGTATTCATTTATTTGACCTTATTAAACCGTATTTGTGTACCAGGAAACATGTTATTTGGGAAGGGGACTTTAAGTGTTCTATTGATGTTTCCTGCAGGATGGCAGCGGGGAAAAAAATGTATTGTGACTCCCTTGCTTTGTCCACTCTGATAAAGGATGCAGGTTTCACTGATGCATATCGCTCCTTGCATTCTGCTGCTGGATACACATATTACAGATCCATGTATCACACTTGTATTATTTTTTTACCTCTCGACATTGTATCCCTCATCAGGTTTCCCTTTGTCCCACAGAGCTTTCTGATCACCATTTACTGACAGGTATATTTCTCTTAGATACCGCCCCAACGTCTCTTTCCTCAACATTTGCTAAGTGGAAACTGAACAATTCTTTGTTCTATTCTCTTTCTATCCAAGCACAAGTTTGCACACTCTTTCAAGCCCAGATTTCAGTTGTTTGCTGTTATGTCTCTGTCTGGGCATGGTGGAAAGATACAAAATTAGATATCGGTAATTTTTTTCAGACTGTGGGGAAACGGGTGGTCCGAGATAAGTACCTTACATGCTTAACTTACAGGAATCAGCTATATAAATTGATGTCTCTCTCTGTTTCCTCTCATATTGATTGTTCCTCTCAAATTACCAATGTCAAACGTCGTATGTTTGCACATCAATACGACAGTGCCCCTACTTTAGATTTTTTTATGCTGGTGGGTACTTCGGCTTCCCCCTCTGCGAACCCATTTTCAACCTACAAAGACAGACTTCAGTCTACCGTTATGCATGGTCTTTCAGATCAACAGGGTAAAATTGTTTATAATATTCCTGGTATGCTCTCCATTGTTAGTTCTCATTTACAACAACAATTTTGTAGATTGCCATCCAAACCACCTGACCTGTCCTCAGTTTTTTCGGCTCTGGTCCCACAGCTTTCTGTGCACCATATTTTGGAACTAGTTGCCTTACTTACTCAAGAAGAAGTGGCTTGTGCCATTTCCCACCTTAAGTTAAAGGTAGCCCTGGGTCCTGATGGCCTTACACATGAGTTCTACAAAACATTTTGGGATGATTTACTAGAAATACTGACTCAAGTTTTCAATTATATTCTACAAACCTCAGATAAGATTCCTGATTTTGGCATGTCTTTTCTAAAATTTATCTATGAAAAAGGAGATACCTGCTCTTTACAAAATTGGAGACCTCTTCATCTTCTCAAAACGGACTTTAAAATCCTGTCTAGAATACTTAGCACATGCTTACGCCATGTTGCTCCTGATCTTATTGACCAAGCACAATTGTGCGCTATTCTGGGATGCTCTATTCACACTAATCTATTTCTCCTAAGAGAGATTTTTGAGGCTAAACAACATAATATTATTTCGGGTTTTGTCCTCTCACTAGACCAAGCAAAAGCATTTGATTCACTACAGCACTCCCATTTATTTCAGGTCATGGAAACATATGGTATCCCAACAATCTTTCTTCACTGGCTCACCCGTATATTTTCCCTAACCTATTTTGCTCCTGTGATTAATGGTTTTGTGGGTAATACTCTTCTCCAGATGGTTGGGATCCATCAAGGATGTCCGTTCAGTCCGTTATTATTTACTTTTGCATTGGACCCAATTGCTCAACAGATTAGATGGGACTCTCAAATTATTGGTGTAGCACCTCACCCTGATTTACTCCCAGTGAAGATTACTGCATATGCTAATGACGTAGTGTTATTTGCCCATAATAAAGACTCTGGAGATCAGGCAGTCTGATTATTTCAGGCCTTTTCTTTGATTTCAGGGGGGGCACCGTTAATCTTTAGAAGAGTGTCTCCATTCCTTTAGATCCTGAGTCTGCAGTAGTGTCTGAAGTGGGTGGTATTAGGACTTGTACTTCTCCCCAACGAATCTTAGGGATATGGTTCAATGTCATGGACATAGCTACCTATAACTGGGAAAAATGCCTTTGTATTGGGAAGTATAAGGTCACACTCTGTAAATCATGGAAACTGGGAAAGAAAAAGACAGTATTAGTTGTTAAAAAATTCATCCTTCCTATTTTTTTATTTCTTAGCTATGTATATGCCCCTCCCAGACACTTAGAAACAAGACTTTTTAGTGTATTTTTCCAGATGATCTGGGGCAGCCGCCTCAATCCAGTTAAGCGTGACATAACCTACTTACCAGTACATCAGGGAGGGAAGGGTATGATTCATCCGATAGCCTTTTTTCTTTCTTTTTTTCTTTTTCACCTTTTTCATAGCGTTCGATACACGTCCCATATTTGTGATGCCTGGGTCAGCAATGTCATGCGCTATATAATGAATAATTGGGTCACACTCCCACCTACACATTCCCATGTTTCTTGTTTCCCATCTTATGCTGTGAATAGTTTCCGTAAGCTACGGTTTTGTAAACTTAGTAAAGCATCCATTTTAACGCCATCCAGAAAACAAATATATACTACTTTTGTAAATATTACAAGACCGATGTTACAGTTTCCAGGTTGTCCTTCATCCCAAATGGATTGTGCTTTGGGTATACTTCAAGATAAAAGAACCCCACTACACATGTGGGATGTTACCTGGCTGTGTTGCCATGGAGGATTGCCAGTTCGGGGAAATCTAAAGCACAAATCCTCTCAGGACCGATATTGCCCTAAACCTTCCTGCATTCAAATAGAGGAAACTATGGCTTATTTCTTTTTTGACTGCAAGGATGCTCTTTTATTTTGGAAAACACTAGCCAATAAGTGGAAGTGGCCATTTCTTAGTAGAACCACGTATCAGATCTTGATCTTGGGTGACTTCTCTGTTCCTTGGACCTAATGTTTTCCTAGTACTCTCAGAGTGATTTTTGCTATCTGTAAATACTATATGTGGCAGGCCCGCTGTCAATATGTCTTACAGCAAATTCCAACTTTTCCACTTACTATTATACAACAAATGGAAACTGCTTTATTGAATATTATGGAGTTAGAGCATAACCAGCTTCCATTGCACCACTTTACTTCCTTTTGGAAAAATGTCGATTTTTTGCACTAGTTGCCAATGTTAGCTATTTGAGATGCACTGACTGTATTTTCATTTTTGTATATTTCTTTTTTTCTGATTGATGTATAATGTATATATAACTGTTGTATACTGTCTGGCCTTTTGTTTTGCTTTGTTTGATGCCTTTCTATGCCTGATGTTATGTTTATTTTGCTTAATAAAATTCCCCTACTCTTTTCGATAAGTGCCATGGGATCTTTAACATCCACCAATCCAGGGAGCTGGGACCTCGGTTTAACATCTCATCTGAAAGACGGTACCTCAGAAGTGCAGCACCTCTCTCATGCTGCACTATAGTGTCAGTACTGGGATATTAACCCAAGTGCCAGATGTGGGAACGGAACCCACAGCCCTCTGATCTCCCGGCCTCAGAGGCGAGTGTGCTACCTACTGAGCCACTGACACTGACAATATGACATCTGTATGTGAAACTGACACTGACCAGATAGTGGGAAGAAGCAAGACAGAGAAGAAAACAATGCTCACACAAAAGGAAGACCTGGTGCACAAACAAGGCTGTCTGTGAAACTTCTAGGCATCTGTGCTACAGCACTTATTTTTCTTTTATTATGTCCTCTTTGGCAACTTCTATTACTAAAACACATTAAATGTATAGTTTATTAAATCTTGACATAGGATAACTCTCGAATAACTCCCAAATAAGTTTTAAGACATTCCTTTTACGGGAGTCAAGAACTGTGCAAAAGGTCAAGTGCTATTTCTTCAAATTTGTTTACAAATTTCCACAGTAAAAGTGTGGAGAATACAGATGCATGTACAACTAATCTCCTATACATTTTCAACTCGGAGAGAAGTTAATATGTGTGCAAAATCAAACACAAAATTTATAGTTTTGTTCTCAAGTTATTTTATTTTAAATCATACTGGACTACTGATGGACTGAGCGAAGAAATGTTTAGATAAAATAAACTGATGACTCCAGGCTTAGGAGGTCATTAAAATTGTAAAAGGTCAAATTCTGAAACCTTAAATGAACTCATTAAGACCATTCTTCTTAGTGTGTAATTATAATGAATTAAAGACATTTGAAAGGATAGTGACAAAATGGAATATCTGTTATGAATATAGACCTACAATTATAAAACCATTGTGATACATTTTTTTAGGATCAGAGGAATGGTACGAGGCTGCCAAAATTATGGTGATCTCACTGCTTCAATGCTTCAGTGTGCATGGATCAAACCAAAAAGAGCCATAATAAAATCTTCTATCCTCTCAAAAAAAGTGTACTTTATTATAGTCGATTTAACCTGAAAATAGAAAATAGCAATAAGTAAGTAAAACAATCAAGATGAGATTTCAGAGTTCTCAAACAATACATTGAAGCTGAGTCATAATAAAGGCTTCTATCTTCTTCAAAGCAATTATGTTTTGTTTTGATATATTTAATATTCCGTATCTAAGTAAACACTACAAAAACTTTACTGGGTGTTTAGAAACAGGCAAATGCAATGAGATACAGAAGGAAGTCAAAACAGTATTTGTTGCAGTGGCTAGTAACACGTCAAGGAGCTCACTTGATCACTCCAATGGGGGCCACCCACTGACACTACTGACCATTGGTGGGCACCGGTAGCAGAGGAGGAGCTGGGCAAGTGCTGTAAGCAGTCAGTGTAGTAGTAGTAGGAGGAGAAGAAGAAGGCAAGGGAGGCAGAAGGCAGGCAGCCTGCCATAGTCCAGCTCTGTTTTTAAATCCCAGGCAGTGCCTGGCTGGCTATAGCAATCATCTGTGCAGCAGCCTTCCATCTATAGGGATTAAGGGGACTCAGTTTAGCTGTTCTGTTGTATTCAGGCAAGTCCGAGCTCCATTGGACTCGTCCCTGACACACCTCTGAAGTGCGGTTCTACTGAGAGATATTTCTTGTGCACATGCAAGGAAACATAAAAAACTATAAAGAATTTAGCTTACTGACTACCCACATTTGAAAGGCCTTTTGTCTTGAACACAAAATATAGAATAGTGTATGGGAGCCCATCCACAACAAGGCTGTGTTTTCATCGAGAGTGTTGATGACATCAGAGAGACCTGAAGAGTGAAACTCGAGAGGTATCCGTGATGTCATCAACTCCCGAGATGGGAAACACTGCCGAAGTTATGGATGGGCAACCATCTACTATTTTATATAGTATATGGTTTCCCACAATGTGTTTGTACCTTGTTAACACTTGCACACTGGTCCTGGCTAGATTCCCGTTCTCTCCACTTCAGTCCCCAATAATTCCGGTACTCGTCACTGCATTCCTGTCCTGAGTCCTGTCCCCGAAGATATAGGTCCTTCATGCAGCAGTCATGCTCTGCTCTGACAACTGTGCCAGTAATTTAAAAAAAATGCAAAAAACTGCAAAGTAACAGTTTGGATACAAGGAACTGACTTTAATCGTCCGTGTCCAAACTGTGTCTATGAAGTACTCGCCGACCGCACCACTCACTAAGTACAAGTGCCATTTTCGAGTGAATATTTTGAAAACAGCACTGTTGCAGCCAATCAGATGGCAGGTTAAGGATAAAAAGTTGTTGTACTATTGATGTGATGTCAGAACGATAGTACAACAACTTTTTTTGACCTTTGAACTGCCCTACAACAAGATTTGGAAAACCTTTGTTTTCCATACACAATAAGCCCTAACCATATACTATAATGTAAAATAATGTACATGGGGCACAGAAATTCAGGGGCAGAGTACGCGTGGGTGAAGTACTATTGACAACATTAAGAAAGCACACATTCAAGAAAAACACATTTTTGCATACAGTTGATTACTGTTTAACAACATTGTGCATCTATGGCTGCATCTGTACATCTGATGCAAACCTAGAAACACAATCCACATGTGGGGGGGTGGAGGATGCCATAACTGATTCCTTGTTTTTGAGTTAAATGGGACAGTTTTTTTACAGCAAAAACAAGGAAAGGGGTTATTTCTAAAATGTGCAGATGAGCATGGGGACCACTTTTTTTCAGAGCATGCCACCACTGGCAACTACCACTTCAAGACTGCAACTACCCCTGCCTAATACAATCAGGAGAAAAAGAGAAGTAGTCTACCAGCATTGCGATCAATATGGTTAAGGCGCATTTACCAGAAACTGCTGCTTAGAAAGGAATGAGAGAGTGACTGTGATGACGAGCAAGTTCCCTACCAGATCTTTAGTTTGTTAATAGAATCCTCCTGAGTCTGATTTTTGCAGCTGCGTGGGTCAAGCTCTATGGATGTTATGCCATCATCAGATTTGTATAAGAGCACTGTGGAACCATGTAACCAGACCACTGTCTAATGTGCTGCCACAGTGCTCTGGAATAGTTTCTAGTGATTCTGTTTATGCAGCCCTTCCTGTTCACAGGCCGCATAAACATACCCACTTCCTGGTGCACTACTTTTCCTTTTCACAACTGCAGAAGTGAAGGCCACCATGTGCAACATGATGGCACTGACTTAAACTGCATATGCATGACTATCGTGAATACGTATTTATGTCAGCACTGCCATGTTGCACATGGCTAACTCGAGGGCAAACTGCACATGTGCTAGTATCATGCATGTGCAGTACTGTAATCACTGCAGTATTACTTGTGGCTGACTCTGATACAGCGAGAGCATTCACCACTCTTACCATTCCTAAATGATCTCCACATCCATATTGGCTCTGATTAGACCCTGTTTCATTAGATTCAAAAAAGTATTGAAACCAGGCAATGGAAGAATATGAACTTAACTATAGACAACACATGGAATTCCTTAGTAACTTTACATTAAATCCTATTAGGGCAGAAATGTACAGTTTCATTTGTATTATTTATCTGAGTCTTTTAATGTCATAGGTGCCTATGCCCGAATGGGTGGGTCATACACACTGGAGGTGCGTACCCCATCTGTGTAGCTCCACACCCATGGGCAGGTGCACACAAGCTGGTATTCATGAAAGGCCACCACCTGTCCATGGACCTGCCCCTCCAGCATGCAGGACCACACATGGCATTTGGGGGCAGATTAGTAGACCCATTTGGGCAACCAATTGGATACCTGTATCGGGTCCAGGAGTGGATTACTTTTTCGGTGCAACGTGGGTCTGACTGCATGAATAGCACCCACAGGCACCCAGACCCACACTGCCATGCTTACAGTCCAGCAGAACACCCCACCCTGGAACAGCCCCTGAAGCAGTTCATACTGCACTGAGGGCACCCCCAGAGCACCTCCTCCCCATTCCTAGAAGTACAGGTCACCTCCCACTCCTGGCACATGTCTGTCTGGTCCCCTGATTGCAAACAACATATCCCCCCTACAAGTTGCAGCATAGTCCCCATGAATGGCATGTCATCCCCTAACCCCCCCAACATGTGGCAGTGCCATGCCCAACCCCACTCTGGCCCCAATCCCAGTAACCCTGCCTCTCAATGGTGGACATTGTTCTCCATCACCCCCAGGGCACTGACATCACCCCTCTGTCCCCTGTGTCTGCCCATTGGTGCTCTGGCTAGGACTGGCCAGTGGCACAGCCCTACTCGCACTGCCTCAGCCACAGGCTGTCCAATGGATGCTAGAGCATGCCTCTATAAATAGGTTGAACACCCCAGCATCTGTTGGATGGCTGGCTGCTAAGAAGGTGTAATGAGGGCTGTGCCACTGGCCATTCTTAGCTGTGGCACTGATGAGCAGGTATGGGGGATGGGGGGGTTTGTTGGTACCGTGGGGGGTGGGGTGAACATTGTCCACTATGATGGTTGGAGGTTATGTGATATGAGCTGGCCAGGTGTTGTGGATACAGCCCAGGAACCATATGTGGCTGCTCTGGCTTGGGGTGTGTGGGTGGGTTTGGCACTGTTATTGGGGACGAGGCACAGCCTGCGGTTATGTTGGGCTGAAGTCTACAGGAACTAAATTCCACCACCTCAGTAATACTTCTATGGCAGTTTCCACCATGGCTGTTCTTGTACTCCATTGACTACTACAGGAGACATCCTCCAACTTGGACCAACGGTTCCACCACCTAGAAGACTGATGTGAGTGTTCCTCCACCACAGTGTCTCCAATATAGCCACTGGACATGGCTGCAATATGTGGGGTGGGCAGGATCATGGGCCTGGGGTGTCCACTTGAGGGAAGACACACATACGGGGCCACCATGTATGTGGAGGGCTGCTGCCCACACCTCGGGAAGGGGGAAGCCATGTGAGTGGGAGGCTGCCTTACTGCTGCTGAGCTGCTGTGGGGGCAGGGCTGAGCACATAGTGCAGTTATGGCAGGGTCCTCCCTGGCATAACATGCACCCTCCTTTACCCCTCTGTGCACTGAGAAAAAGCAGAGATACTGAACGAATATTTCTGTTCGGTATTCTCAAAAGAAGAAATGGGGAGGTACCTAAACCAAACAATAGAAGCACTCTAGATAGGGGGGTCGATACCAGTCCATTCACAGAAGAAAGGGTCCTGAAAGAACTCCTAAAACTGTAGGTGAACAAAATGGAGCCTGACGGGATTCACTCCAGAATTCTAAAAGAACTAAGGGGAGAACTAGTGAAACCACTGACTACCCTTTTTAACAAATCATGGGAGGATGGTATGATACCAGAGGAGTGGAGGAGGGCAGATGTGATTCCCCTTCACAAAAGTGGGAGAATGGCAGAGACTGGAAATTACTGACCTGTTAGTTTGATAGAGAAAATGATGAAATCACTTCTGAAATAATTATTGAGTACCTAGAGGCCAGTGGGGCACAGGACCCAAGGCAGCATGTATTCACAGTGGGAAGGTCATGTCAGACAAATTTAATAGATTTCTTTGACTGGGTGACCAAAGTAGTAAACAGGGAGGGGCTGTGGACATGGCCTGCCTAGATTTTAGAAAGGCATTTGACACAGTACCACGAAAAAGATTAATAAACAAGTTAGCCACACTAGGAGTAGGTCCAAGTGTGGTAGCCTGGATAAAAACTGGAGTAGATGACAGGATGAGGAAGGTAATAGTAAATGAAGTCCACTCCAAAGAAAGGGGGGGTTCCTAGTGGGGTACTCCAGGGTACAGTACTGGGACCAGTCCTCTTTAATTACTTTATAAGTGACATTGCAGAGAGACTGGAGGGAAAAGTATGCCTCTTTGCAGATGACACACAGATCTGCAACAGGGTTGATGCACAAGGTGGGGTGGAAGGGATGAGAAGGGAATGGCAAGGTTGGAGTAATGGTCAAAAGTATGGCAGCTTAGATTCAGTGTAAAGAATTTCAACGTAATGCACCTGGAAAACAAAAACCCAGGGGAAGAGTACACAATGGAGGGAGAGGTACTAACTACAACAATAAGGTCTGGTCAGAGCCAATATGGCTGTGGAGAGCTTTTAGGAGTGGCAAGAGCATGGAAAAGGATATGTTGTGCATTCGCTGCACTGGGGTCAGATGTAAATAATACTGGAGCTATTACAGTACTGCGCATGTGTGATACTTGCACATGTGATGTTTGCCCTGTAGTCAGTACTGCACAACATGTTGATGCTGACATAACTATGTATGCACGATAGTCATGCATGCACAGTTTAAGTCAAAGTCACCATGTTGCACACGATGGCTGTCAGTACTGCAGTTGCAGAACAGAAAAGTAGTATGCCTGGAAATGGATATTTTTATGCAGCCTTTGGAGGGGAAAGGCTGCATAAACAGAATCACTGGAACTATGTCTGAGCACTGTGGCAGCACATTAGGCAGTAGCCTGGTTACATGCTTCCACAGTGCTTTTATACAAATCTGATGATGGCATGACATCCATGAAGCTTGGCTCATGCAGCTGTACAAATTACACTCAGGAGGAGTCTATTAACAAACTAGAGATCTGGTCTGGGACTTGCTCATCATCACAGCCACATTTTCATTCTTTTCTAAGCAGTAATTTCTGGCAATCGTGCCTTAACCATATTGATCTCAGTGCTGGTAGACTACTACGGGTTTTCCGCTGATTGTATTGGGAGGGCAGTAGCAGTCTTGAAGTGGTAGCTGCCGGTGGTGGCATCACTGGAAAAAAGTGGTCTCCATGCTCGTCTGCACATTTTAGAAATTATGCCTTTCTTGCTTTTGCTGTAAAGAAACTGACCCCTTTAACACAAAACAAGGAGTCAGTTATGGCCTCCACCCCCCCCCCTTTGCTTCAGGTGAGGAATGTCATTATGGGTTTGCATCAGATGTACAGTGGCAGCCATATATGCAGAATACTGCAAAACAGTAATCAACTGTATGTAAAAGTTTTGGTTTTTTTTAAGGTATGCTTTCTTAATGTTGTCAGTACCACTCCACCAATGTGTACTCCGCCCTGGATTTCTTTACCCCAAGTGCATTATTTTACATTTTTGTGTTCAGGACAAAAATGCCTTTCAAATGAGGTTAGTCACTAATCTAAATTCTTTATACTGCAAGAAACATCTTCTGATAGAATGACATTTCAGAGGTGTGTCAGGGATGAGTTCAATGCACAGCGGGCTTCTACCTGGCAGACCAATGGGCATACAACCAGACTGTGACACTAGTCACAGTTTCACATCTGGAATCTGTTCTCTTGTTGAAAGAAATAAAGTGCTCAAATGAGAGTGCTTCATTCCTTTCATTCATGCATGTACTGATCTTACTACTTGTCTCCCCACCAATCCTGCAGATGTCCAGGTACCCAGTCATATACTGCATCCCTCACTCTGTGTGCCATAAGCAGTAAACAGTCCTAGCAGTAAAGAACAAATTAATATTACTTATCCTTCCCCAGACAAATGTTCGCGTTGAACTTGTTTGTGTCTCTGTGTGAATGACAGTGCATGTTCTTGCCCCTGAGCTCCTCTCTCTCCAGTGCTTCATGTGTGCCACAATGCCCAGCATGAGGATTTCTCTCTGTAGTGGTACCCACTGACCAGCCCCATGGATCTCCTAGTGTCCATGTTTCCTCAGTGTGCCACCCACCACACCACATAATACAAGGAGCAAAAGTGCTGAGAAGTGAGGCAGCATTGCCTGTAGAGCTGTAGCTTAACCCTGGATGGCAGGGAGAGGGAGACATGGGCTGCAAGGACAGACACTGAGAAGGAGAGGCAGCAGCACCCCCCCCCCAAAAGAGAGCACAGGATCAAAAGAGGTGGTGAGTGGCACCAATGTTAGGGATAGAGTGGAGAAAGAGCCCCAAACAGTGACAGCAACATGCTGAGATGTGGCGAGTAAGTGAATTGAGGTATTGCCAGGTGACAGGCTGTCACTTTTGCAGCACCACTTTGGCAGTGTGAAATTGGAGGCAGTGCAATGTAGTGACCATATCCACAATGACCAGTGGCTCCCAGACCTGCACCTGAACAAACATTGATTTAAATATGTGGCCTATCCCCTAGCAGCGTCTACTCCTTCCCCTCCACCCTCTCCCACTTCAACCCCTTGAGAGAGACACAGCAACAGTGAGAGCCGTTTCCAGTGTGGCATATATGTGAAGGTTCAATCTGTTCCAGTCAGAGACGGTGTCAGTCCCCCTCCCCCTAAAAGAGAAGTGGAGTACAGTCTCTGCCTGAGCTTGGTTGTCATCCATTTTATTTCCACTAAGTCTTCTGGCACCTTGCTATCAGTCTGACTCTCTGTTTGTCTTTCTGAAGCTTAGTGAAAGCAGACAACAGATACAGAGAGGCAGAGAAAGTGGCAGTAAGAGTGCCATGAATGGGACAGAGAGCAGTGCTGCAGAGTTTTCCTTTCACTGTGGGAGGGGAGGAGAGAGAAGAGAGAGAGAGAGAGAGAGAGAGAGAGAGAGAGAGTGTAAGACAAACTTGATGCATCTATTCCACCACTGCACAAAAGGAGCACCCAGACAAAGCCAGAGACAAATATGTGGGTCACATATCTGCCCCTTCATATTGACTAGCACAGAGTAGGGTGGGCACTGGATGGGCACCCATGGGTAGTTGCTGCCCCTTACACCTCCAGCTCACATCAGCACATATGGAACAATCTGCAGTAGCCACAGACTGATGTAGGTTACACATCTTCCCCTCCACACTCATCCCACTCTACACAGATTGGCAAAGTGACAAGGTGACCTACATGTGGGTATCCCAAGGTAAATAGTAGACTGTGGCCTGGTAGAAGTTGGCGATTGGTGCCTCCTCCACAACCATCCCACTACTGCACATTGGCTGCCCCAGCTAGAGACAGAAATGTGAGTTGCACATTTGCCATGTCACACCTGTTTCTATCTAGCCTGGTGGGCGCCAGGTATGTGGAACTGGGATTGCAGTCCAGATCCACTGGGTGGCCTGAGTTCATTGGCACCCAACACATCTTTCCACATTTTTGCACATGTGAAGCATTTTCTCCTTCCATTCCACCTCCTGCATGTTAGGAGCACTCTGCGGGAGCCAATGACAGATGTGGTTCATGCATCTCTCCATCTTCACCCATCTGAGTTCCATGAAAGCTGGCACTGGCATTGGGTGGGCTCCAGGCAGGTGGCTCTGGGATAATGATGCCCCATCCCCCATCCCACCTGTACACAAGGGTATCACCCTGTAGCAGGCAGGGATAGAGATGAAAGTTGCACATCTGCCCCTTCATACCTGTCCCTGCTCCATCAGAGCTAGCATGAAAGTTGGAGTGGGATTTGGGTGACTGGCACTTCTTCACCCTATACAACTCCTCTACACTTGCAGAACACTCTGCTTCAGCCAGGGCCCTCCCACCTAACGTGCTCTACCCATGGAGATCACTCTGAGATACTGAGATATAAAAATGTGGATCTTGTATCTCCCCCTTAACAACTGTTCCCACTCTGTTGAGTGGGTTGGGGTGTTGGATACAGTAGGTGCTCCTGAGTGACTGGTGCCCCCTCTTGTACCCCCACCTATCAACCCAATATTTTACAGCAGCCAGAGAAGAGATGTGGATTGCACATCTGCCCCATCATAAATTGTGCCCATTCCAAAATGTTTCACACACAGGCTGGAGTGGGGTCTAGGATGGTGGCCATTAAGTGACTGCCCCCCCCCATCCCACCTCCACACATGGTGAGCACTCTTCCCTCCTTATACATTTGCACATAGAGAGCACTCCTCCCCCTCCATGGTTCCTTTGCATATGGGGAGCAATTCTCCTTCTCCAGCCCTCTTCCACATGGTGGACAGTGTCTTATGTAATCATATTTGATCTGAAACCTTGTTGAATGCAACATTGTACATATTGTAAATATTAATGCAAAGAAAATTGCTTTAATTTATATTATGTGTCCTTACATTTTGTGTCTCACACCATTTATTTATCATTGCTTGTACATAGGACATCCTTGCAAATGAGCTTGCTCATTGGATTTTATCCCTTCATAATAAATTTGAACTTGAACATGGAAAGTACTCTTCCCTCCATTTCATCTCTACACATAGGTATCAATGCTCCACCTCCATCCCACTTCCATGCATTGTGAGTACTCATCCCCTGACCCCTCCAATGCTCCACCCACTGCATTTTACCTCCCTCACATGGATAGCACTTCTCCCACTGCATCCCACCTCATGCACACAGGGAGCACTCCTCCTCCTCTATTCAACCTCCACACATGGGGAGCTTTTCTCCACTTCATGTCAGCTCTGTACATGGGGAGCACTCCACCTCTCCATTCCATTGCCCATACATGGGGAGCATTGCTCTCCATCCATCCCACTCCTACACATGGGGACACCTCCACACATTTGCATCACTCCTCCTCTACCACCATCCCACCTCTACATATAGAGAGTACTCCTAACCCCATTCCACCTTTGCATATGGCAGCAATGCAACAGCCAGAGACAAAGATATCAATCAGACATCTGCCTTTCCACACCTATTTCCACTCCACATGATAAGCTCCAAGATGGGCAGAGATTCAGTGAGGTTGAGATGTAATGAGTGGGTTGCCCTGGGAGATGGTGCCAATACTCCTCACCACCTATCTGAATGAGAGAAGTCCCACCCCACCCCTGAATCAATCTGTATACTTTTCTCCACTCATCACTTTTCTGCTGATTATCCTCCTGTTTGCTTGCCTTACCAGTCGCTACCCTTCCAAGACAGGACTACAGACCATTAGGCCAGGCAGATTTTCGCCCTCTCCTGGCTTCTCTTCAGACCACACCACCAGTTCCATCCAGTGCCTAGTACAGTTAAGAAGATGTGCCATATGTTACTCGCAGCTCGGCACTGGAAAGATAATTTTTTTCTCTAGTAGACCATACTTCAAGCTCTCCCACAGTTCAACTGAGGCTAGAGAAGAGCAGCATGCAGTCCCACTCTACCACCACAATGGTCAACAGGACACCAAAACTTGCTCGGTGTTGTACAGATGAGGTAGCATAGCAACACTCTCACTATCTGTCTCACGAGGCTTCTCCTGCTCTCTCCGTTGATGATGTCTCCATCTCCTCTGGCCATCAATGGTCCCTTGCATGCACATTGTGTTGCAGTTAGCCCCAACAACTGTGGAGACTGCAGAGGTACTGAGTTTTTTAGCAGCTGAGCCTGAGCCTGAGCCTGAGCCAACCCGAAAATAAAATACAGGAATTTGAATGAAATTTTCTGAGGTAATTTTGGGGATTAGAACAACTTGGACGCCCCCCTGCCTACGCCCATGCAATCCACAACAGTTCAGACACATGCAAGGCTTACACTTAAAGGCACTCCTTCAAGCCCAGTCAGCCCCCCGTCACACAAATGAACACCAACCATGACCCCTCCCACTTCCTCTGCAAGCAGCAAGGATCCCTCACTCTCAAACGGTCAGTCTTATACAAATAGCAGAGTTAGGGGTCCAAGGCTCCAGTCGGACCTGCTGCTGTAATGGAGCTTGAGTCTGCTTGACTACATTAGAGCAGCTAAACTGAGCCCCCTTAATCCTTACAGATGGAGGGCTGCTGCACAGATGATTGTTACAGCCACTCAGGCACCACCGGATATTTAAAATAAGAGCTGGACTATGGCAGGCAGCCTGCCATTCACCACCTCCACCTCCTCCTCTTCCTACAGTGACTGCTTGAAACACTTGCCCAGCTCCTCCTCTGTTACCGGTGCCCACCAATGGTCAAAGTGTCGGAAGGGTGGCCCTCGTTGGAGTGGTCAAGCATGCTCCTCGACTTGTTTCTAGCCCCGGCAACCAATACTTTCTCTTGACTTCCTTCTGTGTCTGGTTGCATTTGATTATTTTCAAAACACTCAATAAACTTTTTTTCTATTGCCTACTTAGATACAGAATATTAAATATATCAAAATAAAATATAATTGCTTTGAAGAAGATAGAAGCCTTTATTATGGCTCAGCTTCAGTGTATGGTTGGAGGACACTGACTTCTCATCTTGATTGTTTTACTTCCTTATTGCTATTTTATATTTTCAGGTTAAATCAAATGTAATATATATATATATATATATTTTTGAGAAGATAGAAGCTTTTATTATGGATCTTTTTGGTTTAAGTCATGCACACTGAAGCGTTGAAGCAGTGAGATCACCACAATTTTAGCAGCCTTGCACCATTCCTCTGATCCTAAATATATGTATCACAATGTTTGTATAATTGTAGGTCTATATTCAAATGGCTTTAATTAATTATAATTACACACTAGGAAGAATGGTCTTAATGAGTGCATTTACAGGTGCCCTTGATTGGGCGGATCAAGCCTGTCGACTGGCAGTTGTGGCTGGAGAAATCTGCCAGCCGCGCACTCTCCCCTATCCACCTCGAAGCACCTTTCTCCTGGGTGCCCTTGACTGGGCAGACCATTCCTACTGACTAGCGTATGTAGCTTGAGGTGTGTGAATGAATTATAGAGAGTTTGTATAAGTAGAGTGAGTGGGGTAATGTATTTTGCATAGTGTGTGTATGGTTAGTGTGTATGTGGGAAGTTTGTTTTAGTGGGGTAAAATTAAATTTTTATGGGTTTCATTTTGAGTAAGTAGTTGGGTGGAGGTTGTTTTGGGTTAGGTCTTTCTTTTGCACATTGAAACCTTGTGCAATCCTGGTATTCTGGTGGGGACTAGACAAGCCAAGCAAAAATGTGTTGGTGCCATGGCCCTGCTAGAATTGCCTATGCTGCCACTTGGTTCCTCAACATTCACCCCTTTACTGACCTCCCAGTCCCTACCATTGCAGCAGGCACTGTAGTGAGGTCAGAATTACTAGGAGGTGAGGGATCTGCAAGGAGCCAAGGGCAGTTGAGGAGGGGGGGTGGAGAGCTGCATTGAGGTTGTCCAGTCCAGAAGATGCCCTGAGTGTAAACAGAGCCAAGGGAGAGGCCAGACTTGTTTGGTCTCTCTATCCAGTGTTCCCACTGGACCGAGTGGGCAGGCAGCTAGAGGACCAGTCGCATCCTCTCATCCTCTTTGGGCAGTGCTTTGCAATACCAGGTTGATAAGGAACAAGACTGCCATTTTTACAGACTTGATTTGCACTGTCAACCTGGTTTGCATAGCGGAGACCTGGCTTGGTGACGATGCCTGCCCAGTTCTTGAGGCCGCCATCCCTACCAGGTATTTGGTAGTGAACTGCCTGAGGAAGGATCACAGGGAAGGGGGTGTGGTCATTGTTTTTTGAGACAGCCTGGGCTTCATGGTGCACCAGGTTGGTGACACTTGATCGTTTGAGTCCATTACCATGTGTGGGGGCATAGAAGCAGTTTCAGGACTCTCCTCATTTACCACCCTCCTGGGGTGGGGGGAGATTTCCTGCAGGAGGTGGTGGACTTCTTTGTCAGCCAGGTCCTGCAGTCCCCCAGGTGTTTAATCTTGATGAACACCAATGCCTGGATTGATGATGAATCCTCGCACTTTGGTTACAATCTCCTCCAGTTGATGCATTCACTGGGCCTGTCACAAAAGTTTGCTTCTGCGAATCATCAGCATGGCCACACACTCAATCTGGTGTTCCAGCTGGGTGTTGAAGTTGATAACCTCAAGATTGATTGGGTCACTTGGTCTGATCACTGTACCATTGAGTTCATGTTTGGGTCCCCCCCCCATAGTCCCCCGTGGAGATGGTCAGCTATCACCCTTTAAGGGGTGTGCACCCTGAGGGACTGTTGGCACTAGCTGACCTATCTCAGGTTGACGGAGCATGTGCGATTGGTTCTGGGAGGCAGTAGCCACTTATAATAGGGTGGTCTCTGAAGCTGTGGATGCTCTCAAACCAGTTCTTATATGATCCAGATCCTCTCACTTGAGGTCACCCTGGTTTGATGGGGACCTCAAGGTGATGAATATCAAGGGTCAGAGGTTGGAGCATTGTGGTTTGAGCACCCGGCTGGAGGCCAATAGGCTGGCCCTACATGCTCACTATGTTGAGTACCAAGGGGCAATTTCTCATAAGAAGGCAAAATTGCTATTTCAGACTGTAGGCAGGCTTCTTCACCCAGCCTGCCTGAAAAAGCATTGTCATCCACCCCGTGTGAGGAGTTTGCTCTGTTTTTCTCCAACAGTTTGTTGGCCATCCAGTCGGGGATCCCGCCAGGGAGGTATTCACCTTGTAGTGGTTGGGCTGGGGATATCAGATGCTCTCCACCTGTCTGGGAGGAGTTTAGGCCAGTGGAGGTGTCTGATGTGACTAAGGTGATTTTAGAGCTGAAGCACACTTTCTGTGAACTGGACCCAGCCCTGATGCATTTCTTAATGGGATGTGTTGAGGTTGTTGGCCTGGTGTTCGAAAAGATTGCCAGGTGTTGCACTGTCTTGAGCCAGGTGAATGTGCCTGGAGACTCCTGGCTCTTTGCCGTAAGCAAATTGATTCCCTCAAGGCTATTCCCAGTTTACAGCCCAACCCTGCTGGTCTGATTCTTACCCATCCTAGGGAAATTGTTAATGGCTTTCACTCTTTCTTCAGCTCTTTAAATAGTTTAGATTCAGCTCCTGGCCCTTTCACCCAGCAAAGCCCCTGATCAGGCACTTCTTGGTGCAACTATTCCTCACCACCACACGCAACACCAAACAGCTATCTTTAGATGCCCTCTCCTCAGGTACAGTCCCAGTGCTGACCCAGCTATTTTTTGAACTTCAGTGCTCTCAGGCTGCTTCCACTTGATTGGCTGCCTTCACAGCCAGCTATCTCCCAATTGGTGTCTTTTCAGCCTGGACACTGCAGCTAAGCCTCTGAGTGGACACTTCTCCTGTCAGTTCTGTGGCTAATCTTCACCACCACATGCTACACTGAACAGCCACTTCTAGAAGCCCTCTTCTCAGGTACAGTCCCAGTGCCAACATGGCTATTTTTGAACTTCAGCACTCTCTGGCTGTTTCCACCTGATTGGCTGCCTTCTTGGCCAACTATCTCCCGATTGGTGCACCTTTTCAGCCTGGACACTGCAGGTCTATCGGCTTCACCGCCACTCTGTACTCCTTAATTTTCTACTAATTTGTACTGCCTAGTCTAATTTGTCAACTGTCTAAGGAGTGTTTGCTAATGCCTAATGTTTATTTGCTACTGTATCCTAACTACAAGATTGTTTTGCTGACTTGCCTCTAAGTTTATTTCCTAATTTTCTCTTTCTTTGCTCAGCTTCATGTTGCTTTCTGCCTCCTCCATCTCCCTCTTCCTTCAAACCCCCCTTCACAATGCTAGGTGCTGACCAGCCAAACCTCACCTTTCCTCCTCACCTCTCTGGTCCTGTGAGCCACCCCCAATTAAACTACTTTATTGTTCTATAGCTCTGTGACCCAGCCCCCTGTTTAAGCCCTCTCTGCCTCTCTTAGATGTCTTCTGACCCCTGCTGCTCTGTTGTCACCAGCTCTCAACAGCTCCCGCCCTCTCATCTATCATCTTGACCTTCTCAGCTACCCCTGCCCCAAGCTACCAAATATAAGTAATTTGCTGCTCTTTTCCTCTCTCCACAGTTAAGCCCCTGATCAAGCACTTCTCCTGTTAGCAGCGCAGTCATTTCTCACCACTGCACACCGCACCAAACAGCTGCCTCTAGACACCCTATCCTTAAGTACAGTCCCAGCACCAACCCGGCTATTTTTGAACTTCAGTGCTCTTAGGCTGCTTCCACCCGATTGGCTGCCTTCATGGCCAGCTATCTCCTGATTTGTGTGCCTTTTTAGCATGGACATTGCAGGTATTTTGGTTTCACTGCAGCCCTGTACTCTTTAATTTTCTACTAATTTGTCCCGCCCACCCATCCTGGCCCCAACCTCTATTAAATGCACTTTGGCTCGACCCAGAACATTTTCTCCCTTCACTCTATTGGCCCCCTATTGCTCTAGCCTGACTCATGCTGTTTAACTCATTCTCTCTCTCAGACTCAAACCCCCTTAGTTCCCAAACTCTTCTAGTGCACTTAGACAGCTCACCCATATGTCTCCGTCTCTCTCTCTCTCTCTCTTTCTAATCCCCTTAGCTCCCCATACTCTTCTAGTGCTAATAAGTTAGGACACCCTTACTGTCAAGCCACCTGGTAGACCTCAGCTAGTCAATTACTATCTAGCAAACTCTCTTCCTTACCTCTATCCCCCTTACTTCACCTACCACACTAGTGCATAGAATCTACCTGCTGGGTCTGCTCTGCCAGCTGATCCACCTGTCTTGCTCTACTCAGGAATCATGTCCTCCTTCTTCATCTCTCTCCCCTGTGGGGCTTCCCCCTACTTTTCACCCTGCTCTCTTTTCCTCCCCTTCTATTTCAATGTACTTCCACTCCCCCTCACTCCTCCTTCACATACCCTACCACCCTGCTTACCCCCAGCATCATCCAAATGGCAGCCTGTAACAGGAGGTTCAGTTTTGAAGGATAAAACTGACTCAGAGAAGATGCAATAACCCCCCCTTTTTTGTTTCTGCTTTCACTCTATCCTGTCTTCTTCTGCTTATTCATATCTATCCTAATTTTCTTGTCAGGGTGGCCAACCTGGCAATTTTCTACTTTGCCTTTACTGTTACTTTTTTTGCTCTGGTATTAAAAAAACTTGCATCGTGTTATAATATATGTAAAGAAGGAGCTGTGTCACTTAAAAGAAGCTCCAAAATGAGTAGAGGGCTGGGTTCTGGGAAAAAGCCTTCAGCTACAATTCAATTAGTGCGTAAGGAAAACTGTGACTATAAACTTGCTGCAAACAGTGGAAAAAATGTTTTAGGCAACACAAACAAAGTACAGGTTTGCAGGAAAGTGCTATAGAACCTGTACAATTACTATAGGAGTTTAATACCCCTGTATTCAAACACTTAAGTTTAAAATTAGAAGGAAATCAAAGCAACTGTGCTTGGTTACTATGGTGCAGATTCTAATAAGCCCCAAAGCAATGAAAAATGTACCCTTGTTTTTAAAACACTTGAAAATGGGCTAAAGCAAGAGAGTATAATTAAAACACTATAGGCAGATTAATTAGAGTTCTGTAAGTGTCAAAAAAGATTCATTCAAAAGGGAGTTGTAATTATTGAAGTTTAGCCTTCTGTGTTTTAGAAGGATGAGTTCCTCAGCAAGGCGTTGTCTGAAAGTGCAGCAGCCAGATAAGCTGTTTGCTGAAAGTGCAGCAGCCAGATAAGCTGTTTGAGAAAAATAATAAAAGGTTCTGGAAATATAAAACAAGGGATTTGGGAACAAAATAATGCATGACCAAAGTATAGAGTACCATATTATGTGAAACAAACTATAGATGCTACAGTGGTTCACTTATGTGTGTTGTCCTTATATGAACAAAAAGACAATTAAAAAGCTATAACCTTATATGGAGGCAGATAGGGATTGCGCTCCTCATCTCTCTTTTCCATGTTAAGGTTATAGACTGTTATCTGTTCTTAAACAGGTTTGGTTTATCCTTATACTTTTCACATTTGTAAAGAAAAGTTGTTTAACCTAAGGTCTGTCTCATGCTGAAAGGTCCTACTATAGGGCAAGCTGCACCTGAAATGGCAGGTTTTATAGATGCAAGGAAATCTGATGTCACAAAGGAGGAGGGGCTCAGTGAAAACCACACCCTTTCCTTCACTATAGGAGTGCACTAGGAGGATTAGATAGATAGGTTGGTCAGTAGGGTTCTGAACAAGGTGAGAGAAGGATTTCAGCAAGGCGGTAATGTGCAGGCTTTCACATTAACTGAGGAGGAAGGGAACACAGAAATTTCTTTATAGCATCCGAAGCAAGAAATATTTCCTGATATTTGAACTGATGTGAAGAAATATCATCATATTTTTCCTTTCTGTAAATATTGGATTATTTATTTATTTTTATTTTTTGGGGTTTTGTGTTTTTCTAAAATAAAAACGATAAATGCAAAAGTATGCATTTTTTATGCATCATTATCTGGTTGTACGATCTGTTTATTGAGACCCACATGTTACAACTGGTGTCAGAGGTGGGATTTCAACCTCTGGAGTGCTGGAAGGTACTCCAGATGGGGTGTTACACTGAAAATACCCTGACAGATGCAACAACCAGAAGCGGAGGATTTGGATGCATTACATTTGACCAGGTCTGTACGATTGAAGACTGGTGTTCAGTTGTTACCAGGAATTGAACCTGTAACCTGACCAAGAAGGATGGAAGAAGGAGCCACAGCTGCAGCTAGTGATCCTAAGAAGGAGGAAGGCCAGATGACCCCAGCACCAGAGGATCCAGGTGAATTTCTGAAATGGCTCTGTTTATGTCAGCTGGAGATGGAGCGCCAGAGAGAAGAGGACCAGAGACAGAGGGATGAAGACCGGAGGATACAGGTGGAAGAAAGAAGAAGACAAGATGAGAAATGGACAGCAACGTTGAAAGCTATCCAGGACATGATCCAGGGGCAGATGGAAGGGTCAGTGCCTAGAGACATTAATTTAAATAAATTGACTGAAGTGGATGATATTGAGGCATATTTGACTACTTTTGAGAGGGTGGCACAAACTTGTAACTGGCCTAGGGATCAATGGGTGATTTGTTTGGTCCCCCACCTCTCTGGCCGAGCCCAGTTAGTTTACAGCCAAATAAGTGGGGCTGATAGTTCTAATTATGACAGAGTGAAAGAGGAAATTCTGCGGAGGTATAATATCAATACAGAAACCAACAGGCAAAGATTCCATGCCCAGAAGATGTCCAGCATAGATACACCAAGGAAAACCTATGTCTGTTTAAAGGACTACTGTGGAAAATGGTTACAGCCCACCACCAAAAATGTAGACCAAATTATGGAACTCATAATAATTGAACAATTCATACAGATCTTACCTATGGATGTGCAATTGTGGGTGAAAGAACATAAACCCGAAACAGCGGAAGATACTATCAAGCTGAGAGAAGATTATCTGGCTGCACGGAGCACTAGAGCCAGAATTAACCTGAGCAATCCAGGAACATCTAATACACTGGTAAGACCACCGTTTAATACTTCCTCTAATCAGAGACAGTTATATCATAGGGAGAGAGGTGGGAGAGTCCCATACACAGACATAATATGCCACGGTTGTCTTGGGAAAGGGCATATTGTCAGAAACTGCCCCAATAAAAGGTTTGACCCTGCACATCTTGCCCTGGCCAATTTTGGTTATGTGACCTCAGTGGGCATTGTGGAACAACAAACTTTGGGTTTACTGTACTCTGGCAATATACAGACCTTAATCAGAGCTGATCCAGCCCTCAATCTACCCCACAGTGACTCAGATACAGCTGTTCGGTGTGTACATGGGGATATACACCGTTACCCTACCACATGTCTTAATATAACTGTAAACAATGAATGTCATGACATGCTGGTAGGCCTTGTTCCATGACTCCCTGTACCTGTCATTGTTGGACAAGACTTTCCTCATTTTGATCTTTTACTGCAACAGCAGAAAACCACTTCAGGAACTGTTAATGTGGTGACTAGGTTTCAGATGAAAACTCAGGAGTTACAATACATTTTTCCTTTCAAGACTGATTATTTTTGAGACTGTTAGTAAGACCAAAAAGTCTAAAGGAACTAGAAGAGAAGAAAAGAAGAACTGGAATAATAAGCATCAGGCTATGGGCCCACTTCATATTCCAGAGACTTTAGTAAAAGATATTGGACAAGAGCAAAAATGTGATGAGTCACTAACCCCTTTATACTTATAGGTCAACAAGGTTGGACTCCCAGGTCAATCACGATTCATTGAAATAAATGATATTTTGTATAGAATTACTGTTGAACCTGGTACTAATGAAGAACTTGAACAGTTAGTTGTGCCTAAAAAGTATAGAGAACAAATCATGCATTTGGCTCATGATATCCCCATGGCTGGTCATGAAGGGAGAGACCGGACAGTCTAATGAATTCTATCTCATTTTAGTTGGCCAGGGGTCCATCAGGATGTGGCAGCCTATTGTAGGTCCTGTCCACAATGCCAGCTAGTTGCCAAGGGAGGGAAAAAAGATATTTACCCCTGCAACCTATACCGTATGTAACTACCCCATTTGATAGGGTTGCAATGGATGTGGTGGGACCATTGTTAAAGAGTTCTAAGGGGAATCAGTATATCCTAGTTATTTGTGATTATACCACCAGGTAGCCAGAGGCAATACCAATGAGGATGGTTACTGCCCCTCGTATTGCAGAGAAACTGGCGAAGGTCTTTAGCAGGATGGGAATACCTAAGGTTATCCTGACTGACCATGGGAGTAATTTTACATCCATCATGTTACAAGAACTGTACAAATTACTAGGGGAATCTGCTGTTAAAACATCACCATACCATCCCCAAACTGATGGGTTAGTAGAATGTTTTAGAAGACCATGAAATGTATGCTGCAGAAGTATGTGCAGGAGGAAGGTCGGGATTGGGACAAGTACCTACCTTACCTGCTATTTGCATATAGAGAGGTACCACAGGCTACTACAGGGTTATCACTCTTTACCATGCTATATGGGCGTAATCCTAGGGGACCCTTAGATGTAGTGAAGGAGCATTGGGAACGGGGGTCTAATGTAGCCTGCAAAAACATATTGGAATATATGACTGCTCTGAGAAAAAGATTGGTAAAGTATGTGACTATCGCTCATCAAAATGTTGACCAGAAACAACTTAAACAAAAAGAATGCTACGACCTAGGTCTGAAACATAAAACATTTTCTCTCGGTGAAAAAGTGTTACTATTGTTACCTTCCATGGAAAATAAATTGCATATGGGGCAGCAAGGGCCATATATAGTCTTACTCCAGGTAGGCACAGTAAACTATGCCATTGAGATGCCAGGGCATAGACCAGTGAAGAAAGTATATCATGCCAACCTACTGAGAAAATGGATAGAAAAACCAGAGTCACCAATACTGTTTGTTCAGACAAATCCTGATACAGCAGAAGTAGACATAGCTTATGACTTGAATTGATAAAGCTATTAATGACACGGAGGTACATATCAATCCTGAATTGAACCCTGAACAGAGATTAGAAATTGATCACCTTCTGAAATATTTCTCAGGCACATTCATGAAGGAACCTGGGTGGGCTAAGGGTGTGGTCCATGATATTAGGGTTATACAAAGTAAGCCCATTCACCAGAAGCCATACAGACTACCTGAAAAGATCCGGCCAGAAGTAGTGGCTGAAATAAAACGCATGGAACAGGCTGGAGTGATAGTTCCTTCATGCAGTCCTTGATCCTCTCCATTTGTAGCTGTGCATAAGAAAGAAGAGGGCATCAGATTATGCTTAGATTTTAGAAAAATAAACAAAGTGTCTGAGTTTGATGGATATCCGATGCCACGTATAGATGATCTCCTGGACCAAATTGGGTCTGCCAAATACATTAGTACCCTGGATTTAATGAAAGGGTATTGGCAGATTCCCTTGGCCCCTAAAACTCAGGAATTAACTGCTTTTTGTACCCCACTTGGCCTATACCAGTTCACCACAATGCCGTTTGGCCTGCATGGAGCTCCGGCTACATTCCAACGGTATATGGATTTTGTGTTAAGACCTCACAAAAGTTACAGTGCTGCTTATTTGGATGACATTGTTATCTATAGCCCTGACTGGGAGACTCATTTAGTTCATCTCAGTGCTGTAATACAGAGCATCCAGGATGCAGGAATGACCATAAACCCTTCAAAGTGTGCTATAGCTAAAACAGAAACACGCTATTTGGGTTTTATTATTGGACATGGGAGAATCAAGCCTGAAGTAGACAAAATTGAAGCAGTGGCTAATAATCCCATACCAACGACAAAGCGCCATGTCAAGTCTTTCATTGGTTTGGCAAGCTACTATAGACGCTTCATCCCGGAGTTTTCTGCCATAGCTACCCCCTTACAGATTTAACAAAGAAACAATTTCCAAATAAAGTAAAGTGGACTCCAGCCTGTCATGAGGCATTTCATAAAATCAAAGCCATCTTGTGCTCAGCCTCAGTGTTATGAAGCCCTGATTTTTCTAAGCCATTTGAATTGCAGACTGATGCCTCTGACACAGGTATTGGGGCAGTATTGACTCAACATACCCAGGGAGAGGCACATCCCATTTTATACCTTAGCAGGAAATTACATGAAAGAGAGAGAAGGTATTCAACGGTTGAAAAGGAGTGTCTGGCCATCAAATGGGCAGTGGAGGCCCTAAAATATTATCTTTGGGGAAACCAATTTACAGTTGTGACAGATCATAACCCTTTATGTTGGCTGCATTTAATGAAGGACGAGAATGCTCGCATATTACGATGGTAGCTAGCCCTACACCCATATAAATTTACTGTGCGCCATAGAGCTGGTTCTCAGCATCAGAACATGGACTTTTTATCATGCTTTGGTGCTGATCCTGTCAGTGATTCTGCTGTAAAGTTGGATGGTGGCATTATAAAGTGTCTTGATGGCACAACCCCAGGGAAATAGAATGACATATAAACAGTATTGTCTGTTTTTGAATAGATGTTTTGAATACTGTTTATCTTAAGGGTCCCTGGGGGGAACTTCTGGAGTGGGTGGGCGGTAGTTCCAACCCGTCACAGGATGAGGGGTCTCAGTCAACACAACAAATAGTATGTTGACTTCTTGTGGTGGGAGGAGTGTAACAGGAGGTCCAGTTTTGAAGGATAAAGCTGACACAGAGAAGATGCAATAACCCCTTCCCCCCATTTTGGTTTCTGCTTTCACTCTATCCTGTCTTCTTCTGCTTATTCATATCTATCCTAATTTTCTTGTCAGGGTGGCCTACCTGGCAATTTTCTACTTTGCCTTTACTGTCACTTTTTTGGCTCTGGTATTAAAAAACTTGCATCGTGTTATAATATGTGTAAAGAAGGAGCTGTGTCACTTAAAAGAAGCCCCAAAATGAGTAGAAGGCTGGGTTCTGGGAAAAAGCCTTCAGCTACAATTCAATTAGTGAGTAAGGAAGACTGTGACTGTAAACTTGTTGCAAACAGTGGAACAAATGTTTTAGGCAACACAAACAAAGTACAGGTTTGCAAGAAAGTGCTATAGAACCTGTACAATTACTATATGAGTTTAATACCCCTGTATTCAAACACTTAAGTTTAAAATCAGGAGGAAATTAAAGCAACTGTGTTTGGTTACTATGGTGCAGATTCTAATAAGCCCCAAAGCAATGAAAAATGTACCCTTGTTTTTAAAACACGTGAAAATGGGCTAAAGTAAGAGATTATAATTAAAACACTATAGGCAGATTAATTAGAGTTCTGTAAGTGTCAAAAAAGATTCATTCAAAAGGGTGTTGTAATTATTGAAGTTAAGCCTTCTGTGTTTTAGAAGGATGAGTTCCTCAGCAAGGCGTTGGCTGAAAATGCAGCAGCCAGATAAGCTGTTTGCTGAAAGTGCAGCAGCCAGATAAGCTGTTTGAGAAAAATAATAAAAGGTTCTGGAAATATAAAACATGGGATTTGGGAAGAAAATAATACATGACCAAAGATTAGAGTACCATATTATGTGAAACAAAATATAGATGCTACAGTGGTTCACTTATGTGTGTTTTCCTTATATGAACAAAAAGACAATTAAAAAGCTATAACCTTATATGGAGGCAGATAGGGAGCGTGCCCCTCATCTCTCTTTTCCATGCTAAGGTTATAGACTATTATTTGTTCTTAAACAGGTTTGGTTTATCCTTATACTTTTCACATTTGTAAAGAAAAGTTGTTTTACCTAACGTCTGTCTCATGCTGAAAGGTCCTACTATAGGGCAAGCTGCCCCTGAAATGGCAGGTTTTATAGATGCAAGGGAATGTGATGTCACAAAGGAGGAGGGGCTCAGTGAAAACCACACCCCTTTCCTTCACTATATAAACCCTTCACTAGGAGGCTTAGATAGATAGGTTGGTCAGTAGGGTTCTGGCCAAGGTGAGAGAAGGATCTCAGAAAGGAGGTAATGTGCAGGCTTTCACATTAACTGAGGAAGGAGAGAACACAGGAATTTCTTTATAGCATCTGAAGCAAGAAATATTTCCTGATGCTTGAATTGATGTGAAGAAATATCATCATATTTTTCCTTTCTGTAAATATTGGATTTTTTTTTTGTTTGGTTTTGTGTTTTTCTAAAATAAAATGATAAATGCAGAAGTATGCATTTTTTATGCATCATAATCTGGTTGTACGATCTGTTTATTGAGACACACACATTTACACAGCCCCCTCACCAGCACATCATAACTGGACCCACTTCTCTACATGTCCTTTCCCCTCACTCATATCTATCCCTTACTCCTATGCACTACTATGCTTCCTTAAATTTCAACGCTCTGCTCCCAGCCACTCTACCTGTCCCCTAGCCCTGCTAACATGCCCTGGATCAAGAGCACCAAGCTACACTTCATCATCATCACCTTTTTTCTCCTCTCTGCAGGAGATATAAATCCCAACCCCAGTACTCCACCCTGTAAAGAGCCTACCTCTCCCACCCCCTTCCCTGCCTCTACCCTCCTCAGTTTCTCTCTCTCTCTCTCGTGGCCTAAATCCTCCACCTCAACATTCGTAGTCTCCTTTCCTAAGCTAGTCCTACTTCTCCCATTAGTAGTATCCCTCAGTCCTGACATCCTAGTGGTATCCGTGATCTGGCTACCTAACAAAATCTCTGCCACTCCATCACAATACCAGGATATGCCGTTACCCACCAGGACCATATTGGTAGGCGTGGGGGCACAGTTATCTACTCCTTCCCCTCTCTCCAAACAATTACTGTACTGTCATCCACTGACCCCAACGCATATGAAGCTCTTGTCATAAGACTTTAACTCCCCTTCTCTGTACCAATATATATTGCAGAAACTTACTGTCATCCTGGCCTACTCCACTCTGTTGCCACCGGGCTAATCACCACCATTGGGTCTCTTACCTCGTCGGGCGAGCTTTATCTATTAGGGGACATGAACCTGAACTGGTAATCACCCACCCTAGACAAAACTCTCACTTACATTGCTGCCCTTACTCTGTCCCCAATTAATCAATGAACCCACTCGCCGAAACCATAAAACACATAACCACATTCTTAATGACTGGGCCCTTACCTCCCATCCTCACAGGGTAATCCAGTTAAAGTAGAAGGAAGTGGGGAAGGCAGTCAGAATAGCAAAGGCCCAAACTGAGGAAAAGATAGCCAACTCAGTTAAGAAGGGGGATAACACCTTTTATAGGAACATTAGGGAGCGATGAAAGACTAAGGGAGAGATAGTGAGGCTTAATAAAGGGAAGGGGGTTGGGCAGAGGGTGACAGTAAAAAGAAGGGATACTGAATGAATACTTCTGCTCAGTATTCACAAAAGAAGAGGAGGGGCAGTATCTAAACCAAACAATACAAGCACCCTGGATAGGGAGGTCAATACCAGTCCATTCACAGAAGAAAGGGTCCTGAAAGAACTCCTAAAACTTAAGGTGGACAAAGCAATGGGGCCTGATGGGCTTCACCCCAGAATGCTAAAATAAGTAAGGGGAGAACTAGTGACCCCACTGACTACTTTTTTTAACAAATCATTACATGATGGTGTGGTACCTGAAGACTGGAGGAAGGTGGATGAGATTCCTCTTCACAAAAGTGGGAGCAAGACAGAGGCAGGAAATGACAGACCTGTTAATTTGACCTCAGTGGTAGGGAAAATGATGGAATCACTTCTGAAGGAAAGAATTGTTGAGTACCTAGAGGCCAGTGGGGCACAGGACCCAGGGTAGCATGGATTCACAGCGGGAAGGTTATGTCAGTCATACCTGGCAATGAACCACAGCTCAGTGTGACTTTCCCAGTCACCAATTTTAAATAAATAAATATATAAATGATTGATTTATTTGACTGGGTGACCAAAGTAATAGACCAGGTAGGGGCTGTGGACACAGCCTGCCTAGACTTTAGCAAGGCATTTGACACAGTCCCACACAAAAGATTAATAAACAATTTAGCCAGCCTGGGAGTGGATCCCAGGGTTGTAGCCTGCATAAAACATTGGCTGGACAACAGGAAGCAGAGGGTAATAGTAAATGGAGTACACTCTGAAGAAAACTGGGTTACTATTGGGGTGCCACAGGGTTCAGGATTGGGACCAGTACTGTTTAATGTCTTTAGGTGACATTGCAGAGGGACTGGAAGTGAAAGTATGCCTCTTTGCAGATGACACAAAGATCTGCAACAGGGTTGATATACAAGGGGGGATGGAAAGGATGAGAAGGGACTTAGCAAGGTTAGAGGAATGGTCAAAGGTATGGCAGCTTAGATTCAATGCAAAGAAGAGCAAAGTAATGCACCTGGGAAACAAAAACCCAGGGGAAGAGTACACAATGTGGGGGGATGTTCTAACAACAGCAAAAATGGAAAGGGATCTGGGGGTAATCATATCAGATGACTTAAAGGTAAGCAAGCAATGTGAGAAGGCAGTAAGGAGGGCTGGAGGGATACTGGCTACATAAGGAGAGGCATCACTGGTAGAAAACAGGAAGTAGTCATCCCTCTGTACAGACAGTTGATGAGACCCCATCTGGAATACTGCATGCGGGTTCTGGAGATCCCATCTCTGCAAGGACATAGACATGATGGAGGCAGTCCAGAGGAAGGCAACTAAAATGGTGCAGGGTCTGCACCAGAAGCCATATGAAGAGAAACTAAAGGAGCTTAATATGTATGCCCTTGAGGAAAGGAGGGAGCGGGGGGGGACATGATAGAGACATTTAAGTACCTCAAGGGAATCAACAAAAAGTCCAAGATGGTAGCATTTTTCAGAAAAAGAGATGTGCAAGAACAAAGGGGCACGATTTGAAAATAGAGGGGGGATGGCTCAAGGGCAATGTGAGGAAGCATTTTTTCATGGAGGGGGTTGTGGATGCATGGAATGGCCTTCCTGAGGGGGTTGTGGGGCAGAAACAGTGGTGAAATTCAAGAATGCATGGGACAGACATACGAACACACGAACATACGAATGTGCCAGCAGAAACAGACCACTCAGTCTATCTAAGTTTGCTCGAGTGTGCAGCCAACACCCCTAGTTTGCAGCTGCCCCAATCCCACTCCCATTTGTCATCTCAATGCCACCCCCCACCCTCACTCTCCCCTGTTCCCTGTCCCATGCCATTTTGAAGTGGTTCACAGATTTACATTATACCACCCATTCTAGTAGGGCTTTCCATTTTGCTACCACCCTCTCTGTGAAATAGTGTCTCCTAATTTCCTTCCTAAATCTTCCCCCCTGCATTCTTAGCCCATGTCCCCTGGTGACAATCCCCTCGTTAACTTAAAGACCCTATCTGCCCCATCCTTATTGATTCCCCTCAGATACTTGAATGTCTCTATCATGTCCCCCCATCCCTTCTATCCTCCAGGGTGTACATATTGAGGACTCCAGCCTGCTGTCATGGTGTCTCCCCTCCATTCCACTTATCATCTTTGTTGCCCTCCTCTGCACCCCCTCCAGCAGCCTGATATCACGCTTTAGGTATGGCCCCAAAACTGCACACAAAACTCTAAGTGCTGCCTTACATCTGTAGAGGGGCAAGATCTACTCACTTCGCCTGGCTGAAAACCCCCTCGCTATGCACCCCAGCATTTTGTTCACTTTTGCAGCCACTCTCCTGCACTGGGTAGTGTTGTTCATGGTCCCCGTTATCATTACCCCAAGGTCCTTCTCCTCCTCTGTGATCCCCAGCTTAAACACACCCCAGCCAGTATTCTCTCCTCAGGTTCTTCACCCCAAAGTGCATAACCTTACACTTCTTTACATTGAACCCCAGCTGCCACCTCTCTGACCACTCCTCTAGCTTTCTTAGGTCCTCCTGCAGCTGCTTCCACCCATCCTCTCCATCCACCACTGCTCCAATTTTGGTGTTGTCTGCAAACAGACTTACCTTGCTCACCACCCCTTGTCCAGTGTCAGATATGAAGAGCCCAAACAATACTGGCCCCAACACAGAGCCCTGTAGCACCCCACTTATCACCGGCCTTGGAGTTGAGAGCTCCCCTCTCACCACCACCCATTGCAGCCTTCCACTCAGCCAGCTTGTAATCCAGTTTATCATTTTTTCCCCTACTCCTACACCAGTTAGCTTCCCCCCAAGTCACCCATGAGGCACCGAATCGAAGGCCTTGCTGAAGTCCAAGTAAAGAACATCCACCGCACGAACTTTATCCAGTTCACCTGTCACCCAGTCATAATATTGTATCAGGTTGGTTTGACAAGACTTCCCTGAAACAAAACCATGCTGTCTCACATCCTGGAGGCCACTGTCCTCCAGGTATAGTGCCAGTCTTTCCTTTAGTATAATTTCCATGAGTTTGCACACTATGGATGTGAGAATTACTGGATGATAATTACCCGGTTCATCCCTTGGCCCACTCTTGCATAATGGCACTACATGTGCCATCCTCCAGTCCATTGGTGCACATCCTGACTCCAGGGAGCTGTACAGATCCGCCAGTGGCTCCGCCAAGACCTCCGCCATCTCCTTCAGCACCCTGGGATGGATACCATCCTGCCCTGGTGCCTTGTCTACCTTCAGTGCCCTCAGTCCCTCTAGGACTTTATTTGCCTCAATTCTTCTATCTGTTGCCTCCTCTCCTCCTGTCCCCACCCTCCCAGCCCATGCTGGTAGTGGTCCCTTTTCTTCTGTGAACATGGAACAAAAGTATTTATTCAGTACTTCTGGCTGCTCCTACCCTTTTCCGTCCACTCCCCACCCCTTTTATCCTTACTATTATCTCCTTGCACTTTCTTTTCTCCATGATGTATCTGAAGAAGCCTTTCTCCCCCCCCCTTAATTCCATGTGCTAATCTCAGCTCCCTCTGGGCCTTGGCTTCTCTGACTTTTCTGGTCACCTCCCTGGACCATCTTGCATATTCCTCCCTGTCCACTTCCTTCCCTGTCCTCGAAAACCTCTGGTGAGCCACTCATTTTGCCCTCACCACCTCCACAATTTTGCTGTTCAACCAGCATGTTTTTCTTGCTCTGCTGCTTTTACTCTGTGCATTGGTGCAGGCTTCTGTTGCCTCTGTAACCCCCCATTTAATAATATCCCATTTCAGCCCTAAGTCCATCTCATGCCTTATGCCCTTCAGTTTCCCTTTCAGTACCTCCTGCATCCTCCCAAAGTCCATCCCTCTGAAGTTTACCTCCCTAGTAACTGATTTCACTGGGTCCCCACACATCGTGATACTAAACCACACTGTTTGGTGATCGCTGTCGGATAGTGGGTCCTCTACCTTTATTTCCCTCACTGCCTCCCCATTCGACAATGCCAGATCTAAAGTGTTCATTAGCCTAGTAGGTACAGTAACCAACTGTGTCAGGAGACCATCCTGGATTGCATCCAGGAACACTTGCTCCCTAGCACTGGAGTTGACCGGAGTGCTCCAGTTAACCCCCGGCAAGTTGAAATACCCCACGATGACCACCTTTCCTTTTCTACATACCTTTTTGATTTGTCCCACTAGCTCCCTGTCAAGCTTCTCAGACTGGGATGGCATCCTGTATACCACCCCAAACCTTAGTTTCCTACCCCTTGGGTCTAGGAGCTGCAGCCAGATTGCCTCTGTTCTCCTTTCTTCTCCCTCATCCCTTGTGCATTTCATCCCGTCCCCTCACATAGACTGCCACCCCACCCTCCCCTCCTTACAGTCCTTCCTGTATAGTTTGTATCCTGGGATTGCCAGATCCCAGTCCTGGTGCTCAGTTGCCCATGTTTCTGTGACAGCAGCAATATCCACCCTCCACACTGCTAAGAGTGCCTGTAGCTCAGCAGATTTGTTTCCTAGGCTTCTTGCATTCAGTGAGACCACCCCCCCCATAATGCCCCCTTCCCTTCACTAGCCTCCATCTCATACCTTCTACTCCCTCCTTTTTTGGCCTCCCTGAGTCCTTCCCTGCTAGTCTGGGGGGTAGGCTGTGACTCCACTCTATCGGATCCTTGCCTACCTGCTGTCCACTTGCTACCCCACCCATCTAGTTTAAATCCACCCTTGTCACAATATACCTCTCTAGTCTTTGCTTTAATACCTCCTTCCCCTCCCCACTCAAGTGCAGCCTATCCCTTGCAAACAGATTGTTATTATCCCAGGTATTTCCCAAGCTGCCCACAAACCCATACTCCCTTAGTTCAACACCATTCTACCAACCAGTGTCAGTGTCAGTGGCTCAGAAGGTAGCACACTCCCCTCTGAGGCCGGGAGATCAGAGGGCTGTGGGTTCAGTTCTCACATCTGGCACTTGGGTTAATAATCCAGTACTGACACTGTAGTGAAGCATGAGAGGGGTGCTGCACTTCTGAGGTGCCGCCTTTCGGATGAGACTTTAAACCGAGGTCCCATCTGCCTGGATTGGTGGTAGTTCAGGTGGATGTTAAAGATCCCATGGCACTTCTCGAAAAGAGTAGGGGAATTTCCCTGGTGTCCTGGCCAAATTTCCCTCATTCACTGAAAAAAAAATACCACCAACAGTTTAATCTGGTTCAACATCAGTTGGCATTCATCTGTATCCCCCTCCCCCCGGGTCGTGCCTGAAAATAGGCAGGATTTGTCTAGTGCACTTACCCAGTCAACAAAAATAAAAAAATAAAAAATAAAAACCATGTATTCAACTCTCTAATCTTCTGGGAGCATTTCAGAGAAGGCCATAGACTCCCTAGTCTCCTCACACAACCTTCTCACTTCCTCAATCCTTTCTCTTGTTACCTCCACCATTTCCCCTGCTAGGTCATTTGTCCCCACATGTATCACAATGTGTGGTTTCCTTCTACCCCTCTTTAAGCACCATAGGATTGCCTGTCCTGCCATGTCTGCCTTTAATCCTGGTATGGACTCCACCCATATCTGACTGTGCCTCTCCCACTTTCCACCCCATCTGATCCCCTTGAGTATGGAGTCCCCCAACACCAGTACACCCCCATCCTCTTTCCTTGTCTCCGTTGCCAGCCCCCCACCCAGGTTCTCATTTTTGGAGCCACTCAAGACTGTGTTTTTACCATGTGCAGTGTCTCCCCCCCGTTCCTCACAATTAAGACCCCTCCCTCTCCACCTGTTTGACTGCCAACCTCCCTCTCCCTTCTCAACTCTCTGAGTATTATCCCTTCCCTTGTCACACCATGCTCAATTTCTCCAGTAGTAATGCCCCTCACACCCTCTTCTGTGTGAGTGCCATCCCTTGTGCAATCACCTCCTGCATCCTCTTTTCCATGTTTTCCCTTTGCCTTGCTATGTGCTTTCTCTTCCCTCCTGCCTACTGCTGCTTCTCTTTTTGTAGGTTCTACTAGAGTCCACCTTTCATCAGCTGGCTTGCTATCTAGTTTGCCCTTCCCCCCCTCCTCTTTTGACCCACTGTTTCTTCTCTGTGATGCCTCCACAATACTCTCAGACATCAGCCCTCCTGCTGATGAAATCGTCCCCTCATCTTTCAACCTCCCCAGCTCCCTTCCCAGCCTCTGAACCTCTTCCTCGAGCCTCCTTAGCCTGCGGCATATTGGGCACCCTCCCAGCCTCATATTCATCTGCATTGCTGCCCCACAACCATTGCACCCAACAATCCTACCCATGGTCCACACTACCTACACAGCCTCTGCACACTAACTATCCCTACAGCAAATATAATTAAGTAATTCTAGCACAGCCTTTAACAGAAATTCCCGATATATTCCAGTGGAAGGACCCCCACAATATCCACCTGTCACACTATCATCAACTCACTGTGGATGCTGTATTCCTATTTGAGACCTACCTATGCTTTTTCCCCGCCCTGTGGTTGCATTTTTGGATGGAACTAAATAAGCTGCACCTGAAGCCCCTTCCTCTAATTGCAGGCAGGTGTTCCTATAAATGAGTTGTGATCCAGGAAGGATGGGTGGGGAGGTGGGATGAGGCCCATACCTCCCTCTCACGAGATTGTGTCAGCCCTGTGTCTGCCCCTCACTGCACCTCCAAGCACTACAACCTCCTCTGGAGAAAGGTCACACACAAAACTGTATTAAACAAGTCACACTACTGAGCTAAAGTTCACAGACTGAGAAAGAATGTAATGCTTATCCAGCACGTAAATCCTTTCCCCAACTGCACAGCAAAAGAAGGTTCAGACAACCTCTGCCAGACCCCAACTGCTTCTGCATAAAGCAATTCTAGTGAGGGGTAGGAGGAAGTAGGCTGTTGGTTAACTAGGATCTGCAGCTTATCAAATAGATAGGGAAATGGGCACACTGGGTAGACCAAGCGGTCTTTATCTGCTCTCAAAGTCTATGTTTATATGTTTCTATGTTAGTCCAGCATTCTGCTGGATGCTCTTAGCAACCATCATATGATCTACCACATCAGAAAAATTTACAGACCTAAGGCCCCCCACAAACTAATAACAATCCAATCATTCAAAACACTAGACCTTGCCCCCCTCCTTCAAGACCTAACTCAAGTCGCCTGGTCTCCTATATCCACTACAGACTCTATAGATCATGCACTGGCACACTTCTCCTCCAATTTTACCAACATCTGGAAAAAGCATGATCCTGTGAAGCAAGTTAGAGTGTGCTGTAACCACCTACCCTGGGTTACCCCTGATCTCCTGGCCTGTCAACAAGCACATGAGAATGCAAGGAGAACTCACAAATCCTCCAGACTCTTGCATGACCTCGCTATCTACCAAACTCTCCATAATTCCTGTACCAAAGCCATCTGCCTGGCTAAAGCTGAATATTTCCAGTCTACCTTTAATACTAATATAAATAACCTGTCGAAGTTTTGGAAAACAGTCTACTCACTCTTCTCTCCCCAAACTAAACCCCCACCCCTAATGCTCAATATAAACAACCAACTTACTGCTGACTCTCCCACATTTGCTGCAGAATTTAATTCCTATTTTACTTCCTGCACCTTCACTCTGTTAGCCTCCCTCCCATCGCTTCCTATTACCTCCCTACACCTTTCACCCCTTAGTTCCACCATCTCATGGAGAGCTTTGCCTTCTCTCCCATCTCTCCCAATGACACCTGAAAGGAACTATTCCCTCTCAACCCAACAAAGGGTCAATCCCCTGATGGATTTGACCCTAAGCTGCTTTACCTCTCTGCACCTGCTATTTCCTTCCCACTCTCTGATCTCCTTAATCTGTCTTTCCACACTGCAATTATCCCAATAGCCTGGAAACATGCTACAGTTTTCCCCTGGCAAAGGGAGGAGGTCTTTCTTCTCCCGGGAACTACCGTCCCATCTCACTGCTTCCCACCCTGGCTAAACTTCAGGAACACCTTGCTCTCTTCCAGCTCACCTCCTTTCTTGATAACTCTTCCTTTTTCATTTTCTTCCAATCTGGTTTTCAGAAGAATCACTCTACAACAACTTCTCTACTCAGACTCACTTATTCTATTCATTCAGCCATGGATAGCGGTCACATCACCTCTGCTATCTTTGTCGACCTTGCAAAGGCTTTCGACACTGTCTCCCACTTCCTCCTCCTTGAAACCCTCTCATCCACTGACTTATCTCAGTTGGCCTACAACTGGTTCAGAGCCTACCTGGTAATTCGTACCCAACCAGTTAAAATAGCTGACTCTACGTCCCCACCACTACCCATGTCTACTGGTGTGCCTCAAGGCTCCATTCTTGTCCCACTTCTATTCTCAATTTTTCTAAATGACCTACTATCAGGATGCTCCTCATCCTCTGTCCACATGTATGCTGATGACATGGTCTTGTTCACCTCTGGCCACTCTCTCCCAATGTGATTTCCAGACTACAGTTTGACTTCAATAATGTTCAACACTGGCTAAGCTTGCATCAACTCTTCCTCAACTCTAAGAAGCCAGTCTCCATGACCTTTGACACTAGGCAGAGACTCTCTAGGCTGCCTTCCCTCCCCACCTTCCTCACCCTTGACAGTACTACTGTAGAGGACACCTCCTCTTTTAAATACCTGGGTGTATGACTTGATCAACACCTTAACTTTTCTGTACATATCAACGCTATCCTAAAAAAACTGGGCCACAAGCTTGGCGCCCTTTACAGGAACCATACTTTCCTCCCACTGCCGGTTCGGCATGATCTTATTCAGAAAATGATCATCCCTGTTACTGACTATTGCAATATAGTCAACAGTGCTACTCCCAAGTCTTCCCTCACCAGACTGGATACTCTTTTTAAAGCTTTCTGTCGTTTTGCTCTTGATGCCCCCTCCTGCACTTATCACTGCTCCTTGTACCATTCTCTTGCTTTCCCCTCACTGGTGTGAAGGCATCTCTCCCAGTGTGCCAAGTTCACATCTAAATACTGGCTTGTTACTCACCCCTCCTACCTCTCCAACTCTATCTCTGCTCCCCCCTCCACTCACCCTCTCAGATCCTCTGATGGTCACACTTTAGTGATCACTATCGCTCTACCTCCATTGGACAGGAAACCTTCTCCTACCACTTCCCAAAGCTTTGGAACTCCCTGCCATCTCCTATTTGGTTCTCCTCCTCATCCTCATCCTCTGTCTCCTTAGCCCAACATGATTTCTATTCCCATAACTGCACTTGTCCCTAGCCACCCTCTATCTTCCCTCCAAACCCCACTTTTCTCTGCACTACTTAACTGCTCTCCCCACTATACCTGTTCTTAGCCCTATTCCCAACCCTCCACCTCACCCTTGAGCCTATTCTCTACTCCTCTCCCCCTCTCCTCTATCCCCAACACACCTCCCAGACTTCTAGCTTGAAACTTCCCTCCTCCTGCCCCCTTCTCGCCTGTCTCTTCTGCCTGTGTCCTGACCCCCCTTGCAGGGTTTTCTGCATCCTGAAGGGGTGCAGGTCCTCACCCCTCTCTCCTCATCCCTTGTTCTCTCCTCCCACTCTCTAACTGTGATCCCCTTGCAGAATTCATTGCATCTGGAAGTGGTTTAGGTTAGGTTAGCTAGATTGCCTCTCTCTGCTATCTTTCTCCCTTCCCCCCTCTCTAATCGAGATCCCCTTGCAGGGTTCATTGCATCCTGAAGAGGTTTAGGTTCAGTTAGCTAGCCTCTCTCTGCCATCCTTCTCCCTTAACCACCTCATTCTAATCTTCTGCCTGCCTCCTCCCTCCCTCCTCATTCCCCTTCCTGCCCTCCCTTCTCTCACCCTTACTTTCCTAACTCCCCCCAGTTTCTGCCCCTCCTTTCCCGCTGCCTGGTCATCTTTCCCCTTGCAGGGTTCCTCAGCCTCCTAGAAGGGGTTTGGTTCTAGGCTGCCCCCCTTTCCTCTTTCCTTTCTCCACCCCTATACCGTTACCCTCCCTATTTCCCCACTTTGTCTAAACCTGCCCTCCCATGGGCCTACTTAAGCACTTCTCACCTCAAGCTCAGCCTACTTCAACTGTGTCTACTTTCTCTAATCCTATACCCTTCTGGTTGCAATGCCTGTTCCTTTCATGTAGGTTTGTTCCCCAGCAAGATGGTCTGGGTCATTCTGCTCCATACTGGTACAGCTCTGTCATGGTATGTTTTTGTTAACTTGTACTTGTAATGTATTGCTCTGTATTCTTTATTTGTTTGTTTGTTCTCCCAACATTGTAACCCCTTCCCCCATGATGCTTCTGGAAACAAGCTGTTTACAGCTCATGATGTCTTTCCTGGTGAAACATTTTCTAAATAAAATAAAATTGAAGACTATCTGGACTCTCTCACTCTGCCTTCTCTGTTTCCCCAATAGCAGGATCTCCTTAAGTCACCTATCTTGTTGCAGGAAGTCCATCAAGTGATGGAGCATCTTCCTGCAAATAAAGCACTGAGTTCAGATGGATTTCTTAGCTCTTTCTACTCCACCTTAGTTGAGAATCTTGCCCCTCTCTTGACCAGATTGTTTAATTACCTTCTTTCTTCGTGTATGACAGACCCTTCCCTAATGCAGGTCTGGATTTCCCTGATTCTGAAGCCAGGGAAGAATTTTCTTCTCCCTGGTAGTTATCATCCTATCTCTCTCCTCAACTCTGACTTGAAGATTCTGTCTAAAGTCCTTACTAATAGTCTTCTTCAGGTTTGGGATCATCTAGTCTTGACCAAACAGGTGGGTTTTATGGCTGGTAGGTACTCCAGTGACCACATCCTCAAGATCCTTCATTTGATTTTTGCATCTGGAGAGAGCAACATTTTATTTATTTATTTAAAGTCTAGGAATTACAACCCTTTGAGTCAGAGACTCATTTGCAAAGGCTCCACATCTTACATAAATGGATTAGAACACAGTATTACATAGAATATACAATATAGACAACAGCACTAGTACAGAAAACAAATGACAGTAAAAAAAAATATAATGAACACAAACAATGGAACGACAGCAATTGTGAAGTAATAGTGCATTTAACATTTTCAAAGTCTCATCTGCAGTCACAGTGGGAGTTTGACATAATGTGATTAAGTAACTCCTGTTTGAAAGGCCCAAGCCTGGGTATTGATAAGACAGGGTCAGGGATTGAGTTCATCCAGAGCGGTGGTCTGTAGCAAAAGGATCTTTAGCCAGCAGTGGTCTTTACAAAGGGGACATGGAAAGTGGCGGTTTCAGAGTGTCTAGTGGGGCGGGCCGGTAGGTTTTTTTGGAGGAGCTTAAGACAGCCTGGGGGGGCTAGGCCCAACCGAATTTTTTTGGCCAGTAAGCAGGTCTGATAAACTAGTCGCCCCTGGAAGTTTAGCCATGATGAGTGTAGATAGAGGTCACAGGTGTGTGTAAGATGATCACATCCTATGGCCAATCTGCAGGCTTTGTTTAGTGCATGTTTAATGCTGGACAGAGCTGTGTCAGAGGAGGCCCCATAGATGATTATGCCATAGTTTACCAGTGAGAGGATGGAGCTGGAGATAGCTAAGCGTAGAGCCTCCAGAGGTATACAGGGCCTAAGCCTGTAGAAGAGACCAATTCTTTTGTTAGTTTCAGTGCAAGTTGACACGATATGCTCACGATAGGTGAAGGCGGAGTCTAGAGTAACCCTGAGATATTTAAAATTGGAAACAGGTTCCAGCGTGGGGCCCATCACATTGTGTATGGCTAATTTTGTAGTGCTGTGCTTATGTTGTGGGTGGGCGAATAGCATGACTTTTGTCTTTTTGTGTTGAGTACGAGCTTGTGTGGCGGGAAACCAGGCTTCAATTTTGGTGAAGAAAGAGCCCTGCAAGGATTCTTGAAGCTGCGTAGGATTCAGGGTGCCGACTGAAAATCACCGCATCATCAGCATAAAGGAGAAGATGCCTAGAGGTGGCCAGAGGTAGTGAGTTCAGTTAAAGTGAGAAAAGGAGCTGACCAAGGATAGACCCTTGAGGGACACCAAAGCGGATGGGAAGGTTTGCAGAGAGGGTGTTTCTTATCATCACCTGTTGAGTGCGGCCAGAGAGATAACTGGAGAACCAGCTAGTGGTTTCTCTGGAGACTCCGACAGAGAGGAGGGAGTTTATGAGCATGGTGTGATTGACGGTGTCAAATGCCTTGGAGATATCTATAAAGACTGTACCAGCCAGATCTCCCTGGTCAAGAGCATCCTGAACAAAGGAGGTGAGTTCTAGTAGAGCAGTGGTAGTACTGTGACCTTTTCTGAAACTTTGTTGTTGTTGGCAGATTAGGTGTTGTGAATCTAGGTAGTTATTAAGTTGGTCAGCCACTATTTTTTCCAGTGCTTTTGAGAGTGGAGGGAGTATAGAGATGGGCCTGTAGTTACTAGTTGCAGTACGTATACCATTTTTATGTACTGGCGCAATCCTTGCCTTTTTCCATAAAGACGGGAATTGTACTAGGCACAGGGACATGTTGAAATTTTTTGTAAGAGGTACTAGAACAGCATCAAGGGTTAAAGATAGCAATTTAGCATCTAGTGAGTCACCGCTATGTCTGGTCTTTCCTAGGAACCTGGAAATATATGAACAGGCAACACTAGTGGAGACAGTTTTGAGACAAAAAGATGGCGCACTGGGGGTGGTGGGAAATATCCCACGTCAGTGCTGAAAAAGTTGGGGGGGGAGAATAGAGCTTAGGTCTGAGAATGCTATATTGAAAGCATCAGCTATTTTGCTGGGTTCTTGGGTAGGGATACCATCTAGGATAAGCATGGCAGGGGGAGGGGAGGGAGACTTTCCACTAAGTTCCTTAATATTATCCCAGAACTTCTTACCATCACCCCAAGTGGCAGTGAGTTTTGTTTTGTAGTAAGCAGCCTTTGCCAGCTGTATTTCCCAGGTGCAAGTATTTCTGCTAGCATGGTAACGTTGTCGGTCAGCGGGTTGACCTGACTGAAGGGCTGTGAGCCACAGGTCATCACATGCCTTCATATGATCAAGCAAAGATCTAGTTACCCAGGGGGATGATTTAGACTTTTCAATCCATTTGAGATAGGGGGCAAAGATGTCACAGGTTGATTGGAAGGAACTTATGAAGAAGGACAGGGCAGCATCAACTGACATCAGGTGATCAAGAGGGGTCCAGTCCAGATTCCAGAGTAGGTTTCTGAGATGTTTTAGAACCCCCTCTTGAGTTGGCGACACATGGAGATCCTAGGTGGGGGTGGTTTCCAGCTATTTGTCCAGAGACAAGTTACCGGGAGTGATCACTGATGGAGTCTGAGAGGACCTGGACATCCAGTATGTGCTCAGGATGGTTTGTGAGTATTAGGTCAAGGAGGAGCTATGGCATATTTTTGTTTACTCTAGTGGGGTGAGGACCATTTGAGACAGATTTTGGGGCAGCAGCTGCATCCATGAGGGGGGATGTCTGGGGGGCAAGCCAGTTTGAGTTGAAATCACCTAGGGCTATGACTTCTGAATTATTTGGGAGTTTTTCAATTATATCTAGTATGGACATGAAGGCATCCCTTTTGTTACGAGGGGGTATGTATACAGACATTACGTAGAGGGATTTTTTCGAGTTCCCAACTTCAACCTTTACAGTGAGAGACTGTACACCTTCCGAGGGGCTTATCCCTGTGTTGTTGGCCTTTCTGGATGTGGAAAAGGCTTTCAGCAGAGTTTTCTGGCCATTTCCGTTTGCAGCACTCTGAAAGTTTGGTTTCCCTGATGAGTTCCGCAACTGCACATAGGTTCTTTACCATAATCCAATGGTGATAATTAGGTTCAATGGGCTTCTCTCTGACTCAATTTCTCTTCATCGTGGCACAAGACAGGGATGTCCCCTTTCCCCTTTTCTAGTCAGCCTTTACTTACAGCCCCTCCTTCATAAAATTCATAGCAATACACACATTTGGGGTATCACAGTGGGAGGGCCCCGGTTTACTTTACTTGACTTATGCAAATTACCTTCATCTCCATTTGGAACATCCTGCCTCATCAGTCCTGGAATTTCTAGAGGATATTCATCAGTTTTCATTGGTGGTTGGGTATAAGTTAAATATGGATAAGTCTTAGGTCCTCCCACTGAATGCCCATGCTCTAACTCCCATTGCCTACTACCTGCTCCCTCTTGTTCATGCTTGACCTCTGCCTGGTGCAGGCAGGGTTCCCAGCATTCTGAAGGGGTCAGGCCCTGGCAGACCCTTCTCCTTCACCCCTTGCCTTTCCTCCTCCAAATCCCCCCTTTTCCACCCCCTGCTCTCTGCCTATATGCTCCCCACCCACCTATCTTCCCCCTCCTTCCTAGCTTAGTTTTTGGCTAACCCTTAATCTCTAATGCACTTATAGTCAATCTTGCACTTTTGTTACACCTTGAAAATTTTGTTCTATGTCTCTCCTCACAATCTTACCCTAGTTCAACCTCCTTGTATTCCTTGACCATCAGTCTGCAGCTAGAGAAGTGGGAGAAAGGGCTTGTAGCTGCTGAGTGTGTTTGTAAGTTGATTTAAAGTATTTTTTTAGCTTCCAGTTTAATGTGTTGGACATTGTAGCTGAGGTCTCTCTTAACTGCCTTTTTTTTGTGCTTTTAAATTTGTTTGGACAGGATTAAGAGAGTGTAGCAGACACATTGGTAATTATGGGTTTAAATGTTGCTCTCTGGCCTGTAAGTGCAGGTATCATATTTCAGGGATTAGTGCTGTTAGAGGTGTGGTGAACTGCCATCTGAGTCAGTCTCCAGCTAGAGAAGTGGAAGAAAGGGCTTGTAGCTGCTGAGTGTGTTTGTAAGTTGATTTAAAGTAGTCTTTTAGCTTCCATTTCTGTATGTTGGACATTGTAGTTGAGGTCTGTCTTAACTGCCTTTTTCTTTTTTTGTGTGTGTGTGCTTTTAAATTTGTTTGGGCAGGAGGGGCAGACACAGGGCTGATACACTCTTTCTTGAGTCGGGTGTAGGCCCTAATCCCACCTTCCACCACCCCTCCCTCCCCAGAGCTCTGCTCATTTATAGGGGAACACCTGCCCTGCAATTGGAGGAAAAGGCTTCAGGTGCAGCTCATGTAGTTCTAGCCACTGGGGGTTGGATTTAAAGGCTGGGAGAGAGAAGTTTAGGGAGTTATTCACTTCCCTCATAAAGTTTACTGCATTGTACTGCACCTAGTAACAGGGTTACCGGTACACTGTGGGACTGTATCTAGGATTAGTGGGTGACCTGATTAGTCGGTAGGGGTATATCTTGGACTAGTGGGGAACCTGGTAGTTCACCCAAGGAAACCTACTTGGAGGGGGATGGGATCACATGTCATTAGGGTTGGCATCTTTGGGAGGGTGTTAGGGTGCACAGGTTGTGGGGCAGCCATGATACTGGACTGGGCTTGGATATTTGGTGGTTGCCCAGTGTGCTACCAGCTGGCACAGCTTAGGGAGGAGGTTGTGGGGATTAGGAGACAGCTGGGGGAAGGAGGAGGTATGGTTGGGGAAGAGGCCAGGGGCTCTCCCACGGGGTTGCACCAAGCATTAGGGGTGGGGGCATAGGGAAAGGAGTGCATGTAGCAGGGTGAAATCCTCCTACTGTATTTTGGATTAATGAAAATAGAGAATCGTTTTAAGGGGCTGCAGGAAAGCCTTGCAGCCACAATAAGTCTGATGATTTAAGGTATCAAATAAAAATGAGAGCCTGTTGAGACCGGAGATATTCAGTACAGGAATAGTCTTACAGCATATCAAAATACATGTTTCTTTCCTATCCTTTTAGCTGCAGCCTTTCTTCTATGCTGCTTTTCTATCTTGCATTTCCTGGACTGATCTCCCAGTACTGAAACTTTAATACTCTTTCTTTTTCTCTTTCTGCCCTCTCCCCACACACACATATACACAGCTAGCATTAAGCATACAAGAGCAGTCTTAGCACGGTTAGGGTGAAAGAAATGTTGTGTACTTTGCTGCTGTATTCCCCTGTTAAATTCCCATGTGCAAAATAGTGAACCTGGGGAAGAAAGTGGTTTCTGGCCCTATAAAATATAAAGTACTGAAGAACTACAATAAACCACCTCTAGTTTTGTATGGAAGGTATTAGGAATCTCAAAGTTCTTGCTGTTTGAAATGTACCAAACACATGTTTTACAAACTGCTACCAAATGATTAATTAGCAATGTCTTTTGCTTTATATTGGTTTCATTTGTATTTTCCTGATATTAGATGAAATGTTCTTTAAGCCAAAACTGTACACGTTTCTATATGTTGAGGAAAATTTACTTGTTTGGGAAATGCCTGATTCCATGTGCTTTAGTTTGCTGACATCCATTTTGTAGATTACTAGGGGCTCAGACTGGCTGCAACCTGTGGGCTTTATAGAGCTCTAGCATGAGGGAATCTGGGAACAAGAAAGGTGGGATTTCCTGCCAGGAAGTTCCTTTCTTTATTTTCTTATTGCTTTATTTTTTGATTGTTTAAATGATGATCTGTGTTAAACTATTATTTTTCATGTTTGCTTACTTTTCTGTATGAAATAGACATATTTAAAATTGTTGCACACATTTAATTAACATTTAAAGCTATGATTGACAGGTCACATGATCTTCAGCCTTATAAAAGGAGCTGGCTGAGCAGAATCTGGCAGACAAGATCTGAGCTGTGGAGAGAGCAGTCCTCTGTAGGAGTGAAACTGGCTGATGCAAGAGGGGAGTAGTTGGTGCTGGAAGCAGTCTCAGAAAGACTGACCAGTGGTGGTTCTAGTCAAGGCTGGGATGTTTTGAACCACAGTTGAGTTGAGAAGCTAGAGAGGTGATTGGTCATCCTAAAGAATGGGCTGCAAAACTGCAGGTACACATAGGACCACTCTCAGGCACTGGATTTGTTCCTGTGAGCCTACTGGCTGAGTGGGAACTGACAGTCCTATAAGCCATGTTTTATTACAGTTGCTGAAGATCATCCTGACTAGTCAATCAGTATGTGCAACACAGAAGTTCCAGATCTGCATTGTTGAACTGTATATGGTATTGCCAAGTGTGTGAAGTCCTTCTGTAATAAAGTACACTGCCCTATGGGACATTTTAAAAGAACTTGTCTCGCATTCTGAGTCTTCATCCAACCTACACTCCCACAGTGCATGAGAGTACTCTGGGGTCACATAGGGACCCTGGCAGAGGGGACCAAAAAGGATGACACTACCAAGGAAGCAGGCAGGTAACTGGGGACCATCACAGAGGGGGGCCAGAGGGACAACATTCTCAGGGATGTAGGCAGATGGCTGGGGCTGGACAGAAGGAAGCAAGGTGGGGAGGTGGATCAGACCTTGAGCTCAGTAACCGCTTCAATTCTTTTCTTCTGCTTGAGGATGAGGGGGGTGATGTAGCCATGACAGGGATGGTTAGAGATGGAAAAGGAGTGGGGGGCAGGAGGCAGGGGCTGGATAGCAGGAGGAACAGGGGGGAACCTGGAATGAGGGAAAATGGGGGAACAGTGGATCAGAGCAGGAGGAGCAGGGGAAAGAGGGAGGAAAGCACAAGGAGAAGGACCAGTTGCGAGGAAAGGGCAAGGAGAAGGACCAGAAGTACAAGGAGGATACAGTAAAGGGAGCTGGGGATTTAGGCCAGGGGTGCATGACAAGCAAGTAGGGGCTGAACGGAGATGGGAAGGAAGGGAGGATGAGCCAGGCTAGTTTAGCAGATGGGGGAGAAGGACCAGTCACGAGCAGTGAGGGGGAGAGGAGCGAGGTACAGAAGGAAACTCAGGAGGAGGAGAGGCATAGGATCGGAGGGAAGGGGGTGGCCAGGGTAAATAAGGAGGGGGCGGCAGGTGGCACCCAGATAGGGGGAGAAGCAAGGAGCTGACTGGGTGGAGGGGCCAGTGGAAAGGATGAGGGACATGGAGGGGGGAATAGAGAAAAAGGAGAGGTCAGAGTGCTCCTGTTGGGGGATTCTATGCTCGGGGTATCATATAGGATAGGGATGGGGAAGCCTGGCCAGTTAGAACAAAATGCTTCCCTGGACTAACGGTGCACAAGGCCAAGCACGAGGTATATCAGCTGGCAAAGAATTGTGTGGGTTCCCCGGACATAATGGTCCACCTGGGTACAAATGACATTGAGGGAAATAGTGAGCTAGAAATACAGGCAAGGTTCAGGGAGCTTGCCAGGGTCTGTCATGACATAGGATGCACAATTTCCTTCTCGGAAATCCTGCTGGTGCCAAGCACTAGTGGGGAACACACAAAGAAGATTAGGGAGATAAACCAGTGGCTCAAGAAGTGGTGTGAGGCCAGAGGGAATGGGTTGATGGGGGATTGGGGGAGACCTGGGAGGATAAGGGGCTGTATGCTAGAGATAGGCTCCATCTTAATTTGGAGGGAAGGGGAATCCTTAAGTTGAAAATAGAGGGGTTCATGGGAGAAAGGTGGGGTTTAAACTTGTGAAGGGGGAAGGATGGGAGAAAAGGCTGTTGAGAGGGGTCCAGTAAAGGAGGGACTCTGTCTCCACCCCTCTGGGGATCTGGAGGAATGCAGGAAAAGGCCGACTGGTAAGGTGCAGACCAGGGGAAGACAGAATTCCCATGGGAACATGAGCAGGGGAAATGGAAGTATAGGGAAAGGGTGGAAGGTAGTCCTTCTAAATGCCAGAAGCTTGGGCAATAAAATGCCTGAGCTCCAGGCAATGCTAACTGAAGGAGGGGTGGATGTGGCAGTGGTCACTGAGACCTGGGCCACCGCAGGACATGACTGAGACCTGAACCTGGAGGGTTACACTATGTTCAGGAAGGAACGGGGGGAAGGGAGGAGGGGTAGCAATAATAGTCAAACACTGCATTGGCATAGGGGGAGTAGAGGAGGCAGAGGGAGCCATGGAGGTGATTTGGGTCATCTTGATAACAAGGGGGGGCGAGACAGTAAAAATAGGAGTTGTGTATAGACCCCCTGCACTAGCAGATGAGCTGGAGGAGAGTCTGGTGGCAGATGTTGGGAGACACTGCAGATTGGGCAGGGGAAGGGTGGTGGTGAAGGGGGACTTAAACATGCCAGGAACAGACTGGAAGACTATGACATCCACGGTGGCCAGGGAACAGAGGTTGTTTGATGTCTTTCAGGACGTGTTCCTAACTCAGCAGGTGCAGGAACTGACCAGGGAGGTGTGGGTACTGGATGTGGTCCTAGCAGACAGTGACCTGATTGGGGGCCCGGAGGTAAGGGACCCATTGGCAGGGAGTGACCATGCCATGTTCTGGTTCTGCCTGAACCTAGGAGGGGTAGAAGACAGCACAAAGATGGAGGTAACTAACTTCAGGGGGTGGATTTTAAGGAAATAGGAAGGATCCTTAAGGAGCATTTGGATGTGATTGGGCCGACATGGACACTGACAGTAGGTGGGAAATCATCAGAAGAGGGGTGTAGGATGCTACCAGCACCTGTGCAAGAGTAAGACGAAAATGTGTTAGGGCCCAAAAACCCTGCTAGTGGACCAGGGAGGTCCAGGAGGCGGTGAGGGGAAAGAAGGCAGCCTATAGGCAATTCAAGTGCTCAAGGAGTGAAAGGGATCAAGCGGAATACAAGCTGATGGCTAGAAGGGCCACTAAAGTGGTGAGGGCAGCGAAGGCAAGGAAGGAGCAGAACCTGGCCAGGGAAATTAGGAGAGAGAACAAGGGGTTCTTTAGATACATTGGGGAAAAATGAAGGGTGAAGGGGCAGATTGGCAGGATTAAAACAGGGGAGGGATGGGAACAAGACCTGGGGGAGCAGGCTGAGGTACTAAATGAGTACTTCACCTCAGTTTTCACCAAGGAAAATGGGGGGCTGCATCATGTATGGGAGGAGACAGTGATACTAAGGAGGGGGGTACCCTTACTGATCGATGGGTCTGGGGAGAGGGGGAGGCATCACTGGTAGGAGGGGGGAAGGCTAAGCAGGGGGACTAGGTAGCGGAGGTGGAAATCACAGCAGAGAGAGTGAGGGAAGCCCTCAGGTCCCTTAAGACAGAGAAAGCACTGGGGCCAGATAAATTACATCCCAGAGTGCTAAAGGAACTGGCGGATGTTCTGGTGAAACCCCTGGCGGAGCTTTTCAGCATCTATCTGAGGATAGGGTGGATGTCCCAGGACTGGAAGGTGATGCATATAGCGCCTATCCACAAGGGGGAATCAAGAGATGTGGCAGGGAACTACAGGCCCGTCAGCCTGACATTGGTGGTAAGCAAGGTGATGGAGGGCATTGTCACGGTGAGGCTGGGGGGACCTGGAAAAGACAGGGTGCCTGGACGATAGACAGCATTGATTCATCCTGGAGAAATCATGTCAGACAAACCTTGTGGAGTTCTATGACTGGGTAATGAGTGCCTTGCATGTGGGTAGACCAGTGGACATCCTCTTTCTAGACTTCAGCAAGGCATTCAACTCTGTTCCTCACAGGGGTCTGTTGGATAAGCTGGAAGAAATGGGGGTGGGGAACCAGATGATCAGATGGATATGCAATTGGCTCCAGGACTGGACCCAGAGGGTCATAGTTGGCAGGATAGTCTCATCCCCAAGGAGGGTCATTAGTGGGGTCCCTCAGGGATCAGTCCTTGGGCCCCTCCTGTTCAACACCTACTTCTCTGACATAAGGACAGGTATCAGGAGTGAGATGAGTCTCTTTGCAGATGACTCAAAACTGGGGGCGGTGGTGGATGGGGAGGAGGGGAGGGTGGCCCTACAGGGTGACCTGCAGGCTCTGGAAAGATGGTCTAGAAAGTGGAAGCTGAGGTTCAATGCAGGGAAATGCAAGGTACAGCACCTGGGGGCCAGAAACCCAGGCCAAGCGTACACCCTGGAGGGGGATGCTACAAGTCTTAATGGCTGAGAGGGACCTGGGAGTGGTGGTGGATGTCAAGATGAACAACTCGGAGACTTGTAGGAGGGCAGTGGCCAAGGCCAACAGGATGCTGGGATGCATCACTAGGGAAGTGATACTCCTTCTTTATAACTGCTTGGTGAGACAGCACCTTGAGTACTGCGTGCAGTTTTGGAGGCCACACTTAAAGAGGGACATTGAACTCCTGGAGACGTTCCAGAGGAGGGCAACCAAAATGATTTGGGGCTTGGGGGACAGGACCTATGGGGAGAGGCTCAAAGAGCTAAATATGTACATATTGGAAGAGAGAAGGGACTGGGGGGACATGATAGAGGTCTTCAGGTACATGAAGGGGGTAAATAGGGGAGACGTCAGGTGCTTCAAAGGAAGGGGCAACTAGAGGGCATGGGTGGAAGCTGGAGGGGAGATTCAGGGAGAAGGAGGAGGTGCTACTTCACTGAGAGGGTGGTGGAGCCATGGAATGTGCTGCCCAGGGGCTGGTGGAGGCAGAGACAGTGGAGGGGGTTCAAGAGGGGGTGGGACAGGTACAGGGGAAGGGTTCTGGAAGCAAAATCCAGTGCAGCGAGAATATCCGGAACTGGGAAGGGAGAAGCCAGAGAGGGCGAGGGGGGCAGCAAGGTCAGCTCCCAGGGTGGGGGCTGACCAAACGAGAAGAAAGAAAAGACCGTAAGACCTATTCTGCTGGCATTTTAGTATGTTAGTATGTATTCTATCCAGCCATTTTCTAACTACAAAGCTATGTCCCACCAAGTGTTTGCCAGATATTTGTGCTATCGTATCTATCTAGTTCACGACTGTTAGCATTGTGTTCCATCTAGTTCATACCTGTTAGCATTCCTCCTTTTCAGTACTTCTGTATAGTCTGCTTACTTTCTTGAATGTAATCAAATTGTGTATCTATGTTGTGTACTAAATCTCTGTAGACTATCCTCATGTTCCCCTACCCCCTACCCCCTACCCCCAGGTTGCACCGGGAGACAAGCAACTTGTTGCTCAGCATGCCTTCCTGTTGAAACATTTCAATAAACAAATAAATGTGCTGAAACAACTGAGTTTAGATCTGGGTCTCCTCTGGGCACCCTTGGAACGCACCTATTTGGGTATTTGTCTCTCTCGTACTCTTTTGGAGCTGGCGGACGGGAATCTCACCCCATTGTTAGTGGCTATTAAGGTGGATTTGTGTAGGTTGTCTGCCCTTCTTCTGTCCCTCTGGGGTGGGGTTCACATCATTAAATTAATATTTTACTGAGAATTTTACATCCCTTGGGTATGATCTGCCCTTTTCTTCCTAAGGCCTAGTTCACTCGACTCCAGAGTCTCTTTCCTGAATTTTTGTGGAAAGGCAGAGCTGTGCATCAGGCTTATCACAAGTTGACACTCTCCAAGGAGAGGGGGATCTCTGGTTGCTGGAAATTTTCTTATATTTAGTTTAGTTCTTTTTCTTTTGTTGACCGGGTATTGTGCTATAGCATCTATCTAGTTCAAGACTGTTAGCATTGTATTCCATCTAGTTTATACCTGCTAACATTCCTCCTTATCAGAACTTCTGTATAGTCTGCTTACTTTATTGAATGTAATCAAATTGTGTATCTATACTGTGTGCCAAATCTCTGTATACTATCCTCATGTTTCCCTATCCCCCAGATCGCATCGGGAGATCAGAAACTTGTTCCTTAGTGTGCCTTCCTGGTGATACATTTCAATAAATAAATAAATGTACCAAAACAGCTGAGTTGAAATATTACTGTGCTCTTCACAGCTGCAAAAGCGTTCAATGGTCTTGCTGCTCGGCCACCCTTCAATCTGGCATCTGTGCCTCTTTGCGCCTTTGTTTGGAATCCCAACCTTGTTTACAATCTTGTATACAACTTTCTAGTCTGCTTTTTGGTCCTCCATCCTCTCTCCATACATGTTTGATGGTTACCTCATTGGGATGGTCCTTTAAAGCTTAAAGGCAACTGTGTTCCTACCTGAACAGTGACTGGTCTAGAGATCCATCCTGACCAGTGTTGGGAAACCCTAATATTCATATCGCAGGCCAACTGATCCCCTGAAGTTTTTGTCCCTTGCTTCGGAATGCCTCTGTGGGATCCTTTTTTTCCCCACAATACTTCCATCCCTGCCCTTATAATCCAGCAGCATTTTTCTATTCCGGTGTATCACTCATTTAATCATCTTCAATTATCCCATGTGATTTCAGGTTTTACAGGCCCACTGAGTACTCACCCACAATCACTCCCGCTTCTTGCAGTCTTTTCATCTTTAGCGGAACAACCACACCCTATCTCCAAATTTTACTCTTGCCTTCAGAGTAATGATCCTAACAACTTACGAGGTATTTGCTTTTATTGGCAGCAGTCCCTGGGATTAAATCTTGCCCCAAGGAATGGCAGAAGGTTTGGCACCAGGTATACACACTAATCAAACAAGATATATATATTGCCTTACACAATTTCACATATTGCATAATCTTTATTATTCTCCTCAGAGGTTGTGTGCAATGGGTCATAGACTTTCAACAGAGTGCACATGAAGTGGGGCTGGGGATGGCTATCTCAAACATATTCTGTGGGACTGCTCCAAGGCTGCCCCTTTTTGGGCTTCAATACAGAGTTTCCTGGATCCTTGGTAAGGATTAGATTCTGTTTTCTCTCTACAAATTTGCCTTCCAGGTATTTTTCTCCTAACTCTGTTTGGCCCCGCGTAAAGCCCATATGGTGCTCATTTTGACTACCATCAAGTTAGTTATTCTCCACCATTGGCTGAATGACTCTGTTCCATCACTCTGAGAATGGCATCAAGAGCTTACTCAGGCTTTAGTGGTTGAAAAACACATTGCATACAGGTTGAACAAGCTAGAGTCATATAGAGACCATTGACAGTCCCTGGATGCTCTGATTTCCAGATAGTGTTTACTGTATGTATGTCCCCTTTTGGCATAGTTCAGTCTTTGGGTCCACTTTTTCGATATTTGTTGAGCTCCAGGTGGGGGTTGTGGGGTGGGTTGTTATTTAGTCTTTACTTCTCATTGGTTTGGATGTTTTGTGCTGTTTGCCTTGTTGGAAAATGTTCAATAAAGCATATTATCTTAAAAAAATATGGGGGGAGAACCATGGCCCATCTGAGAATACTTGGATTGAGACAGGGTAAATGACATGTTCCACTGGATGCTAGGGACCGCTTAACTTGTAAAAGAGTGAACAAGGGGTTTTCTAGGGGTGGGCAAAAGTTGTGAATACCACCTTCAAGGAACTTTCACAAAATTTTGAAAATTTAGCAGAAGTTTTCAAATTTTTGCCATCTGCAAAAATGGGCTTTTCTGCAGATTTTCTCATATTTCTGCAGACTAATTCATCTAAATTGCAGAATTTATTCAATCTGTAGTTTAGATGTATATTTGAAAATGAAATTACCCCATCATGTCTAGTGTGTTGCCCTTCCCCCTTCCCACTGATTAGGGGCCCAAAGTAAAGAAATCCCTGGTGGCAAGTGGTCCCACCCACAGGTCCCCCACCTGCCGATTGTGGGTCTCGTTCAAAAATCCATCCCGACTACCGCCCCCTGTTGTCTAGGGACCCCCTTCCCTATGATATTAATACAATAGTCCTCCTCCATACATTGGATTTATTGCCTTAATTGAAATTATTTTCTGGTGCATAGTGGACCCCCCATCCCTATTCCCCTATCCCTGAAACTATTGTTCTTAAAATATGTTGATTTACTTTGTCCTTTCAGAGTTCTCCCCACTCTTGCCTCTGTTTTGTTCCTAATTACTCCTCTGAAAATGTCCTGTTCATTTTGAACCCTGACATAGTCCCAGTATTTGTCATATTATTGGATAGACTGTTCCTTGTATACACCACCCACTCAAAACCTTTTTTTTTGCATCCTTTTTGTTGTTAAACTTTCTGTTGTGTTCAGATACTCATTAACATACATTTCAGTGAATGAGAGGCAATGATACAAGGACAATACTGCATGTGAGACAGGTACATTATCAACCAGTACAGTTCAGAATGTGTGATACATACCAGTGTTGGGGTAATTCACAAGCATGGGTTGCAAATCGGGTATTTAGATCATGTAGCATCATGGCCTCTGATATGATCATATATGCAGTACCTCTTAGTACTGGATGCAAGGAGTCCTCACATTCTGTAGCATAGTAAATATAAACACAAAGCATACAAAGCTATCAATCAATCAGTCAATCAATATCTTTATTTAGCCAGGCAGAACACAGTTTAGTAGGGCTCATTTACAAGATGGACCTGGTAGTTTAAACAACAACAGCAAGTCACAATACAACAATTTGGCATAGGTGTAGCAACAAATCCGCCTTAATAGCCACTAACAATGGGGTGAGATTCTCGTCCGCCAGCACCAAAAGAGTACGAGAGAGACAAATACCCAAATAGGTGAGTTCCAAGGGTGCCCAGAGGAGACCCAGACCTATGTACAGTCATTACAAGTGAGAATGGTGTGGCTTGGCACAGTGGTGCACAATAATTTACAAATAGAAATGTAAGACTTGACAATGAGAACAGAACAAGGCAGCATAATTTACAGGCGTGGAACCAAAGGCAGTCAACACACCGCTATGTGTGAATTCTGTGCAAGGCAGGTCTAGCTAACACTAAGAACTGTAACTAGAATTATATACTTAGTTTAGATAGCATGAGTGGGTAAATGTCCAAACCTGTGACACCTTACTTGATGCTGTAGTTGAGGTGAGAGAGAGTGAAGTACATCTACATAATTAACCAATGCCCATCTGGGTGTGTACATAAGCCATATATGGCTCCGAACAGCTGTAAAAGAGGGACATTTGATTAGCTATGGATTGGGATAGTCTATCCAGCTCAGCTAGGTTCATTTGGGAGGTAAGAAGTTCCCCAATAGTAGGCACAAGTGTGTTACACCACTTGCAGAATAGTAAGTGAGCGATTTGCATACTTAAAAGGACAAGCCATCTGTACTCCTGTGAACATACAAAGAAGCCAGCAGAACAATGCCATTTGGTCAATCAAGACTGCTCTTATTGCAGGGTCCACAGCTTGAGCTAATGTCCCTGCCTCCCTCCCCCTCCTCCCATCCTCCCTACCAATGATCCTTACCTTCCCCCTATGCCTATCCCAGCCTCTCTTAAAGCTGCCCTCTGTCTTCAATGAGATAACCTCTTCCAGCAGTGCATTCCAAGTGTCCACCACCCTCTCTGTGAAGAAGTGCTTCCTGACCTCCCTCCTAAACCTTCACCCTCCATCTTAAGACTGTTCCCCCTCGTGTTATGGTTAAAGAGACTCTCCTTATAAACCATATTTATCCCTTTCAAGTACTTGAAGGTCCCAATCATGTTCCCTCTCTCTCTCCTGTGTTCCAGGGAGTACATGTTAAGTGCCCTCAACCTCTCCTCATATGCCTTACCCTGCTGACCAGCCATCATTTTTGTAGCCCTCCTCTGGATCTTCTCCAGCAGGTTAATGTCCTTTTTGAGGTGTGGGCACCAGTACTGAACTCTATACTCTAGATGTGGCCTTACCAGTGACCTGTACAAGTCAGTATAACCTCCTTTCCCCTACTACTCATCCCCCTAGCTATGCATCCCAGAATCTTGTATGCCTTTGCTGCTGCTTTCCTGCACTGCATGCAGTGCTTCAGATTACTAGTGATCATCACTCCTAGGTCCTTCTCCTCCTTCTCTGATGCAGATACTCGGACTCCACCCAGGTAGTACTCTGTCCTGGGATTCTTGGCTCCAATATGCATAACTTTTCATTTCTTGGCATTGAAGCCAAGCTGCCAGATCCTGGACCACCTCCCCAGCTTTTCCAGCTCTTCCTGTAGGTCCTGTATCCCTTCAGTTGTGTCCGCTGTCCCATATAGCTTGGTGTCATCCATGACTAGACACATTTTGCCCTTAATACCATCTACAATGTCATTGATGAAGACATTGAACAACACCGGTCCCAGAACTGAGCCCTGTGGTACCCCATTAGTTATCTCTCTGTTGCAGATAACTCTCCCCACACAACCACTCTCTGGGGTCTGTCCTTCAGCCAGTTTTCCACCCATCTGGCCATCTTTTTCCCAACCCCGAGAACCACCAACTTCCTGATCAATCTTTTGTGGGGCACAAAGGCCTTGCTAAAATCAAGATAGAGGATGTCTACTGCTTGGCCCCTGTCTACTGTCTCTTAGTGACACAGTCAAAGAAGTTGATCAGATTTGTTTGACACAGTCTCCCCCCATGAATCCATGCAGCCTCTCATCCTGGAGACCATGCTCCTCTAGATATTCAACCAACCTTTCCTTTAGTATGATCTCCATGAACTTGCCCACAATGGAGTTCAGACTTACTGGCCTGTAATTCCCGGGGTCATCCTTGGAACCGCTTTTGTGGAGGGGCACTACATGTGCTGTTCTCCAGTCCTGCGATACCACACCTGACTAGTGAACTTTTAAATATGTCTGCCAGTGGCCCTGCCAGCTCCTCAGCCAGATCCTTTAGTACCCTTGGATGTACTCTGTACAGGCCTGGTGATTTGTCCACCTTCAATGCCAGCAGAACCTCCTTAACTCTATCCTAATCTATCACTACATCTGCGTCCCTCCCCCCCACTCCTCTATTACCTACTGAAGGCACTGGCCCGTCCTTCTCCCTGCTGAAGATGTAATAGAAGTATTCATTTAGTATTTCTGCAGAGTCAGGAACTGTGCCACAGGCTTCATACCTAGCAACAGTAAAGGAGCAGACAGGGATGTGGACTTGTGGCATACTCTGCAGCCTAACTTGTATACCTGTTGCCAAAAGGCCTGATTTTAATGCAGAACAATAAGATTTGATTTAAATCACCTGTATACTGGAGGCATCACAAGTAGAACTGTGGAGGTTCTATGCCAAGAGTGTAAGATTTTGTTTTGGATTAATCTACTCCAAAAGTCTTTATATTTGGTATTTGAGGTGCATCAACAGAGCTCCCATTGTGCTTCAGTATTAGTTCTACCCATTGCTCTTTCCCATCTGATATTGGAGTCTGTGGATTGGCTGAGTAGAGTGTTCCTTATCAAGGAGTATATACTGCCTGCCAGCCCTTTGGACTTAGATAACCACCCTGTGGAAGGAGCATAGTTCTTTGTCTGGCCTGGTATTTGGAGAAGGGGTCTAACTGCATCTCTAATTTGTAGGTATCTCCAAAAGTCAGTGGAAGAGAGCCCCCATCTGCTTTTCAATGTTTGAAAGTCAGTCACCACCCCTTTTTTGGAGCCTAGAATATCTGCAAGCAAATAAACACCTTTGGTAGCCCATTATGGCCAAGCAACAGCCCAATTATCAATTAAATAGTGGAGTTATAGCCAGCTCAGTGGCATGGAGAACTCTGGCAGCAATGCTTTCCCTCCTGACACATGGACAACCTGTGTTTGTGGTGTGAGTGGGCATTGGGGGCCAGCCTGTGTGGAAGAGGATCGAACATCCAGAGGACAGTTCTCCTCTTCCGGGGAGGGTGGTTTAGAAGTCCCATGGAATGATCTCCCCCAGGTAGAGGACAATGGGCGATGTGGTGAGGACTCCAATGTAAGGGAGTGTGCTGCGGGACCATGTACTTGTGAGCACCTCCACAATTGTGCGGCAATGTACACAACCCTGGAAATGTGGAGGAAGAGGAGAAAAACAGAAAATGTCCAGTGGTGGCAGGAGGAATGATCTGCCCCTTGCAGGATCTGTACCGCTGGCTTGGAGCTGATCCCACATGCCAGGGACAGTGGAAGGTAAGACTACCCAGAGGAGCTGGGTGACAGATTTGGGGGAGGGGGCAAGCAGGAAGGAAAGCTGTCATGGGAGGAGGAAAAATAGAAGAAGAAAAAAATAGTTGGGTTATGCCATAATTGTGTATGCTGGGCAAGGACTGGGGTACATCCCAATCTCCGGTGAAACTGATGCCAGTACATTATAGAAGGGCCTTCTGTAGAGTTGAAATTCTTGGGCCTATGAAGATTGGAGTACAGCAGGGATGCAAAAATAGTTAACCCCCCTTGTTGAAGCTCCTTGCAAACCCATTGTGGGGCAGAGACAGAACAACTGCTAAACCATTGTATGGTTTCTGCTGCTTTGAAAGTTAACTTGTAACCTTCTATTCATAGAAGGCATCATTCACCCTGTTTCCAGTGAGATCATATATGACTACTATGATGTGGTCTGCAGTGCTGCTCCACTGTCCTCCTTAACCACATTAGACACCGTCTTTAACGCTGTCGTTTTGCTCTGGACTCCCCTCCCCTTATGCTCCACTGTGACTGGTACCACTAGCTGTCATTTTCTTCGCTTACCAACAGGCACCTCACTCACTGTGTAAAATTTATCTTCATAGTCTTGTCTGTGGCCCTCCCACCCTACCTTTCTGCTTTTCTATCCATTCCTCTACCCCCTCTCACTGCCTTAGATCTACTGACACTCGCACTCTGGTGGTTCCTTGTTGCTGCACAAATACAGGTCAAAATGCATTCTCTCACTGACTCCCTAAGCACTGGAACTCCCTCCCATACCAAATTCGTAACTCATCCTCCCATGCTTCCTTGTTCTCTGCTCTCCACAGCTTCCTAGCATCTAATTGCACCTGCCCTTAGCATACCACCTCTCTATTTTAGTACATCTCAATCTTATATAATACTACATCTTTGGTTCCTGCTTGTTCTATTCCTGTTCAAATCACCCTCCATAGTTGTTCCCTTGCAATACTGTACTAGTGTTATCTTGTACTTTTTGATCATTTATCAGTTCATTTGGACTGGACCTATTTAGGTGTTAACTTAACCTAGTACATTTTTCTGTATATAAGATTGATTTACCATGATGTATTGTATTCTGTATTGTATGTGAATGGAATTATATTTCGCTGATCTTCTCCCCTTCCTCATTACCCCCAGGATGCACCATGAGATGAGCAACTTGTTGTTCAGTGTGCCATTTCCTGGTAAAACATTTTCAATTTTCAATAGATCTTTGTTTATTATCATTAAATCTTGGCTTCTTCGCTTCCCATATGAAGTTACCCAGTAATTTATCTATTTTCTGGTACCTGCTTGCTGGGAGTTCAAGGGGGGTATGTGACACTAAGTAAAATATTTTAGGGTCTGTGATGATTTTTATTATGGCTATCTTCCCTGTCATAGTGAGTCTCAGGAGTTTCCACTGGTTGAATTCAGTTTAACATCGGTTTAACTCATTCACTCTATAGGCGCTCTTTGAGGGTTCCACCACATGTGTCCTGTATACCCTTACCACTGCATCCTGGACCTTACTGAGCAAAATCAAGCCATACTCAGCATGCCACAAACAAATGTGAATACTTCATGAACCGTAAGTGCTACACACAAAATATGAGAAGCAAAGTTGTTCAGCACAAAATTACCTTTCTAACAGTGCTATGCAATTAATTATAAGCATTTTTTTTCTATAGTAGACAAAATAGCAAAAAGGTATTTTTTTGCAATAAAAAAGTAAACTTAAACCATTTTTGATACGAAAATATGTAACAGATGAACACCACATTAAGCATCCATACATTAAATATAGGTACAAAAGTAATTTTGTACTAAAAAGCAATTTTTCTAATATAAAACATATTTTTTCCCATTTTATTCAAAGTGCTTAGGTGAGGCTTGAGGGACAAATGTCAGCCACACACATGATCCCATAAACAAATGTGAATAACTTCTAAAGTATACGTGATACACACAATGTATCAGTGGCAAAGTTGTTGAGTACAAAATTACCTTTCTAATGGTGCTATGCAGTCAATTCTAATCAATTTGGTTCACAATTAAAACAGAGAAATAGTGCTAATGACCTGAGAAGTGTCAAGGGCACAGAGGAAGTCTTTGTCTGCTGACTGAAGTCATTGTGGGAGACAAAGGGGATGATTTGGCTGCCACCTACAGGCGTTTCCCAGAGGTAATGAGTTAAAAGGGGTTGTAAATGAATGCCCCATATCCACTCAATTTGTGGCATTATTTTAATTCCCAGATATGTAATATCCGTCTGTGTCCAATTTAGGCCTATGTATGAAATATATGGGGTTGGCAATACTGATTAAGAGGGAGTACTTCAGTTTTGGATTGATTCACCCTTAGGCCCGAATATTCAGAAAAGGAGTTTAGTAAATTTAAAAGGGGCTGTATTGTTTGATTTATGTCTGACAGGTGGATTAGTAGGTCATCCACATACATCAGAGTGGGGAAACTCTCCTCTCCAATCGACAGACATTGTATTCTTTTATGCTCTCTGATTGCTGCTGCTAAGGGCTCCACTGCTAATAGAAAAATGAGGAGGGGGAATAAAGAGCACCCTTGTCTAGTCCCCCTACCTAAGGAGAAAGGGGCAGAGATTAAAGAGTTGGTTGATACTTGTGCCTTGAGGAAGGAGTAGATTGCCCTTTCTCAAGATTGAAATCTGTCTCTGAAGCCAAGATGTTGCAACACTAGTTGCAGGTAGTCCCATTTGATTGAATCAAAGGCTTTCTTGAAGTCTAGCACTAGAGCCACTCTGGGAGTGCTTGACCTTTTGCTGAGTGCATAAGATTGAGTAGCAATCTAATATGATTTGCACTAAATCTGCCTTGCATAAAGCCTGGCTGAGAGGGCTGTATTAAGGACGGAAGAGGGGATTGAATCTTATGACTAATGCCTTGGCATAGACTTTGCTGTCTACATTTATGAGGGGTATTGGCCTATAGCTGGCAGCAAATGTGGGGTCTTTTCCTTTTTATTTGGCAGTACTGTAATTACAGCTTCCCTAAGCATGGGGGGTGGGTACCCAGTTCTTCAGCCTCTGAGTAAACATGACATAAGACCTGGGCTATCTGTGGGGCCACTGCCTGCAGGAATTCTACTGGAAAACTATCTCCCCCTGGTGATTTGCCTGTCTAAAGGGAGAACAGGATTTGGTTAACTTCCTTGACTGTCAGGGGGGTATCTAGTAGCTGTTTCTGCTGCAACATCAGCTTGGGTAGAGCAAGTTTTTCCAGGAAGGACTGGCCCTCTTTGGAGATTCACAGGTGGTAGGATGTGTATAATACTCAATTGGTATAGGTTGCCCTGTTTAATATCTGTACATCTGGACCATCTTACTACAGGCTAAAAATCTAGAACTCAATCATAAATCCGTAAGACTTCAGTCCAAAAAGTCCATAAAAAATTTAAATAATCTTTTATTCTTCTTATAACTTCGCACCATACATGTTCAACCAGCTACAGTTTCGTAGTTTCACACCACTTCTTCAGGCCAGATTTATAATACAGTGCTGATTCTAGACATAAACAAATAATCAAATCATAAACTTTCTCATAATGATATTCTTGTTTTTTTATATAAACTTCATTAGTATACAGTCATAAAGATACCTCACTGTCACCAGACAACAAAATTCTATTTTTAAGTTACATTTTGGTTACATTAATGAAACTTGAATCTTTACCCTTGGGAACTTGCAACTTGATTGATACTTTTTAAACTTTTTACATTTTTTTATAACACATTCATTACAGTGTACACAATTCATACCTGTTTTTGGTATTTTCATATCACTTTATGATTCATTTAGTGCTCTCAGAGTTCAGCCTCAATTTACTCTGTTCCTAATAAAAAACAAGCTTTATTATAATACCATTCCTTGTGTGTCTAATGTTTAATCATATATATACATATATATATATAACAAAACTTATTGTGTTATCTTAAAGTTCACTTACATATAAGTTAGGTCTTGTTTGTCCAGCTTGTTTTCAGATTTATCATCTAGAACTTTATTTTTATTTAGAACCCTTATGAAACAATTTAAAGATGTTATTTTAGAAAACTAAATTATGTTTTTTTAATATACTTCTTTAATAAAGTGATAGACTCTTTTATAATATCTTTACCTTATCATATAGCCTTATTACTGAGTCTTATTTTACATTCATTGGTGTTTCTATCATCACTGTTTCTTTGAATCTTTTTGACTTTCTCTATAGGAGAAACAAAACAGTTCCTTTAAGCTCTTATATATTTCAGTGTATGTTCCTTCATTATTCTTCACCATTTTCCTTGAAAAGGGTAAAGGTTTTTACCTGTTAATCTTAATATTCCTTTATTCCCAGTTTAGTTACATTGTGATGCTACGAGAGAATAAAATATTTAAATGCACCGTGAAATCAAGTGATAGTTCTTTTGTAATTTAAACATTTATTCTTTGGTTTTCCCTGAAAAGGGTAAAGGTTTTTACCTTTTGATCTTAATACTTCTTTGTTCCCTGTTTAGTTGCTTTTTTGGTGCTATGAGAAAATAGGATATTTAATTGCACCATGTAATCAAGTGATGGTTCTCTTGTTGATTTATTTAAACTTGTTATACTCCAGTGATTTCAAAAAGTTTAAATAAATTCCTACCTGGCTAAGACGCCATTCCAGGACTGTTTTCTAAAGAGAAAGGAGCGGTCTGAGCTATTGATCATGCGTGGTTTAAAAAGACCATGAAAACGGCAGGGGGGACAAATGTCACCTGTGACATCACTCCCATTATATGAATAGATGATGCCTAGATGATAAAAATAAGGTGAGGTAGCCTGATCCACCCTATAGCCAAGTGGTAGATGATGTAAAGACCCACAAGTCAAGCCCAACTGCAGAATCTCCACTGGAGGACCAGCAGGGATCCTGGGCCCTCCCTGCCTGATCGAGGAAGAGGCAGCAAAACTCTTGGCACACTAAGAGGTGGCATCCAATATCCAGGGACAGATCCCACAGCCTCAGGGGTGGCCACAATGACAGGATGGAAGAAGGCAAAATCCTTAGCCAACATTTTTTAAAGAATAAGTATGCCCTGCTTGTCTCTCCCTCCACAGCTGCAACTCATCGAGAGGAATGTGTTGCCCATAGAGTATGCACAAGGATGTGGTGCTAGGAAACAACAGATCAGCAGAAAACCAAAAAGTTCCCTGCATGCACTAACCAGAAAAAAGGGAAGCTGCATCAAAAAGCTTTTTAATGCTAAAATTTACATTTATTTAAAAATGAAACACCCGCTCCAACACATAGCTTAACATATTTCGGACTAAGGTCCTTTTCAAAGGACCTTAGTCTGGCTATGTTAAGCTGTATATTAGATGGTGTGTTGTTTTAAATAAATTGAAATTTTGGCATTAAAAAGCTTTTTAATGCAGCATCCCTTTTTTCCAGTTAATGTGTTCATCCAGAGGATGTGGGCACATTCTTGCAAATGATAGATATCAGATTTTCCTGCTCAATTCATAGAAAAGTGGTATGGCTCTAACAGGAAAATTCTGTACAACCCTTTGCTGCTTTTTCTTTTGGTAGGCTCAATAAGAAATACAGGTTTTGTAAGAATTTAGAGCCTCAAGTGTAGAGAGTGATGGCATTAAGCTACCATCTTAGCTGGGGTCAAGCCCTTACACTCTTTTTGAACTTCCCCAAGTAGCTTGAGGTTATGTCCCATGGTTGCTGTGCAGTCCCCGATCTTAAAAAAAAAAATAACAACTCCATAGAATCCATCTTTTACATCCCTCCATATATATTTATAGGTTTCTGTCATTTCCCCCTCCTCTAGAGGGTGCATGCTAAGAATGTCCAATCCTTACTGATTCTGTAGGTCTTACACCTACACCTCTGGATCACTTTTGCAACCCTCCTCAGAGCAGCCTATAACCTCACCCTGTTCTTTTTCGAATGCAAGGTTCCAAGACTGCAGGCAATACTCCAGGTATGTTCAAGCCTATGGCCTGTACAGTGGCAATATCACATGCTAGAAACATCAAATCATAAATATAAACATACAGTGAGAGGTTGCTGACAGAAAAATACCCTTGGCTCACTATGTGTGTCCTTTATACCGATCTAATGTGGAATGTGAGAACCCTGATGGGTCTTCATTATTCCTCTCCCCTCCTATTTTGATACTTTATTTACCATGCCCATGCACCTTCCCACCCATATTTGAACATCCCCCTGTTTCTGCACAGACACCTTCTTTACTTAGCTTATTCCTCACCTCCACCACCCTTTCCCTGGAGAAAAAAAACACTTTCCTTTATTCCTCCTAAGTTGCCCTCTGCCAGCATCATGGAGTCACACTTAATGGATTGCCACCCTCAATTTGAACAATATTCTGCTATTCCCCCTTGATTACCAATTGGAGGTATTTATATGTCTCAATCATTCTTTCCCATCTCTGATGTTAATGTCCTTCAAGCTTTAGCTTTCCTTTTAAGTCCTCTTTTGCTGTCACTGAATCACCTCAGTTACACTTCACTGTACTGACTTTACTATGTCCCAGTCCTTCTTCAAATGCTTTCTCCAAAACTTCACACTGTGTTCCAGGTGAGACTGAAAAAAATACCATACAGTGGTGTCCTTGCTGTGACTAGTGAAACCTCTTCTGATACAGTATATTCCAGCATCCTATTAACTTTCCCATATTCCATTTTGTGCATTGAAAGTAGTTTAAGCTGTTTATTATAACCACCAGGTCTCTTTCCTCCTCTGAGTGATTTACCTAGCCCCATTGATACAATGTGCTGTCCGTAGATTCTTGTTTCCACTTTGCTTTACTTTGCATTGTTTGGCATTGAATTTAAAATGCCTAATTTTAGATCACTTCTCCAGCTTCTCCAAATCTCATTTCATGCTGCTAATCCATTCTTTATGACTTACGCTTCAGCAGAGATTTGTATCATCTGTGATTAGGCTTACTTTTCCATGTAACCCCATCCCAATCTAACTGATATGCATGTGACAGAGTACTGCTCCCAAAGCAGACCCTTGTGGCATTCCTCTTGAGACAATTCTGACGTCAGAGAAACTATCATTCAGAACTCCTCTCTGTTCCCTATCAGACAAGTTTTAAATTCACCCAGATAGTTTTCCACTAGTATTATTTCCCCCACCTTCTTTATAAGCCTCCCATGTGCCACTGAAGTAAAGGTCTTGCTGAAGTTCAGGTGCTGAATGTTGAGTGTCATAGGAACAAATGAATGTGCCAGCAGAAACAGACCATCCGGTCTATCTAAGTCTACTTGAGTGTGTAGCTAGCACCCCTAGTTTGCAGCTGCCCAACCCCCTCTCCTTTGTCATCCCACTGCCACCCCCATCTTCCCCACCCTCACTCTCCCCTGTTCCCTGTCCCATGCTCTTTTGAAGCTGTTCACAGATTTACATGATACCACCCATTCTGGTAGTGCATTCCATTTTGCTACCACCCTCTCTGTGAAATAGTGTCTCCTCATTTCCCTCCTAAATCTTCCCCTCTATTCTTAGCCCATGCCCCCAGGTGTCCGTCCCCCTCCTTAGCTTAAAGACCCCATCTGCCCCATCCCTATTGATTCCCCTCAGATCATTGAATGCCTCTATCATGCCCCCCTGTCCCAGCTATGCTCCAGAGTGTACATACTCAGGTCTCCCAGCCTGATCTCATAGTCTCTCCCCTCCATTCCACATATCATCTCTGTTGCCCTCCTCTGCACCCCCTCCAGTAGCCTGACATCACGCTTTAGTTATGGCCTCCAAAACTGCCCACAATACTCTAAGTGCAGCCTTACCAGTGACCTGTAGTGGGGCAAGATCACCTCTTCACCTGGATGAAAACCCCCTAGCTATGCACCCCAGCATTTTGTTCACTTTTGCAGGTGCTCTCCTGCACTGGGCAGTGTTGTTCAAGGTCCACGTTATTATTACCCCAGGTCCTTCTCCTCCTTAGTGATCCCCAGCTTAACCCCACCCCCCAGTCAGTATTCTCTCCTTGGGTTCTTTGCCCCAAAGTGCATAACCCTGCACTACTTTGCATTGAACCCCAGCTGCCACCTCTCTGACCACTCTAGCTTGCTTAGGTCCCCCTGCAGCTGTTTCCATCCTTCCCCTCCATCCACCACTACTCTGTTTTGGTGTCATCGGTGAACAGACTTACCTTGCTCACACCCCATGTGCAATGTTTGATATGAAGAGCCCAAATATTACTGGCCCAGCACACAGCCCTGTTCCACCCCACTCATCACTGGCCTTGGAGTTGAGAGTTCCCCTCTCACCACCACCTGTTGCAGCCTCCCACTCAGCCAGCTTGAATTCCAGTTCATCATTTTTGCCCCTACCACTACACCAGTTAGCTTCCTCCCAAGCCACCCATGAGGCACTGAATCAAAGGCCTTGCTGAAGTCCAAGTAAAGAACATCCACTGCATGACCCATATCCAGCTAACCTCTCACCCAGAGATAATATTGTATCAAGTTGGTTTGACAAGATCTCCCTGAAACTAACCCATGCTGCCTCACATCATAGAGGCCATTGTCCTCCAGGTACAACACCAGTCTTTCCTTTAGTATAGTTTCCATGAGTTTGCACACTATGGAGGTAAGACTTACCAGATGATAATTACCCTGGCCCTCTTTATTCATCTGTATCACTGTCATTGAGTTAACACATTCAAGCACGCTCATTTGACATGATCTGCCCTTCATGACGCCTTGCTGATTCCTAGGCATTAGACATTTTTCCTCTAGGAAGTCAACTATATGTTAGTTTATAATTGACTCAAGTAGCTTGCTCACTACTAATGTCAAGCTCACTGGTCTATAGTTATCTGTGTTTTCCCTATCCCCACTCTTGTTCAGGTGGACCACATTAGCTATTCGCTGATCTGCTGGCACTGAAACTATAACCAGTGATTTATTAAATAGGTTTGCTATGGAGCTGCTGTAGTAGGCCCCTGACAAAGATCTTGATAATTGAAGAACTGGGCATCTGTCTGTGGTCTGAAGGTACTCTGACTATCTGCAGAGTTTTTATTTTCATACAGAATAAATTTGAAACATAGAAATATAGGCAATGATGGCAGAAAAAGACCAAAGGTTCTTGTAGTCTGCTTGGCTTTCCCTATCTGACCTGTTGCCATCAGGTGTCTTATCCCTCCTGGTTCCCCCACCCATGTTCCCCTCCATACTGCTGCTGACCTCAGTAACCACCAAACCCTTCACTCTGTCAATACCATGCTTGCAACCATTTACCGACTTGGCACCCACCCTGACATCTGGTTGTTGACGCTATACTCTTGCAAAATAGTTCCCTGCAGTTCACCTCACTTTTTCTTTCAGGAACTTGAACGTCACTATCATATCCCCCCTCTCTTGCCTGGACTCTAGTGAATACATGGTCAGTATTTTGAGACAATATTTGTAAGAACTGTCCTGTTGACCCTGAATAATCTTGATCACCCTGCATTGCACTGTCCCCAACATGTCCTTTTCCTTTCTTAGGTGAGGACTCTAGAACTGAGCACAATATTCCAGGTGCTGCCTCACCAGTAGCCTATACTAGGTAATACTAGGCATGTGTGACTTTGTATTTTCTTGAAACTTGGCTTCCCAGCCAAATGCCCTTTGGGGTAACCCTTGCCTCAGTGTTTATGCACAGAGGTTCTTTGTCTTGTAAATGTTTTTTTATTTTAATGGGTTCACCACAATATATCCCAGGCACACTGCCTTAGGGGTAGCTGGTCCAGTCCACTGGGGTGTTAAACAGATGGGGCATACTGATGAGTCCTGGTAGAGACCAGAAACACATGTCTATGTCTTCTGTTGGCACCCTTTGCAGAACTATGTGAGGCCTTTTTGGCACCATGCAGTTCTGCTTAAAGTTGGACCAGCATAACATTCTGTGGTGATTTGCATATGCAGCCCATGATGCTTTGCATTGTGGGGGCATGTGTGACTTGTATTTTCTTGAAACTTGGCTTCCCAGCCAAATGCCCTTTGGGGTAACCCTTGCCTCAGTGTTTATGCACAGAGGTTCTTTGTCTCATAAATGTTTTTTATTTTAATGGGTTCACCACAATATATCCCAGGCACACTGCCTTAGGGGTAGCTGGTCCAGTCCACTGGGGTGTTAAACAGACAGGGCATACTGATGAGTCCTGGTAGGACGAAACACATGTCTATGTCTTCTGTTAGCACCCTTTGCAAACTGTGTGAGAGCCTTTTTGGCACCATGCAATTCTGCTTAAAGTTGGACCAGCATAACATTCTGTGGTGATTTGCATATGCAGCCCATGATTCTTTGCATTGTGGGGGCATGTGTGACTTTGTATATACTAGGTAGCAGCATCTCATTTTTCCTGCTGTCAGTACTCCTTCAGATACACATCACTGTCTAGTTAGCCCTACTATAGGCCTTGTAACACTGGCTTGATTTTTTGAGGGAGTCATTAATTATCAATCCCGGGTCCCTTTCCTCTGCCATAGTGCTCAGTTTAACCCTTCCAATCCAGTTCTCTGTCCTGTTTTTTTTTTCCCATAGGAGCATTACCTTGCACTTTTTGGCATTGAATTTCAACTGTTAATCCTTAGACCACCCCTCTTCCATTTGTAGATTTTTCTGCATCTCCCTTATCACTTAAGCACTATCTACCCTACTGCAGAGCTTTGTGTCATCTGAAAAGAGAGACAATTTGCCCTGAATGCCCTTTCCAATGTCACTGATGAACATATTGAAGAGGACAGGACCCAGGACACATCCCTATGACACCCCACCGGTGAAATCCCTTTATTCATATTTGAACTCATGTGCCACCATTCCCTGGTCTCTCTTTTAACCAGTTTCCTACTCATCTAACTATGTTTGTTACTGTGTCCTGGTCCTCTAGCTTCTTCAGCAGTCTTCTGCGTGGCACCAAGTCAAAAGTCTTGCAGAAGTTAAAGTAGAGTAAATCTACAGAGAAACTCTTATCTACTACCTTTGTAATTTACTTGGTCAAAGAAAACTATTAAGTTGGTCTGATTAGACCTTCCTGCCACAGACCCATGCTTTTTACTATTCTGTGGATCTTTGCTCTCTAGGTAGTCCACAAGGTCCTCTTTTGTCAGGGACTCACTGGGTTTACCCACTGCAGAGGTAAGGCTGACAGGCCTGTAAATCACAGGTTCCTCCTTGCCCCCCCCTTTGTATAGTGAAACTATGTCCACCTCCCTTCAGTCTAGCAGAACTAACCCTGTCTGAACTGAGCTATTGAGTAGCCCTATTAAGGGCTAAGCCAGTTCCACAGCCAATTCCTTGAGCACCTTTGGGTTCATCCCATGTGGCCCAGGGCTTCATCTACCTTTTGGGCTTCAGGCACTTCTGGAGCATTTCTCTTGTAAATACTGGCTGTCTTATTTCAGGAGTACTCCTGGCAAATGTTATGATACCACTTTCAGGCGGAGGCCCACTGTCATCCAGTGAAGATAAGGCAGAATTAATAGCTAATTGTTAAGTTCTGCTGCTTTTTGTTCATCATTCTCTAGCACCCTGTACTTCTCTTGTAGCCTAGCAGCAACCCCTTCCTTCTCATGTTTTTCCTTAATATATCTGAAGAATTGTTTTTCCTCACCCTTGATCCCATCTGCAACACGTTGCTTCATGTCTACCTTTGCCTCCCCAACTATCCTCTTTGCTTCCCTAGTTTTTATTTGGTACTCACTTCATTCCTCATCCCCCTGCTTTTCCTTGTACAGTACCTGGTGAAAGCCTTTCTCTTTGCCCTCACTGTTTCTCTTATCAGTTCTAAGAACCATGTCGGTTTCTTCTTCCTGTTTCATTTTATAACAATTCTTGTGCATGACTTTGTTGCCTCAAAAATTGTCATTTTAATTGCCCCTCATCTTCTTCTACGCATCCAATGCTGTCCACTTTGGTCATTTTATCTCAGACTAGCTCCCTCATCCAATTGCAGTCTGCAATTTTGAAATCTAGAGCTTCAGTTTTTGATAGTGACATCCTGGTCCTGTGGGCGTGCCTAAACTAAAATTCTGCCTTACCTTTTTATTTAGCTAAATTGGATTTTTCTTCTTGGTCTTACTACAAATTGTATGCAAGTTTGAGTGGTTTCCATTATTGCCACTTTGGCCACTGTCCAAGTTACTTTGGCATTAACATAGCATCCGTGTCTGTGCATGATGGCATACTGAAGTGATATATGACAGTTGTAATGCGTTACTTGCTTTGGTTCTGTTCTGTTCTGTTGATTGTGAGGAGTGAGGTCAGTATATCCTTCACCAATTCCTGTACCACACAGTACATTCTCAGCCCTGCCTGTTTGCTATGGGGTTGCAAGAGCCTGGCTCATCTTTCAGTATGCTTAGATGCAGCCCATTTGACCCTGGTGACTTGATTATGTTCAGATCCTGCAGACATTTCAGGACCTTCTCCCTAGATACTGTACATACCTTATCTCAAATATGTTGTTGTCTGTGCCCTTGAATAAATTTCTACTGTAGAGAATTGGACCTGTACCCTTTAAAGTGGACACAGAACTGACATACTCATTTAATGTGTGTCTTATTTTTATCATCATAAGCTTATTTTATTCTTTTTTGTTCTTTCTTTGTTATCTTTTGTCAGAAGTTTTGATCTTGTGTACCTAAAGAAAGTTTTATAATTATTTTTGACTCCTTCTGCTATTGTTAGTTCTGTATTTGCTTTTGCACTCCTTATGACATTCTTCCTTTTTTTTCTAATTCATTTTTATACACAGACCTTTTGGTCTCATTCTGGTCCACCATGTATATCACAAAAGTGTTTTGCTTGTCCTGAACTTCCTGTCTCACCTTCTTGTTTAGTTAAAGTAGCTTATTTTCTTTCAAATTGTATGCAATTTTGGGTGGCTTCTATTATTACCTCTTTAAACACTTTCCAGTTGTTCTCCAGACCTTCCTGAACTGCTTGCCTCTCCTTTAGATAAAGTAGTTTATTTTGTTTCGTGGTGTTACTACTAAGTATATACAAGTTTGGGTGTCTTCAACTATTGGCTCATTAGTTACTGTCCAATTATTCCTCAGACCTTCAATCTTGTGCAGATCTATCAAGTGATCTTATACTAGTAAGTTTATTTTGTCATTGTCAACTTTTATGAAATCAGGTATGGTAGTGTTGGATTTTAGTTGCTCCGGTCCCAGCACAATGTCAAACTTAATGATGTTGTGGTCACACTTATTTGGTCTCCTATCATTATAGTCTTTATAATATTCTTGCTGGAAATTACCAGGTCCAGAATTGTTTCCCCTCGGCTAATTTTTGCACCTGTTTATTAATTTATTTGTTTGCTTTCACTATTGAAGGTTGGTAATCAGGTGATCCCACTGAAGCAAATTCCCTTATTCAGAGGTGGCCCAGGATTATTTACAATAATATCAGAGGCAGAGAAAACATAGGCAATCACAGTATACAGATATAATTAGCTAAACAGTGCTTTAAGAGCAAATACAGATAGTCATTCAGTTGTTAGCAAAACAAAGACATAAGGTGTTGTAGCTGGAAATTAATATGTGAGTCAATATAAGTACATAAGTCTTTGCTGAGCACAGCATAGAGGGCAAGACTATACAGAGCACACAGAGGAATGACATTTTCAACCATTGTGGTTACAGAGACTACACCCAACAAGATAAGCCTTGAAACTGTCATTAAAAGTGATAGAATTATAACTGTTTGTATATTAATGAGGAGATTATTTCATAGATTATGGGCTGTGTGGTGAAAGGTCCATGAGCCTGAACCAGATTTGATCCTAGTGATGTCAAGCAATATACAAGCAGAGAAGCAGAAGAGACTCTGTTTAGGATTTAGCTCCAAAATGCCCTATAGGCTAGAAGGAGAGGCTTTAATTAAATTGGAGTAAATTGGGCACATTACTGGAGAACTCAATCAGCATTTAAGGAAAAGCCACCTTAGGGAGGAGAAGACATCAAAGTGATGATCTCTGGGTGAAATGTCAGCAGGAACAGGATCAATTCTGTTGCATAGGGCTTTGATCCTGGTTAGTTGGTGGACCAAGGGGGAGCAGTTGATGTCGCCTACCTTGACTTCAGCAAAGCTTTTGACACTGTTCCACATAGAAGATTGATAAATAAGCTAGGTAGGCTCGGGGTGGGTCAGAAGTTGGTCAACTGGGTGGAAAACTGGTTGACTGGCAGAAAACAGAGAGTGGTAGTAAATGGTATACAGTCAGAAGAGATGCAAGTCACAAGTGGGGTACCTCAGGGATCAGTCCTGGGGCCAGTCCTATTCAACATCTTCATTAGTGACCTCGCAGATGGACTAGAGGTAAGCTTGTCTGTTTGCAGATGACACCAAGATCTGCAACAGAGTAGATGATCCAGATGGGGTGGGCAGAATGAGAAGAGATCTGGATAAACTAGCAGAATGGTCAGAAGAGTGGCAACTGGGATTTAATGCAAAGAAGTGCAAAATCATGCACATAGGAAAGAAAACCCTGAAGCCACTTATAGGCTGGGAGGGAGTTGCTAGCAGTCAGGAAGAAAGAGACTTGGGCATCATCATCACTGATGACCTAAAATCATCAAACAGACCTCTAAAGCAGTAGGTAAGGCTAGGGGTGTTAGGATGTATTAGTAGGGTATCACAAGTCGTAAGAGGGTAATAATCCCTCTGTACAAGACATTGGTTAGGCCCCATCTGGAGTACTACGTGCAGTATTGGAGGCCACACCTTCACAAGGACATTAACCAAATTGAGGCAGTCAGAGAAGGCAGCAAAATGGTGCAGGGACTGCATCAGAAGACATATGAGGACAGATTAACGGAGCTCAATATGTATACCCTTGAGACAAGGAGGAGAGAGGTGATATGATCGAGACATTTAAACACCTTAAGGGCATAAACAAGGTGAAAAGAGTCTAACATGTTTAAATATAAGAAAAATAGCAGGACAAGAGGACACAGCATGAGATTAGAGGAGGCGATTAAGGGGAATGTGAAATTCTTTTTCACAGAAAGGTGGTAGATGCATGGAATGGCTTACCACAAGAAGTGGTGGCTATGAATACAGTGCAGGGCTTCAAACAGGCATGGGATAGGCATAAGGGAGCAATACAAATGACTATGAATAGATAGGTCACTGACAGAGCAAAGGCCGATGGCACATTTATAAGGTAGAAAAAGAAATGGGCAGACTGGATGGGCCTTGCGGTCCTTATCTGCCGTCAACTTCTATGTTTCTATGTTTCTATGTAGTTGCATTTCTGTTAAGGAATGCAAGACAAGGGCACTATATAATAAAATGGGGAACAGGTTACTATTAGAGAAGGCAAGTCACACGTCTTTTTGAGGTAGGAGGAAAGCCTATAGAGCAGGTTAAGCTTTGGGTGGAGAGTTTTGCTAGAAGGTCAGCTTGAAGCCTGACATTAAGTTCTTTATCTTATATGATACTGTGCAACAGTACTTTGTGGGCACCACAATCCTGAGCTGTAAACCAGAAGCTGTGGTTAAATTAAGCAGATTATGCCTCTCTGTGCCTAAATGCCTGTTACCATACAGCATTTAGTGTTTGGCTTTCTTTGTGTTTAGTACTAAATTATTGATGAAGAACCATGCTTCCAGACACCTAACATAATCATGGGAGCAATTAATCTGTGCAATGTCAGTATGGCTTGTATATAGACCAGCACCATCTGTGTACAATTACAATTTAGAAACACTACAGTTAATAGGCATGTCATTCACAAGCAAGGACCTCTATGCATTAAGGGGTGGACTGCCTATGCACCTTGGATCTGTGGTGCATAAGCAACTTTAAGTCAGAATGCCATACACCGCTAGTCCCAAGGACTCCCAGCATCATTTATGGAGCTACATGCACCAGTTTCATTATTGATCTCCAGCCATGTGTGCAGCTCTGCATCCAGACATTCCAGGAGAGTGGCCAAGAAGCATACCCACACTTCACACCATTCACTATGGCATGGAGTGCTTTGCAAGGGCAGCACAAGATATGGCAGCAGGCACCCTGCCATATCCTTTGCACACCTCACATGGAAGACAACCTCCAGCCCAGGTGGGATGCTTGGTAGACATGCCATGCCACTCCAATCCTCCTGTCAGGAAGGGAGGGCTAGGGGCAGCACTTCAGGCACTTGCCTATTCCGGTAACATGTGTGGAACTGCTGCTGTCCCACAATCCCCTGCTATGCACAGAGCAGGGGATCCACTGTCAGACTAGGTCAGGCATCTGAGTGGATGCCTACTTATGTCCTCTGATCCACTCTCTACACAACAGCATGACAAGGGCATGGCCATGGACAAGCAAGCTACAGTGGCATGTCCTATTGCATGCTGAGCCCTGCAAGCCTGTCCATGGGTGTAAAGCTGTGCAGGCTCTGTACGTGCCTCTTGCCCATACCAGGGGCTGCATAGTACATAGTTCCCAGTGAGAAGATCAAGTGACCTAAGATGGACCCCTAAGGGACTCCATCCATTATGGATTTAAGCGAGGATACACTAACCCTCTTCTTAACCATTTGTTTTGGTGCGATAGGTAGTACTTGAACCAGTGGCAAGTGAGGCTATCAGGTCTCATGCACTGCAGCTTATCCAGTAGGAGCCCCTGATCTACCAGATGGAAGACTTTTAAGGTCTCTGAAAATGGCCCCAACAGCTAGCCCAGAATCCATAGCACCAAGGATATCAGTGGTAAGCCACATCAGTGCTGTATCTGTTCCATGATTTTTCCTAAAACTATTCTAAGCTTTGGTAATATTGGCAAGCACCTCAAAATATTCTTGGAGTTGTGTTTAAGCCAGCTTCTCTTGAATTTTCAGCAAGGGACTAAGAAGGGATGTGGATGGTAGTTTTCCACTGGCTCCTTAGGCCCCACTTTGGGTACTGGTAACACCAAGGTGACTTTATACATTTCTGGGATAGATATGAGGAGAATGGACATGTTGAATAATTTTCTGAAAGGAGTAACAATAACAGGGACAACCAGTTTGTGAAGATTAGGCTCAAAGCTGTTATAGCCAGCTGAGAAATCTTATCAAACTGATTTCAACTGGGCAAGTACCTAATTCTTAGTCTAAAGTGTGAAGTGAAATTTTTGGGGACTGTCAGCAGATGTAGAAGTGTTAGGCTTACAAGAGAGAAGGCCCTGTGATATCAGCTTTAAGGGGTCTTACATTTGTTAGGATCAGTGAAAATTAGTTATGATCATCCACAGATGACATAGGGTCTTGGAAATATTTCCCATCCCAGACTGTTTCCACTGTGGAAATACCAGGGTAACCTTTGTTAACCAGTGTCCAAAAGTGTTTTGGGTTTGAGAAGTTCTTCTATTTGAGGTTTTTCATATGTTACTTCAGAGGGAGGAGTACAGGAAGGAGTATCAGAGGAAGGGTAATGATTCAGGTTAGTTAGTCTTGTGAGCTGAAGTGCAGAAAAAACTGCAGCTTGTTGAAGGGACAAAAAAAGGAGAAAAAACTTTTGTTGGTACATTAGTGAGAAAAGGGATAAAAAGGATGGAATAGTATGGATCAGGGAGGGAAAGGGTGGATGTAAATGAATGTGGAGGAGGTAGAGGTACTAACTGAGTACTTTTGTTCAGTCTTTGCTAAAGAGAGTGATGGCCCGGTGCTGCAAGAGGGGAGGAGGGAAGGAGGCAGTGGAGAAGGGTCACAGATGAAACAATAGAGGTGGTTATCATGAGGAAATGATTGTTAACCCTGAAGGTGGACAAATTCCCAGGCACTGACAGTGCCCGTCCAAGAGTGCTGAGGGAGCCCGTGCAACTGGCAGGGCTCCTGGCTGACCTATTCAATAGTTTGCGTGTATCAAGGGTGGTACCACAAGACTTGACAAATGCACACAGCAGACCCAGAGATGACCTGAGCAACTACAGACTAGCCAGCTTGATCACAATCATGTGCAAGATCATAGATGCCACACTTAAGGAGAGGCTGGAAAGATACCTGGAACAGAATTTTATTTATTTTATGAGAATCGGAATTACAATCCTTTGAGTCATAGACTCCTTTGCAAAGGCTCCACATCAGGACAAAGAACACACAAACATTTTAAATATACATTGGTTACACAGTATTACATTAAACATTATATGCATTGGTCACACAGAAAAGTGTATTTACATTAGTTGATTACCACAGCTAGGATCATATACGACCCTGGGTCATTGTAGTGAGATGAGACAGGTTACAGATTTGAGGGGTCATTTACAGAGCCCTGAGTCGAGGCTTATATGCAGCTAGATTGTAGGACCTGAGGAAGTTGTCAGTAGATCGGCTAGTCATTGGGTGTATTCGGCCGAGGGGAATGTTGGAACAGCCACAGGCTTCTGAGTCAAGAAGGATGCTCTTGATACCAGTTTTGAATTGGCTAAGACTAGTGGCTAGGGAGATCAAGGGAGGTAGGTTGTTAAGCCAAAGGGGAACATGATAATGGATGAATCTTTACCCTAAAGAAGTCCTACAGTAGGGGACTAGTAGGGAGGTGTTTGTAGGGTGTCTATGGGCTCTCCTGTGAGTGACTGGCTGGATGAGGGGTTGTAGGCCCTTGGGTGTAAGTTTCATAAGTATTTTTTTGGCTTGGAGGCAAGTATGGTACTTGAGTCTCCCTTCGGAGGACAGCCAGTCTGCAAGCACGTAGAGTTCACACATGTGGGTTAGTCTATCACAGTCTGTGACCAGATGGAAGGCTTTGTTAAGAGCTGGGCTAATGCAGTGTTGGGCTGTTTGGTCTGCGGTGCCATAAATTACAATACTATAGTCGACCAGTGAAAGGACTGAGCAGGTTACAGCAAGACGTAAGGCCTGTGGGGGTAGGTAGTGCTTATGTCTGTAAGGAATCCCTATCCTGGTATTAACAGAGAAGGAGAGGTGTTTAATGTGTGTATGGTAGGTGAAGGATGTGTCCAAGGTGACACCCAGATATTTAAAGTTTGAGACCTGTTCAATGTGGAGACCCTGAGAATTTGAGATGGTTAGAGGGGCATTACTATATGGGCTTTGTCGGTGTGCAAAGATCAATGATTTCATTTTGTTGTAGTTTAGCATTAAGCGATGGTCAGTGAACCAGGTTTCTAGTTCTCTAAAAAAGCCTTGTAGGGCACTTTGGAGGGAGTTAGGATTGGAATGTTTCCAGAAAACTACGGCATCATCTGCACAGAGCAAGAGCTTACTGCTACAGGACTAAGGGAGGGAGTTTAGGAAGAGAGAGTGAAAAGTAGGGGCCCTAGAATAGACCCTTGAGGGACACCTGTTAGGATATGTTGCATGGAGGAGAGGGCGGAGTTAATTTTGACTTGTTGCATCTGGCCAGAGAGATAGTCTTTGAACCAGGATATAGTCTCAGTGGTGAAATGGTAGGATGGGAGAGAGTGGAGAAGAAGTGCATGACTGACGGTGTCGAACGCTTTAGTCAGATTGACATATATTGCTCCAGCTATTGACCCCTGTTCCAGTGCCTCATGCATGTATCATGTAAATTCGAGTAAGGCTGTGGTTGTGCTGTGTCCCTTCCTAAAGCCATGTTGCTCGTGGCAAAGCAGATTGTATTTGGCCAGGTAATCGGTGAGCTGGTCCGATACACTTTTTTTGAGAGCTTTTGAGAGGGGGGAAGGATATTAATGGGTTGGTAGTTACCAGGGGAAGTGGGGTCACCATTCTTGAGGATCAGAGTTATAATACCTTTTTTTCAAAGAGATGGGAATTGACCTAGTCTCAGTGAGCAGTTTAGTATTTTGGTGAGGTGAGGCAGGGTTTCATCAAGTGTTAGTCTGAGGATTTTGAAGTCAAGGGAGGCACTGCTGTAGTGGGAGTTGTGCAGGGCTTTGGAGAGGTAGTTTTTTGCTTCCCTACAGGAGATGATCCACAGCTGGAAGGGCAGAGGGGCTGGTGAGGCAGAGGTGTCCAAGGGGTGGCTGGTGATAGGGTCAAAGAAGTTTTTTGGGAGAATGTGACTGAGGTCAGAGAAGGTGGAATTAAGGGCATTGGATATGGCCTTATGATGAGTGGCATCACAGATACATGTCTGGGAGATGGTGCTAGACAACTTGATTAACTTCTTTGATTGGGTCACTAAAACAGTGGACCAGGGCCAGGAAGTAGATATCCTGTACTTGGACTTCAGCAAGGCTTTTGATTCTGTGCCCTACAAGAGACTGATCAAAAAGCTGGAGGATCTGGGGCTATGAGGGAAACTAACTAGGTGGATAGCTAGATGCATGAAAGGCAGGACACGGGGGAGGGAGAGTTCTCAAGCATTAGGGAATGTCATAAGCAGGGTCCCACAGGGCTCAGTGCCTGGTCCATTGATTTCTAATGTCTTCATGAATGCCCCTTAGTCCAAGCAAAGATCCAAGGGGGCTCACACCCCTTGGCTCTCTAAAGAGCTCAGGAACCTCATGACTTCATGAGATGCCACCTGGAGGCTTTATGAGAGCTTTGACCTGCCTACTGACTGGCAGGCTAATGGACAGCTACATAATCGATGCAAGAGCATGCTGCATTCAACCAAACACTCCTTCCTCCAGTCCCTTTAGAATAGCAACCTCTCCAACCATTAAGAATTCTGGAGTCAAATGAACTCTCTATTAAGGGGTAAATCCACATCCCTTCCCAGCACTATGCTGTGTGATGGTGTTGAGGTTACGGATCCCACCACCATTACCTCTGAATTTAACATGGCCTTCACCAATCTCTAAGCATAAGACCTCCCTCACAGCCCTTGTTCTATCTCCTCCCTCCTCTCCCCTATCTTTACTGGCTCCACTTTCCACCTTAAACTGGCCACCACGAATGAGGTGCTGCACCATCTTAAAAGTATCAAGGAAACATCCTCACCAGGGTTCAACACCCTTGAACACTGATTCTTAAAATTTGGAGCCATGGCCATTGCTTCTCCTGTGTGTGACCTAATCAAAATATCCCTTTGTTCCAGCACTGTGCCTTCCAAGTGGAAGACCACTATTGTTGTCCCTATTCACAAGAGTGGCCCTAATTCTGCATTTGAGAACTACCAGCCATTCTCAATACTCTGACCCCTCACTAAAATAAAGGAAAAAAGTATACATACACAACTTCAATAACAACTCAAGCTAAATACTTCACTCTCCATTAACCAGCATGTATTCCATAAATCCCATGATACCCACACTGCCCTCATTAAGGTAACATCTGACATATTTTCTTCTATGTACAAAGGCCTTGTAACTGCTGCTATTTTTGTTGACCTTACCAAGACCTTTGACTTTGTCAACCATGACCTCCTGCTCCACATGCTCCTCTCTTTTGGTATCAATGTCTCATCATTAAACAGGTTTTCTAGCTATCTCTCTGGCTGAACCCAATGTGTGAGGTGGGCCGGACATATCTCAACTTTCAGTGCCATAAGAGATGGTGTTCCCCAGGGGTCCATCCTTGGCCATCTATTATTCTCTTTATTTATCAATGAACATCTGCAGCACTGTGGAGGTGCATCAGTGCAGTTGTACACAGATGATGCTGTCTTGTACAGGTCCTCTTCTGACCCGACACTGCTGAATCTACACTTGCAACTGGACTTTCATCATCCTGAAGCTTGGTTCCTCAATTAGTTCTTGGTGCTCAACACTAAGAAAATGAAATTGATGCTCTTCTACCACCAGATAATTAAGTCTACCCCCCTCCTCCCTTGGTGATCAGTTCCTCTCGAGGGAACCCCCTAGATCAGGTTCAATCTTTTAAATATCTTGGCATCACACTGGACTTCCACCTATCCTTTGACTCACATGTCTCAACCATGGTCAAGACCATCCACCAAAAACTCAGGCTGCTGTACTGCCTCTTACCCTACCTTATGTTCCCTTCCCAACTTGCCAAAGCAGCCACCTCATTGCTCCTGCTCATCACCTATGGTGCCCCTATTCTCCACTTACTCAAGAATCCCATCTTACCAGACTTAAGCAAGTATACCACAGGGTTGCTCACTTCACCCTGGGTTGTAATGCCAGGATGCACCACTGTTCTGTCCTTAATTCCCTTGGCTGGCCAGCCTTTGTAGTCATACCTTGATACCCTATCCTTTGAATGACCCACAAGCTCATCCATACCTTCACTCCTCCCTGCCTCTTGCACGTCATCCAATGTAAAACCTCTACTAGGTCCTTAAGGTCAACTGACCTACCTCTACTCTCCATCCTGAAACCCCACCTAGCATTGGGCCAGTGTTCCTTTGCCTGTTCTGGGCCCTTCCTCTGGGATGCACAACCCTCTACTGTTCTGACCTGCACTTCTTTTTACTCCTTCAAGAATTCTCTTAAACCCCACCTATTTTCCTCTCAAGTCTGCACCAGTAACTAATGCTTTCCTACCCCTACCATCCAACTCACTTCTTCCCCCTCCATTGCCTCATCCTGCTCCCTACCCTGCTCCCTTCCTCACTTAAACTTGCAACCCCTCCCATGAGTTGTTCATGTGGTTACTCTGGTTGTTTTGTGTCCTGCTCTGTTATCTATATACTTCCTTGCCCTAGTCCCCTGTTCTGCTTGAATCAGTTGCTGACAATTTTGCACTGTTTTAACTACTTTCTGCATTTATGTAATTATGTATATATGTAAAATCTTGCTTAAGCAACTTGCATCTTTCTGCATTACTTGTTATTGCAACATCTGTACTCACTGTTTTATTTGTATATAATGTATATGTCTTTTTGTACATATATTGTCCTCAACGTTCCAGTGTACAAGTGTCTTTGCACACTTATCTTGCTTTATTTTGTATTCTCTGTACCACCCCTTGTACCCTCCCCTGGGTCACACCTGAAAAAGGGACTTTTTGTCTCAATGAGCTTACCCAGTTACCAAAATTCAAATAAATAATAAATAAATTGCAGAGGGCATTAGAAGCAAATTTTGTTTATTCAAGGATGACACCAAGCTCTGTTTAGGATGAATACTTCACAGAGGATATAGGACTTAAAACAAGATATGGCATTGCTCAAGATGTGTCTGGAACTTGGCAACTTGGCTCAATTGCAAGAAAATGTAATGTTATGCACATTGGAGCCAACAGCCCAAAGACAGAATACTGCCTGGGAGTTGTTCAGGTAGCCAAATCTGAAGAAGAAAAAGACCTGGGGGTGTTAAGCACTAGTGACCTGAAGCATTCCACACAATGCAGGAAGGCTGCAGCAATGGTCAATATAATGTGTCAGTGTCAGTGGCAGTGAGTGGTCAATAGCATAAAGCAAGGAATCTTAGAGACAAAGCATGGGGCCACATTAGGACCACCGTCTAGCCCCACACTGCATTGGCCTTTTACCTTTTACTGAGCAGTGTCAGTGGCTCAGCAAGTAGCACACTCACCTCTGAGGCTGGAAGATCAGAAGTTTGTGGGTTCTAGCCCCACACTGGGCACTTGGGATAAATCCCAATACTGACACTGTAGAGCATCATGAGGGGGTGCTGCACTTCTGAAGTGTCATCTTTCAGATGAGATGTTCATCTGAGGTCCCGTCTGCCTGTTCAGTTGGAAGTTAAAAATCCCATGGCATTTTTCTCGAAAAGAGTAGGGGACATTTTTATTTACAGAAAACTATATACAATCACAACAAAAAAGAAACTTTTTTCCTAATACATCTCAAATTGAGAAACAGTATTTAGTCATACATACAAGATTATGTGATAGGAACATCTGAGTCTGTTAACCATGGTAAGCATTTCCATCTTTCTAACAGTTAATTCCTATACTGAATATGGATTTCATATCTAAGAACTGAAGCTGTCTTATGTCTTTAATGGTCTTCCCCAACAGTTCTTGATAAGATACCATATCTGTTTTTGCTGTAAGGTAAATTGACACTGTGCATTCCAAATATGCCACTTAAAAACAGTAAATATCACACCTAACTTACCCTTATGCCATTTTTCCCAGGATGCTGAAAATTCTCCTTAAATCATATTTATATAAGAGACGGAAGCAAAGGTTGGTTTGGACAAGGTATGCATTACAAAATCCCAAAATTATTTTGTAAAGGAACATTTGAAAACAAAATGTTCCATTGTCACTTCTTGTTGAATGCAGCTGGGTCTAATACATAGCCGTTCTGATATTTGTTTGTTTGTGGTTAGATTTCACATTTATTCTCTCATGGCAACTGAGCCAATGCATGGTATGCTAGGATTTTGTAAAAGAGACAAAAGAGCTGATCTATGGTTAATAGCGCATTTTTCCCCGTGTGGCCTATTGCCTCATGTTCAAATCTTGCCTCTGCCACTAGAATCCTTTGAGCATTATTTCATCTTGTAATTGACTTCCTCAATGGGACTTGGTTGGCTCGCACCTGCTGATCCTGTATTTGCTGCAATAAAGCTTCTGCAAACTGAATAACTTCAGCAAACTAAATAAATAACTTCAGTATACTACATAAATGAACAAAAAGACATGAATGAATGTATAAAAAAGAAATACCTACATGAATATATCAGGCATGTGAACCTTGTCCTAGAGTTCCCTGACGCAGGGCTCACCATGCACCGATGGTTTCACTCTGCACCCCGCTGTCTGCATCATGAGCATGTGAATCATGGGGTGGGGTCCTTCTCACCTGGCTCATAACTGGGAATGTCCTCGCTCTGGGTGAACCTTCTGTCATCAACCGTACCGACTGCACCTCAAGTTGTAGAATTTAAGACTAGCCGTAAAGGGTGGTTACAATGTTCTCCTTTGGCTCTAGTATTCTACTAGCGTAGGCACCTTCACTGCATTCTCCCTACGACTGCCTCTGGTTCACCTGGTTTATTTTTAGATTGGTAGGCTGGGTGAGTTCCTTGGTGGTTGTTACATTCCTCTTCCTGCCTTGGAGGTGATCGTTGCAGAGCAAACCGGCTCACAGCCCTCCATGATGTTCCTGTTAGAAGGATAGAGTGAGAGTTTCCCTCTAAATTGGAATATTTTCCACCCCCCTTTTTATTGGGCTTTCCAAATTGCAGTAGCAGAGCCGTCACTAACTAAATCATCCTACACCTGGAGGGAAGGTGACCTAGGCCTTGTATTACCAGAGATTTCCTCCTCAAAGGGTTTTTTTTTCTCTTCTGTGCCAAAGGTCATAATATCTAGTTAGTTTTAGTTAGTATTCCCTAGTTCCCTTAGGTAGGTTCCGCTGTTGGATGGAGGAAGGCGGTATCCCCACTTGCCATTCCCTCTCTCTTTAGGAGCCCCTTTCAATCACCAATATATCTAAAGCACCTGTATTATCTTGCTAATCTGTGCACCTCATGTTTTATCAAGCTGCATTGCTGTTATTCTGCTTCTGTGCCTCTTGGCCTCTGATTGCAACTGTTCTTTGGTGCTACTACAACATCTCTTTGGGGATTGTTCCTAAGGTACCTTTAGCCCAAGGAACCTTGCCATGGCACCTCAAGGTGTGGAACCCTCTTCCATGGTTCCTTGCCTTCAGTACCCCTACAGGGTAATAATTCTTTATGGAGTACAGAGTGCGAATGGGCCAAAGAAAAGTAACACAGTTGCACAAACATAACATTATACTCATTGCAAAGGCCATTGAATTCAGAGGCTATGCCTATAGTTCACTGGACAAGCAGCCAGACACTCCCCCTTCCTGAACTATATAAGCAGTTCCTCCCAGCCTCTTTCTGAAGCACTTTTTCTTTGCTCTTCCATCCTCCCCTCCTCCTCCAGTGGCATTGCCTTTCTCCCTCAGGGCTTCTTCCTAAGGTACCATTAGCAAAGGGAAACTTCCCATGGCACCTCTAGGGGTGGAACCCTCTTCTAGGGTTCCTTGCCTTCAGTAACCCTACAGGGTGGTAATTCCTCATGGAATAGAGAGTGGGAAAGGTCAAAGTAAAGTAACACAGTTGCACAAGCATAACACTATAGTGGTTGCTAAGGCCATTGAACTAATGAATAGAAATAAAGGTAAAAGGTATGTCTTTATTAAATATATTGCTTTCTTTTTTCCAAATTTCCATTTATTCCATAAGGCAACCATTTTTTTCCTTGTGAAATCTTGTATTCCCATTTCATTATATTTAATTGCCCTTCACCAAATTTAGTCCCTAAAATTTGTATAGGAACTTCTGTTATTTTTATTCCTCTAATGTTATTAGGAGTTTGAGCACGCTGTGCTAGTTGTCTCCCCACACATTTTATCTAATTTAGGGATGCCCCTGACATCTCCCAAAATTCCTCGCCATCTGGAGTACTGCGTGAAGTTCTGGAAACCCCATCTCTGCAAGGGCATAGACACAATGGAGGCAGTACAGAGAAGGGCAATGAAAATGGTGCAGGGTCTGCACTAGAAGCCATACACAGAGAGCATACATGTGATATCTCCCTCTTTACACAGGAGACTCCTGTTTTTTTTGACTGAACTCCCTCCCTCCCTCCTGTAAAACAAAATCTCCTGCTTAAGTAAAATTCTGTCCAAAATATCCATGGTTTTTGAGCAGATAAAGACACATAAAAATTAAATCAGTGATGAACAATGTATCTGATAACTTTATATAACTAGTTGTTTATTCTTTTTAGTGCTTATTCTTGACAAAATGAAATACATTACATTTTTGTAATGAATTTTTTCTTATTTTTTTGATGCCATTTAAGGACAAACTCATGACGTTACAGCATCTCCTTACTAGCAGGCCAATCTCCCTCCTAATTTGACCCAAATCTCCCTCTTAAGCAGTTGGCAGGCAGGTCTCCCTCCTAATTTGACCCAAATTTCCCTCTTAAGCAAGTTGGACATATCACATGTATGAGAGAGACTAAAAGAGCTTAATATGTATACCCTCGAGGGAGAGGGAGGACATGACACAAAGTTTCCTGTACCTCAAGGGAATCAACAAAGTCCAAGAGGGAACCATCTTTCAGAAAAAGAGATCTTCAAAAACAAGGTGGCACAAGTTAAAGATAGAGGGGGAATGACTCAGGGGCAATGTGAGGAAGTATTTTTTCATGGAGATGATGGTGGATGCATGGAACGGCCTTCCTCTAGAGGTTGTGGGGTCAAAAGCAGCCGGAGAATTTAAGAATGCATGGGACAGACTTAAGGTAATTCTAGTGGGAGACAGGAGGAAGTTGGCTTTTGGTAAAACTAGGATCTGCAGCTTATCCAATATGTAGGGAAATGGGCACACTGGGTAGGCCAAGCGATCTTTATCTGCTGTCAAAGTCTATATTTCTATATTTGTAACCCTGCCAACAATTGGGACACTGGGGAGCCTACTGCCAGTGTCCCCAGGTATGCCCCCCCATTACTGTGAGACACTGGGGAGCCCAACCCCAGTGTCCCATTGATTCCAGTACTCATGAAAAAAGAAAACAGTTCTTGGAGGTCTTTTGTTTCATCATCCTGAAAAAAAGAAAACAGTTCCTTGTCATCTCCTGTCCCTCCTCCCCATCCCAACCCTTCCACTGAGCAACCCACCACCCCACATCCTCCCCCCCTTGCCTATACTTACCACTGGAGATCATCCTCTGTCATCTTCTGTGGACTGGGATGAGTCTGCACTCTTCAAAGCAAAACTTCAAACTGAAGAATCAAGGTAAGTGCTGTATAATTGCTGTCAATGGCTTATTGAACTTATGTTGATATCTTGGCTATTTTTAGCTATTTTTGCACCACATTTTCAGCATGGGCTTCTTGGGACCCCACTTCAAGAACAATGTCACTGTGATTTTGATAATTGGACCCATAAGATGATTTTGTGTTCACTGTGCAAAATGACCATTTGGGACCAAATAACAAAATGACAGTGCCAGTGTTCATGAGGTGGAGTCCCAAAAAAACCATGTTGAACATCTAGTGCAAAAATACCCAAATGTGACCAAGTTACCTGCAGTCATTTAAATTTTTCTATGCATGTGAGTAACTTTGGCAATTTTCAATATTTTGCCACCAAATTTTCAACATAGCCATTGTTTCACATCACCTCATAAATAGTACTGTTGTTATTTTTCACATCCTGCCTGGAATGTGTTTTCACACCTGTGGCACAGAATGGACTGTTCCCTGTGTGAAATCACCTTTCAGAACCAATTAATGAAATTATAGTGCCAGTGTCCATGAGGTGGGGTCCCAAAAAGGCCATGTTGAAAATTTGGTGAAAAAAATACTAAAAATGCCCAAGTTATGTGTGTTCACTGAATTTATTGTATGCACATTTATAACTTGGGTACTTTTCAATATTTTACCACCAAATTATCAATGTAGCCATTTTTTCACACCACTCAGAACAGCACAGCTGTCATTTTTCACATCCTGTCCAAAATGTGTTTTCACGTCTGTGGTGCAGAATGTCATGAGGTGGCCATGCTGACAATTTGGTCACTGTTGTTTGACACAAGGAAGTTCAGGCCCCAGAGGGCCCTGAGCTTCCACACCTACATACATATGCACATCTACAGACGGATTGGAGCACAGAGTCCGAAGAACTGAAGGAGGTTGGACAGATAGCTGGGACAAAGTTTGTGTAGGGCCTTAAAGGTGAATAATCCCACCTTGACAATAACCCTCAGTCTGACTGGCAGCCAGTACAGTTCACACAGCACTGGAGTGATTTGACAAGACCTGGGAAAACCCATCAACATCCTGGCAGCCGTGTTTTGCACTAGCTGCGGTCTGCCAAGGGTATCTCCAGAGACCCTGAAGTATAGGGCATTGCAGTAATCAAGCCTGGATGTGATGAAGGCATGAATCAAGGTAGGGATGTCATCAGGCGGAACTAGGGATTTAATCCTGGCAATGTTCCTGAGATGGTAAAAACCACTTCTGACCATGGATGACAACTGAGACTCAAATGTCAATCCGTTGTCCAGGAACATGCCAAGATCTCATACCCTAGAGTAGGCTTTAAATGGTGTAGTCCCAAGTAAAATATCTGTAGCTGCACCAGAGGTACTCCTATCACACAGACAGCCTGGTTCCACTACCAAGACCTCTGTCTTGTCGGGACTGAGTTGCAACCAGCTAGAGGACATCCAGTCATTAATTCTGGACAGGCAATTATTTAGCACATCCACAACATCAGATGTTCTGGGGACAAAGGATGAGTACAACTGGATATCATCTGCATAGCAGTGAAAACCCACACTCTACTTCCTAATGAGCTCAACTAGGGGCAGCATATAAACTGTAAACAGCAACGGAACAGGATCGAACAGTGAGGTATGCCACATGGCAGGGGCATTGAGGAAGAGGAGAAATTCCCATCACTATCTGTTGCTTCCTGCCTGTGAGGTAGGATTCGAACTAGTGGATTACAGTGCCAGTGAGTCCACAGTACACACTGAGGCAATCGAGCAGCACGTTGTGGTCTACAGTGTCAAAAGCTGTGGAGAGATCTAGGAGAATCAGAATAGATCTGTCTCCTCCATCTCTCCCACTAAGGAGGTCATTGTGCACCCTAACTAATGCTGTTTCTGTGCTGTGCCTTGCTCAAAACCCAGAATGGAAAGGCTCATAGATCACAAAGGTCATGAAGTGCTCCTCAAGCTGCAGCACCACGATCTTCCTTACAGACTTACCTGAAAAAGGAAGGTTGGAGATAGAACGATACTTCACTGGAATGTATGGGCTGAATGAAGTGTTCTTCAGCAGGGGTCTCACCAGTGCCTCTTTCAAGGAATATAGAAAGCCCCTCTCAGCTAATGAACACAGAGCAATCATGGCAAACACTGGGCCAACTGAACAGACACATCCCATAAGAAAACATGTGAGAACAGGGTACAGTTCACAGTACATGTGCTTTTGCTGAGAAGCAACCTCAATGACCGTAGCCTCTTCCACCAGTTTAAACTCTTCCCAAAGAGGCGGAGTGTTTCCATCATGTCAAAGATGATCACTGTGTGCCATAACATGGCCCACTGTGAGAATACCCTGCCAGATGGAGGGTGCCCTGTCAGTGAAGAACATAGCAAACTCTTCGCAGAAAGCAGTAGAAAAAACCTTTTTTTAGCTGTAAACAGGAAGGATGCAGTAGCTTGTCAACAGTATGAAAAAGCATTGCTGGTCAGTTCTTCTCTGTGGCAAGCACCCTAGACAAGAACTCTGCTTTTTTACAGTTGATTGCCCCTGGTACAAGTGATAGCAAGTACACAGGGTCAGTTTGTCCTCCTCCCACCCAGACTTCCTCCAGCAGTGCTTCATCTTCAGACCCTTAATCTTTATCACCTTGAGAGCACTATCAAACCAAGGTAACCTCAAGTGAGAGGATTTGGGTCATACAAGAACTGGTGTGAGGGCATCGAGTGTTGCAGTTATAACCCTATTATAGGCTGCAACTGCCTCAGTCATGCCACTCACACATGCAGCAACTACACTGGATAGGTCAGCAACCACCAAAAAACCCTCTGAGGAGAACCCCTACAAGGGCGGTAGCTGACTATCTCAGCAGGTGGGGGGCTCTCGGTGGTAGCCCTGAACAAGAATCTCAACATGCAGTGATCAGACCAAGCAACCTGATCAGTCTGGCAGTCAGTTACCTAAAGCCCAAGGGAGAACACTAGGTCCAACATGTGACTGTCATGATGAGTGACGGAAGAAACTTCTTGTGACAGGCCCAGTGATAACATCAACTGGAGGAAGTTGGAACCAAGCCTAGAGGATTCATTGTTGGCCCAGCCATTAAAGTCCCCAAGCACTAAACATCTAGGGGACTCCAATGTCTCACCAACTACATGCTCTGCCATCTCCTGTAGGAATCCTCCCTCTGCACCTGGGGGCTGTAAACTAGTAGGATCTTACAGCCTGCATCCAGCTCCCCAAGGACAGCCACACATTTAAAAGATCCAGTGGACCCAACTGGGTGCCCAGTGAGGCCCATATCGGATCTAAAACAGGTGACTTTTCCTCCTCCCCTATGATCCACCCTAGGGCAGTGAGCTACAGAGTATTCAGTGGTAACGGCTGCCTCAAAAATAGGTCGGGTATTGTCAACCACCCAGGTCTCCTTAATGCAAGCCAGGCTGACTGAGGAAACCAAGTCAGCTATGATTGCAGTATTGTTCCTTACTGACCTGGCATTTCAAAGCACCACCCTAAGGAGACTGGTAGCTGATGTAGCCCTCCTGGCTACCTGACCACATGTTTTGGTAGAATCCCTGGAGACAGGAACCAAACACATCAGGACTCTCCCTAGGTCTAGTCTAAACCCAGGGTGCCTCCTAGACTTGACCTTCCTTCTACTTGTTATACCCCTCCCTATGCACCCTAGTATTCTGTTCATCTTTCTAACTGCTTTGTTGCACTGTTTTTCCACTTTGAGTTTGTCTTCCATGACTGCCCCTAGATTCCTTTTCTCTGTGGTGGCCTCCATAGTTACCCAACCTAGTTCATACTCATCCCTAGCATTCCCTCTCCCTAGATTCATAATCTTGCACATTTTTGTATTGAATCCCAGCTGCCAGTCTTTCGACCAGTTTTCTAGCCTCTTCAGATCTTTCCTCATTTTTTTCTATACCTTCCTGCATATCTACCCTTTTACATAGCTTTGTATCATCCAAAACCAGGCTAACCCTCTCTTCTAGACCCTCTGCAATACAGCTAATGAAGACCTTGAAGAGCACTAGTTCCATCACTGATCCCTGGGGTATGCCAGTACCCTTATGAAGTCCCGTGGCTCACTATCCCAATACACACCTGCCCAGGCACTATTGCCTGATAGGTGTAGTGTCCCAATAGTAAGCATCCAAGCAATGGATTCTCCAATGGATTTGTACGGGGTAAGGTAGTGGATGTGATGGGTTGCTACCTTACCCCTGTTCATGCATGTCAAGGGACAGTTGATTCTGGGAGCTGCTCTGGTGGTGTACAGGCCTACATCACCTACTACTCTGCTGGGGTGCTCCCTCAGACCTAGGTTCTGAACTAGGCGTATACTTTTAGGTAACACGTAACACCCCCCCCCCAATAATACTTATTTTTTTACTCCGGGGTTCGGTCCCCCTCGGAGTTGGTTATTTAATTACTGGGGGTGGGGCTGCGGCAGGTGACCCCCACATTTTACATTTACTTTGGTCTTAATGCCTGAAATATTGCTATCAGGCATACGATTCATTCAGGGCAGTGCATTTCAGGCAGGTTGACTCAGTATGCTGAGCATTGGCATACCGAGTTTAAGGATCACATAGTTCTGTATATTCGGTATGCTATTTGTTACCTATCCCTCCTGTGAGCTAACCCCATTTACAACCACTCTTTGTGTTCTGTTACTCAAACAGTTTTTAACCCACATGACCACCACTGTCCCCACCCCCAGATTTTCCAGCTTGTGGATTAGTCTCCTGTGTGGGACTGTATCAAAGACCTTCCTGAAGTCCAGATAGACCACATCTACAGCTCTGTCCTACTATATTTCCTTTGGCACCCACTCCAAGAAATCAGTCAAGTTGGCCTGGTATGACCTCCGTGCCATGAATCCGTGTTGTCTTGGGTCCAGCAGCCCCCTTCTCTCTAGGTAGTCCACCAGCCTTTCCATAAGCAAGGTTTCCATCGTTTCACCTACTATCGAGGTCAAACTGACCAGGCATAGTTTCCTGCCTCCACCTTGCTGCCACTTTTGTGCAGGGTTACCACTTGTGCCCACCTCCACTCCTCCAGAACCATGTGTGTTTCCAGTGATCCACTGAATAGCTTAGCCAAAGGTTTAGCCAGTTCCTCCCTGAGCTCCATTAGGATCCTCAGGTGTATCCCATTGGCCCCCATAGCTTTATCCACCCTAAGCCATTCTAGTGCTCTTTTTACTGTGTCCTCTGTTAAAGGTCTAATGTCCATCCCTTCTCCCTGTTTGCCCTTCTCCATTGATGGGGACCGTCCCCATTGCCTTCTTCCATGAATATGGAGCAGAAATATTTGTTGAGGATGGTCACCTTGTGAATGTCTTTCTCATTACCCTGTCTCTCTCTTCCCTAGTTCGCACAACCCCACTCTGTCTTCCTCTTCTCGCAAATATACCTTAAGAATGCCTTCCCTTCTTCCTTCATGGATTTAGCTAGCTTTTCCTTGGTTTTGGCCTTTGCTGCCCTTACTGCCTTGTTCACTTCCCTTCATTTTTAAAGGTATTCTTACCTGTCCTCCTTGCTTTGTGTTGCCTTGTACCTCTGAATTTCCACTGTTTTTTACTCTTACTAGCTCTGCCACTGCCCTCGAGAACCACAGTGGTTTCCTCTTTCTTTTGCTCTTGCTGCAGGACCTGGCACAATGATTTACTACTAGGTGCAGGGCTTCCCTTATCTTAGCCCACTATTCCACCACTTCCCTTATGTCATCGTATCCCTGCATAGCCTTCCTGAATTCAACCTTCATCTTACTGAAGTCTGTCCTCCTGAAATCCAGGATTCTAGTACTTGTGTGGCTAGCCTCCTGCAATGTCCTTATGTTGAACTCCACAGCTCAATGGTCCCTAGTCCCTAGGATCTCCCCCACTGTGACTTCCTTTATCTTGTCCCCATTGCTTAGGATAAGATCCAGAATTGCATTCTCTCTCGTAGGCTCCCTCACTTGCTGCGTGACACCTGCCCCATGCAGGGATTGCATGAATCCCTTACTCCTGGCTGAGGCTGCCACTAGGATACTCCAGTCCACATCCAGCAAGTTTAAATCACCCATCAGCAGCAATTCACATTTTGTTGCCATGTTCTCTATAGTCTCCAGCAGTTCTCTGTCTATATCCTCTGCCTGCCCTGGGGGCCTGTATATCACTCCTGTTTTAAGTACTGTTCACCTTTCCACCTCCAGGGTTACCCACAGCACCTCTGCTTTTCTCTGCTTGTCATGTGGGACTGTCACTTTTATTTATTCCCTGTCATACAATGCCACCCCTCCCCCTTCTTGCCTTCCCTGCCTCACCTGTGCAGCATGTACCCTGGAATGGCTAGCTCCCAGGCATGGTTGCTAGTGCACCATGTATCTGTGACTGCCACGATATCCAGGTCCTTGGAGGCCATTAATGCCACAAGTTTTTGGATTTTGTTACCCCAGGCTGTGGACATTGATGCACATAGCCTTCCAATCATGGCCTCCCCCCTCTGCTATAACCCCAGTACCATCCCCCCTTTTCTGTGTCTGCCACTAGTGAACTTTTCATGAGGTACCTCCTTTTTTAACTATGGTCACTCTTTGTTCATGGCCATGTCTGTTTCCTTTAATCTGATGTCAGGGAGTTCCCTTCTATTCACCGATCCAGTTACCTTTGTATCTTGCTGCTGCATCCTCATTTAGGTCTTCTTCTCCTCTGAGCTGAAGACCTCCCGGTTTAAACCCTTCGAGAAGACCTCCAACTTCTGCCTTAGCACTCTCCTTCTTTCTCTGGTGAGATGCAGACCATGATGCTTGAAGAACTTCCTGTCCAAGAATGTCCCCCAGTCTCCAATGTAGTGCATCCAGTTGTCTCTGCAGCAACCCTGGAGCCACCAGTTGAATTCCCTGATTTCACTTTGACCCTTCCTCCAAACCAGCAACACCTCTGAGAGGGTCAGATGTGTTGTTTTCTCCTTTAGGCTGTTCCCTAGGGTCTTCATATCTGTTTTGGCCTCTTCCACAGTCCTATTTGATATGTAATTTGTCCCAAGGTGGACAATGATCCCTGCAAAATCCTGATCTCTTCTCAGCAGGCATCCTATTCTGTCATTAGCTCTCCTTGCAGATGATCCTGGAATGTATTTCACTGTGGTTTCAGCTCCCTTCACACTGATGTACTGTGCCTCTGCTTCTTGCAACCTAGAGTCTCCCATGACCAGAATCCTCCTGTTGCTCTGGGTATTCTTCCTCTGCTTCCTTGTACCTCTTTCCTGTTTTCTTGTATCAGGATTGTCCTGCTCAATTATTCCTTCTTCCTCACCTAGTTTCTCTCCTCTGGCTAGGGGGCTGAAATGATTCTGAATGTGGATAGTGTGTGGCTGGTAGTATCCCATCTTATTTTATTTGTTTATTTTTTAGCTTTTGGTAATCAGGTAAGTGCATCAGGCAATATGGACCTGCCTATTTTCAAGCATGACCAGGGAGAGTACAGAAATGAGTACATAAATACAGAGACACACAATTTACAGGAAGCATTATTATTAGTTGAAAAATGGTACAGTATGGCAAGCTCTAGGTGTCCCGCTGCCCTTTACCACCAGCCTCCATCCCACAAGATCCATGGACTTTTGTGGGTGTGGGTGGGTAAAATGGGTGGTGAGCATCCCCAATCCAGTCTCCTCTGCAGCCTCATGATCTCTTCTCTTGCCTGCCATAGCTCCCTCTGCAGTTCTGCAACTGTCCTGCAGAAGAATCACCCCAATCGCCAGAGTGTTTGCCTCACTACCAGACCTACACAGCTCTGGCAGATCTGAAAGTCCATGTCTGTTTTCCTCCTGAACTGTAGGTGTCACTGTTTCATTCTCACTTCACTGCATCTTCTCTATCCTCTCTTCCTGCTCTCACTGGTGTCTTCTTTTGGGAGCCCTGCAAGATGTTTCCTTGGGCTTCTATGAATGTAGAAAGAGCCTGGGTAATTGGAAGGTGGTGGGAGGGTGGGTACTACTATTATCACACCTTTGCAGTAGCTGTTAGCAGTTAAGTGATGGGAGGAAGGGGGAGATTTATCTGAGTCCCCTCTTCCTCTTCAATATGTGGTACCCTTAAATGCAAATTCCAGCTGTCTTTTAGTTGCTCGCTTCCCTCTCCAAAATGAGGTGCTTTTAAAAGTAAATCATAGTTCCCTTTCAGCTGCTAGCTGCTGCTTCTACTTCTAAAAGCTGAAGCAATGCATGACAGGTGGTGTGTTGTTGTGAGATTTACACATGCCTAATAATACCTTTGGAATGGGGTAATATTTTTCACCAAAGCAGTAAAAGGCACATCTGTGCCCAAGTCCTTTCTACCCTGAAAATTTCAGATCAAAATTCTAAAATCCTCTAAGTGCAAGGTGATGACAAAAAAAAAAAACAGTGATTTGTTATGTTTTTTCACTATCATCATCTCGGAATCCGCACATCTGACCAGAACAAAGCTTGGCATATCAAAGTATCTCCCCTATGAGACCATACATGCAAAAAGTTTTTGCAAATCCATTGTACAGTTGCAAAGATATTAAAGTACTAAATTTTATGCTCATTACTGCCATGTTGCTGAGATATGCATGAGTTCCATTATAAATTGTACACTTGCCCTGGCTAGAATGGATCCCTTCTGCCATCTGTAGGGGAGTAGCTAAATTATACATGAGTTCCAATATAAATTGTAACATGCAGAGCAATTGTTAAAGCTATAAATACAAAAAAGTAAAATCATAAAACTGCTTTCAAAAACATTATAATGTAATACTGTATCTGCATTTGGACATAATGTAGTCCCTTTTTGTTAAATCAGCTAACTCTAATTTTGTTAATGGTTACAGCAGGATGAAAAGTAATTGACTGATTTATAAACAACAATGAGGAATTATTGCTAGATTGTTGAGTGATTATAAAGTTTACACATTTTTTTCTTACTCAGAAGTACATTCTCCTATTTTAGTAGTGGTGACTGCAGTATAACAATTAATATATAGATGTTCATAACAAGACATTGTGGGTACAATATGAATTTGACATCTGTTTTCCTTACTGGGGGGTGCAGTCTCCTATTTTTATAGTGGTTACAACAATATAAGATTGCAAATATTTATTTTCAAAATGAGGCATTGTGCATACTGTATATAGTTGAGACAATTTCTTTACTGGGAGATGTAGTTTCCTATTTCTGTAGTGCGTATAGAAATATCTAGCAAGCGTTTCTAATTTCCTCAATTTTTTGAAAAAGGTATGCAAATAAGCTCATGATTATTTATGAACTAGGCTTACACTGGAATTTCTGAAAATGTGGGCACATAAGGAACTATTCTTCTTGCAATGTGAACAGGTGAAACTAAAAAGAAATTGTTGTAAACAGTGATTTTAAACAGACCGAGCTTCCCAAGGAGAGATAGCTTGTAGTTTTCACCCCATTTTTCTAGTTCCCTATATTTTTAAAAATGGGTATGGAAATAAGCTCATTATTATTTATGAGCTATTAGGTGACTTTAGGAGTCCTAGCTTGGATTGCTAGAGTTACCTCATAGCTCATGAATAATATTTTTACAGCTATGTTGAAGTGCTGAGCATGCTCAGAACTCAAACTTGTAAAATGTAATAACTTTGGAAAGGAGTAATACATTTTCACCAAACCCTCAAAGAAAATCCTTCTGAGACGTGCCCTTTATACTCTGAAAATTTCAGATCAAAATACCAAACTGTCTGAGTGCTACATATTAGCAAAAAAAAACCCCAGCAAAAACAGCGATTTTTATGTTTTTTTCCAGGCTCTACATCTTGGAATCTGCACATTCAACCAGAATGAAACTTAGCATGTAAAAATATCCCCACTAGAAGACTGTATATGCAAACTTTCATGAAAATCCATTGATCAGTTGCAAAGATATTAAAGTGCAATAATTGGGGTTTAATATCAGGCTGCCCACTCAACCCTAACAATAGTGGAACTACCGACGATATGACATGGGCAAAGTGAGATAGTAGAAATATCTTCACAAGCTATACTTGAAATCTGACCTCATGAGTTGCAATGTGGTAAAATCTTGCTTTCACCCATGTTATATTTGATTTGTAAAACAGGTGTTTAGGTGTTCTGTGATAGAAAGAATAAAAAGTTGAAAAAAAAAAAGTACAAAACATAGACTGTGCCATTCTGATCAATGGCTCAGCAAAAGTGAAGTAAATCAATACATTACAAATCAGTACAGTACAAATCAATACAGTCACTACAGTATAAGTCAATACAATCAAACTAGATTTGAAGTAGAAAGCAAATATGTCTACAAAGCATCTCACATATGCTGGCTATTGTGCTGCACATTGCGATTGTGAAGTCAACAGCACTGTTAAAAATGCTCTCTGATTTGTCTAGTATTCAGTTGTGACATACCCAGCTTTACAAGATAGTAATACCATCTTGAGAGTTGGCCATTTATTCCACTGTGACATATCCAGCTTTGCAAGATAATATAGATGATAAAGTATGGGCAACAGGTAACAACTGCACAGTGTATGTTTTGAGAGGTTGCCATGGCAACCTGATAGACTTCAAGAGTGCAGCTTTTGAGGTATATGGTTGCCATGTCAACCTCGAGAAACATACACAGTGTTGTTAACTGTTTGCCCATACTTTATCTTGTATAGTGTATGGCGCAAATGAGGCAAGTTTTACTACAGAAAACCTACAACATTGAGATCATGCTGACTGAACCCTTGTGCTGTACATCACCAGACACCACCACCCCCACACACACACACACAGAAGGAGCAAGAAGCTTAACTGAGCATGAAATGCCATGGAGTAGGTAGTCTATTAAACTTACTTTTTTATTTGAATTCCACCAAACATAGGATAGCAAGCTTTCTGATCACAAGGAAAAAACAAAAAAAGAACTACTATAGAAAGGATGGAAGCTGTCCAGAGGAAGGCAACTAAAATGTTGCAGGGTCTGCACCAGAAGACCTATGAAGAGAGACTAAAGGAGCTTAATATGTATAGCCTCGAGGAAAGGAGGGAGAGGGGGGACATGATAAAAACTTTCAAGTACCTCAAGGGAATCAACAAAGTCCAAGAGGGTAGCATCTTTCAAAAAAAGAGGTGTGCAAGAACAAGGGGGCACAATTTGAAGATAGAGGGGGCGGCTCAGAGGTAATTTAAGGAAGTATTTTTTCACAGAGAGGGCTGTGGATGCATAGAATGGCCTTCCAGAGGAGGTTGTGGAGTCAAAAACAGTGGTGGAATTCGAGCATGCATGGGACAGTCATAAGGCCATTCTAGGGGGTGGGGGTAGGAAGAAGTAGGCTGCTGGTTAACTAGGATCTACAGCTTATCCAGTAGGTAGGGAAATGGGCAGACTGGGTGGGCCAAGCGGTCCTTATCTGCCGTCAAATTCTATGTTTCTGTGTTACTACAGTCCAAGGCATGCAACAAACATAGCGTGCAACGTTACTCACCGTTACAGATCTCAAGTTGAAGTGGGTCAGAGTTTAGAGGATTCAATTACTTCTGTCTGTTTGAGCAGATTTCATGAGGTCAGAGCTGGATACTGCGATGTAAACAGAATCCACAAAAATTTGGAAAATAAAACTGTTTCATTTAGGAAACAATTGCCTTTTACTTAAAATACAAAGGCTAAATGTTTGGGGAAAAGAGCGTTCACTAACGCTTTGTGAATATTTATCACTTGATGGAATTCTATTCTGTTGTACCACTGTGGTGACATCCTCAGGATGGTACAACACCATCCTGACGTTGCCATGTTGGTACAACAGCTGCGTCTTTCTATTGAATTTAGCCAACAACAACATTCCACCATACACTATAGTGCCATCTTGCAAGCTGTTCATAAGATGCTGGTTTTATCTTAGCTAATCCAGACCCCCGCAGGCATATGCAGGGGTCAGCTGTGCTATGGGATTTATTTGTATGAGCTGCCAGTGACTACAGGTAACATCACAGGAGGTGGTGCATAGCAGACCCATGAGTGATGGTTCCTGCTGTCACTGGCAAAGAGCACAAATAAATACTGTATCACCCAAAGCTGACCTCCACATGTTCGATTGATGAAATAGGTTCTTCTGATTTTTTTTTCTTTCATAAAGAATTTTTTTTATTCTGACTATTTTTGGGGTTTCTCGTGGACACCATCAGTCAGTTGAACATTCTGATTCTCCAGTATCAGCTTTCTTTGGTGGAGAGAGTGGCCTTCAAAAATATGTAGCCCAAGATGGTATACATTTTTAGCAAGGGGAAATGGAGCTGTGGAATCCAAGAGCTGGCTTTGCTACCCTACATTTATGCCCTGCGTTGTCTATTTATTTGGATTTTTCTTTTGTTTTGTTAATGGCAATTGGTTATGTGGTGAGTGGAGAGTGAAGGGAATCAGGAGTGAGCCGGACAATCGGCAGCAGCAGTGGAGTGAGCACGACAATAAAAGTGAGATGAGGACAGTGAGTTGAATGAGAAAAAAAATGATGGAGAAGGTATTGTTTTATTTTTTGTAATGGCACAGCCACAGAATGCGACAGCTAAATGGGTTATTGAGTGGGCAGGCACACAGAGTGGTGGATGGAGTGAAAGAGAAAAGTAAGTGAAAGTTGGATGTCTTTTGGGGCAACCAGAATTTGTGTGGGTTTCCCTGCTCTGTTTATCTTTAAAATGAACTAGTTTAACAATTTTTATTCACATGAAGCTTGGCTCTGGATCATGTGTAAAGTGGACTGCAGTTAGAGAGGGCTGAATGCTCTGAATAAGTGGAAGAGAGAGACTGGCAATCGTGTTATAAAGTAGGCTGCTGGAGATGAGAAAAAAATCTGTCAATGCCTCTAAAGTGCTTAAAATGTATTGCTGCAGCTGGGATGGTTTAATGAATGGGTTAGTGTATCAAGATGACTAAACTAACATGTCTTTTTGCTCCTGCAGATTTTAATATGGGTGCTTGTAGTGGAGTAGCATACAGGACAACTGTTTTGAGAAAATTAATCTACAGTAAGTAGAGCCGACTGGCCATTGGTTGGGTGTGTGTCCTACAAATGAAGAGTTTTCAATGTGTATAATCTGTGATGTTTCATATATGTACTATATACATGTAATATATATATATATATATATATATATATATATATATCACATTTGCACAAACAATTGCATGCACATTCTCATGGGGTAGGTCTCTTGATGTCCCAAGTTTCATTCCGGTTGAATGTTTGGATTCAGAGATCTGGATAGTTTCTGGGTTTTTTATGTTTTTTTGAAGAGCCCTAGTGCTCAGACGGTTTGGAATTTTCATCTGAATATTTCATGATAGAAAAGACCTGGGACACACATGTCCCTTTTGCTGGTTTAGCGAAAAAATATTAATCTGTTCCAAAGTTATTACATTTTGAAATTTGAGTTCTGAGCATGCTCAGTAAACACTTCAAAATAGCTGTATGAAATGAAAAAAAAGAATACTTTTTCAATCGGGGCCAATCATTTTTCATGAGGCAAATATCCTTTTTTTTTATTTTATGTCATCTTGTTTTCTATTTGTTTGTTCTTTTGTTAAAAAAATTTCTAAAACCTTAAAAATAACATCCAGCAGAGTGATCAATACATGTATTCTGCTCATTGGTACTCCAATAGGTGAATTCTGCACTTAACTGCTGGAGAAACTAACCCTGGATTGTTTTTTTTTTGTAATCCTTTTCTGTGACTCACTTCTGCTTTTTTCATATGGCCTTTTTCATCCATATGAAAAAAGACTATCCAATCGTGCTTCCCAGGTCCCTAGTCCTCCCCACCCTCTGATTGCCCTCTCCATATTTGTTATTGTGTCCCTAGTGACACCACACACCCTTCCTATCACTGTCCCTATAATATGTTTAATTTCTCTGGTGTCTAATGGTACCCTCACCCCTCTGATCACCACCCCCTATTATTTTCAGTTTCTCTGTTGTCTAGTGGCATCCCACCCCTCTGATCATTGATCCATAATATGTACAGTTTCCTGGTGTCTAGTGGAACTCCCTTATGCCTCTGATTGCTATCCCTATAATATCTCCACTTTCCCTGGTTTCTAGTGGCTCCCTCACCTGCCGATCGCCATTCCCATAATATGTTCAGTTTCCCTTTTGTCTAGTGGTGCCCCCTCCCCATTGTTCTGGTCACCACTACCATAATATGTTCACTTTCCCTGGTATCTAGTGGTACCCAACACCTCCAATCATCACCGCCACAATATGTTCAGTTTCCCTGGTGTCTAATGGCCCCCCACTAATTGTCATTCCTGTATTTGAATACCCAGTAATAAAGAAAACTGTCCCACGATGTCATTTTTTTAAACCTGTACTAATCTTCCTTTGCCAATCTGACCCCTCCAGCCCGACTTTCCCCTGAGCACCCACCACCCCGTATCTCACCAGCCCTATACACCATCACTCACCTGAACAGGTCCCAGGGTCAAGATCCACTCTTCAATCGAAGACACATCTTGATCGAAGACACATCATGCTGCTGGAACCCTCAACTGCAATATAAGAAACTAAGGTAAGTGTGATTCAATGTATTTCAATGGTTTTTTAACATCGATGCATAACACTGTTGTTTTTGCACATTTTGACCCCAAATTTTCAACATTGCCTTTTTGGAACCCACCTCATGAACAATGGTGGTGTAGTTATTCAAATCAGTCCCGATAGGCAATTTCAGAGGTCACTTTGTGAAATCACCTTTTGAGTGGGTTTTCAAAATTGTCCCTGCCTTTGTTTATGAGGCAGGGTCATAAGATGGCTACAGTATGATGAAAATTCATGGTCAAAATACGTAAAAATGGCAGTGTTATGCGCACCTATTGAAATTTTGTGACACTTGCTCATAACTTTGATAATTTTAAATATTTTTACCCCAAATTTACAACATAGCCATTTTTTTTTACAAAACCTCATGGACATGACAGCTGTCATTTTTAAAATCCTAGCCAAATTGTGTTTTCACACAAGTGGTGTGGAATGACATTCCAGTGGTGCTGAATAATGTTTCAACAGAGATTTGAAAATTTTCAGTACCGGGTTCATGAGGCGGGATAATAAGAAGGCTATGCTGACAACTGGGTTGCTGTTTTGCTATAAATTCAAACACAGAGCTCAGAGGGCCCTGAGCTTCTACAGCAACATACATGTCTGCATCTATGAAGGGATGGGAGCACATACTATCTCATGCACCATTTAAGGTTAAGACTTCAGCAACAAAAGTAGGGAAATGTGGTGTTAGGGTTTTCAACCTTAACCACCCCCCCAACACACGCACACATATACCTGAAGCAAATCAGAGGTGGAGTCTTCCTTGGGATTGTCAACCCTAAAGATCTAATAAACCCTAGATTAAAAGGTAATGTGAGTCAATGCTTGGAATAGTCTGTGACAGGAGGTACTGGGGGCAAGCACAGTGGAGGGATTTAAGCATGCCTGGGACAGGCACAAGAGAAGTTTGAGAAGGAAGGGAGTGATGAAAAGCCATCGATCACGTAGGGTCAGTGGCCACATACAATGTATAGGGGCTATGGGCAGACTTGATGGGCCTAGTGGTCCTTATCTGCTGACAATTTCTATGTTTCTATGTTTCTAAAGTCCACCCCACTGCAGCAGCAAAAAAGTTCAAATGTGATGGACACAGGTGCAAATGTTTCAGGAGTGTATACAATGGGGTGAGCTCTATGGTTGACGCCCTAAAACCACATTTCTCTACTTCTTTCACTGTAGTCTTAACCCTATATGCTGCATTAATGCATATTTTTGCAAAGATATATTATAGGGACACGGTAGCAGCCCTATGTTAGGGTTCAGCATCCAGTTCTATATTATACTTAAAATCATGGAGTTTAATAACTTTGCAACCATTCACCCAATTTGCATGAAAGTTAGCATGAGTCAACAGGGCCCAAAGATCTCTTCATGTGGCAAGTTGCATTCTGGGCAGAAGTGCGGGTGCGGAGATACAGAGTGTCAGACAATGTGAAAATTACCATGTTTTGTCAAATTGTTTGTAACGCCGCTGCCCAGAAATGGTGTGGAGTTGTGGTCTGATATTTTCAGGGTAAACAGGCCTTGGGTCACAAATGTGCCTTTTGAAGATTTAGTTAAAAAAATATTAATCCATTCAAAAGTTATAACATTTTGAAGTTTCCTATTATTTTCAGTTGGAAAAGGTAGATGTTCCATGCAAAAAAGGATCCTTTGTCACAATTGGGTAACCCTATGCCACAAATGGGAAATCCTTTTTTGTGCTGCCGCCATTTTCTTTTCACTTAGCAGTGACAAGAAAATTAAATAACTAAAAAAATACACTGCTTTAGTAGACAATGACAGTTGTCTTTACCTAATCAGGATGAGGCAGAATTCAGTTCTGGGATTAATTTTTTAATAACTTGCTGAGAAGTGTGCGTTTTTAAAATGTGGAAGCTGGAACATTAGCCTTAGGTCCTCAATGCTGTAACAGCAGCTTTAGGCAAGTGCCATGAAAAGGACACTGGTTGGTTTATTAATTAGGCAGAAAATGTTGTTTTTCATACCTTTGACTGTTTATAGTGTTGTCTTTGTGCTTTCTGGCTTTGTCACTGAGTTATGCCTGTTATTTGTCATTGCAGGTGTTGGAGGTGTGACTGTACAGAAGTTATTGCTTTTAATAAAAAGTCAAAAACATTTTACTGTAGGGATTGCAGTCCGAAGTAACATGTAATCCAGATGTGGTTCATAAAGGTTTTCTTAATGTCATTCTTAAATAGCAGCTTTGAAAGAATCATGTTCTATACTGTATGTCCAAGAGGGCACAACTATAGGAGAATGGAATAATTATTTTCTTCACAGATTCCCATTGGTGTCAATTATTGTCTTGTAAAAATACTCTGGAATCCTTCGCTTAAATGGTTAACTTTAGCTCCAACCACTGATCTCTCTCATCACCGTTTGTATTGCATCGGCTGTATGAACAGGGACACAGCATGAGGAACAAAATATTTTCATTTCCCCTCTTTGTGAAATGTTGCTGGAACCATCAATGTCAACCTATATAGATGACTGCTGGGTGAGCAAAAGATATTCCATATTGGTACTGGCACAGAATCATATCTAATATTAAATGAATTGGGAAGCGTGAATGGGGGAGTGCCACAAACAAATAGCTCTGTCCTACCATGGAGCTAATCTATAAAGGGTGCCATGCCCATCCATCTTACTGTTTTACGGTGCATGCTGCAATCTATGCCAGCATGAATAGGTCTAATAATGATCAGCAAAAGTACAAAAAAAAAAACAAAAAAAGAACGTGTTCATCATCAACTGTCCTCCTTTGATGCACATCTTGCAAAACCTAACAATATTTAGTTTGAAATCACCAGCTAGGTATAGCAAGAGAGTTAGGAGAGTTGCTCACCAACCATTTGCAGCATTAACCCCTACAAACTGTGCCCCTTATGAAGCCCAGCATTACCTTTATTCTCTTTGAATCAACCCTCTCCCTCCTTTTCCAGGCCATGCTAGCAGCAAAAAAAAAAAAAAATCCCTCCACCCTCTGTCGAAAAAGCAGCCCCCCCCAATAGCATTCATAGTTGTTTTTTAATAGATATTAGATACACTTCCTCTTAAAACAATGGGTGACCGGCTCAACCTGCCTGCCGCCACAGCTGGTTACCTTCTTGATGTAAAAAATGTTGTAAAATGCTATCTGCACTTTTAAGAAAGAATACATATGAACCCCCCCACTGACCCTCCCACCAGCAGCCAGTTATCCAGATATAATGAGAAGGTGACTGACAGTACCCTTTGCCTCCTCGGCCGGCTCCCTCCTCATGAATGAAAGCGGTCAAGTGCTTCCTATAGTAAAACCAGCTGATTACATGATCAGCTGGTTTAACTATAGCAGGCATGCGAGTGCTTTCATTCATGAGAAGGCAGCCAGTCATGGAGGTGAAAGGGTAGTGTCGATGATTACCTTCTTATTAAACTTCAATAACTGGGTGCTGGTGGTATCTGGATAGGGTGCTGGGGGGGGTCATAATGTCTTCTTTTTTTAAAGTGTGGATAGTGCTTTACAAAGTTTTTAAAATCAAGATAGTGACCGGTGGTAGAGGTGGACCAGTTGAGCTGGTCATCCATTATATCTTTTGATGCACGTCTTTGCCTCATATAACAATGTTTAGTTTGACATCACAAGCCAGGAATTACAAGGGAGTTAGGTGAGATGCTCACAACCCCTTTGCAGCATTAACATGTACAAACTGTGCCTCTCATGTAGCCCTGTGTGGCCTTTTTTGTCTTTGAACCAGCCAGCTCCCTCCTCTCCCAGCCATTCAAGCAGCCAAAAAAAAAAGAAAACCTCCAAAAACCTCCACCCTCTTTTGAAAAAGCACAGTCCCACCATCCACCTTCCCCCTACACAAAGCATCCACAAGTAGTTTAATAGATACACTTCCTGATATAATAATGGGTGACGGGCTCAACTCTCTTGCCTCCATGTCAGGTCACCGTCTTGATGTAAAAAACTTTGTAAAGTGCTATCTGCACTTCAAAGAAAGGTTACATTTGAACCCCCCCCCAGCATCCGACCTTCAACCAGCACCCAGTTGTCCAGATTTAATAAGAATGTGATCGGCACTACCCTCTCTCCTCCACGGCCAGCCCCCCTCTTCATGAATGAAAGCAGCCAGGTGCTTGCTGTAGTAAAATCAGCTGATCACGTAATCTGCTAATTTTACTCTAGCAAGTGCATGAGTGCTTTCATTCATGAGAAGGCAGCAGGCCATGCAGGAGAGAGGGTAGTGCAGTTTATTGCCTTCTCATTATATCTGGATAAGTGGGTGCTGATGGTGTCAGGTTTGAGTGCTGATGGGGGGCTCATAACGACTTCTTTTTTTAAAGCACAGATAGCGCTTTACAAAATTTTTTACATCATGATGGTGACTTGTCATCGAGGCAGACGAGTTGAGCCAGTCACTCATTATTTCTCTTGATGCACATCTTGCCATTTCTAACAATATTTAGTTTGACATCATCAGCCAGAAAAAGCAATGGAGTTAGGTGAGATGGGTGCTCCCCCTTTTCAGCATTAAGCCATTCAAACTGTGCCCTTATGTAGCCCTGCATGACCTTTTTGTGTCTTTGAACCAGCCAACTCCCTCTTCTCCCCAAACAAATCCCCATCCCTCCAACCGTCTGTCGAAAAAGTACAGTCCCACCCCCACCCCCACACAGCATCCACAAGTTGTTTTTTAATGGATCTTAGACACACTTCCCAATCAAATAATTGGTGACGGGCTCAATCCACCAGCCTCTACACCCAGTCACCGTCTTGATGTAAAAAACTTTGAAAAGTGCAATCTGCACTTTAAAAAAAAAATCACATGACACCCCCCAGCATCTGACCCTGCCACAAGCATCCAGTTATCCAGATACAATGAGAAGGTGACCGGCACCACCATCCCTCTTCCTTGGCTGGCCCCGTCCTTATGAATGAAAGCAGTCAGGTGCTTGCTATGATAAAACCTGGTGATCACATGGTCAGCTGGTTTTACTATATCAAGCGCACAAGTGCTTTCATTCATGGGAAGGCAGCCAGCTGTGGAGAGGAGGGTAGTACAGACATTACTTTCTCATTATCTAGATAACTGGGAGTTGATGATGGTGCCAGGTTGGGTGCTATGGGGATCACATTGTCTTTTTTAAAGCTCAGATCGTGCATTACAAAGTTTTTACATCAAGACAGTGACCAGTCATGAAGATCGATGGGTGGAGCCCATCACCCATTATTTCTTTTAATGCACATTTTGCCACATCTAACAATAGTTAGCTTGACATCACCAGTCAGGAATAGCACAGAAATTTGTGAGATACTTAATGCTTTGCAGCATTAAGTTGTACAAACTGTGCCGCTTATGAAGCCCTACATGACCTTTTTTTGTCTTTGAACAAGCCCACCATTTCCACTTCCTGCCCATGCAAGCAGCAAAAAAAAATCCCTCCATCCTCTGTCAAAAAAGCACAGTCCCGCCCTTTCCCCCTTAACAGCATTCACAAGTTGTTTTTTAGTAGATATTAGATACACTTTCTAATAAAATAATGGGTGACTGGCTCAACCTACCAGCCTCCATGGCCAGTCACCGTCTTGGTGTAAAAATCTTTGACAAGTGTTATCTGCATTTAAAAAAAAAAATACATATGACCCCTCCAGCACCTGACCCTGCCACCCACAGCCAGATATCCAGATATAATGAGAAGGAGACCGACACAGCCATCCATCCTTCATGGTTGGCCCCCTCTTCTTAAATGAAAGTGGTCTGGGGCTTGCTATAGTAAAACCAGCTGATCATGTAATCAGCTGGTTTTACTATAACATGCACGCAAGTGCTTTCATTCATGAGAAGGCAGCCGTCCGTGGAGGAGGAAGAGTAGTGCTTGTCACCACCTTCTGATTATATGTGGAAACTGGGTACTGGTGGTGCCAGGGTCGGGTGCTGGGGAGTCATAATGTCTTCTTTTTTTATGGTACGAATAGTGTTTACAAAGTTTTTTACATCAAGATGGTGACCGGCCATGGAAGCCAACGGTTTGAACCGGTCACCTGTTATTTCGTTTGATACACATCTTGCCACATCTAACAATATTTAGTTTGACATCACCAGCTAGGAATAGCAAGGGAGTTAGTTGAGATGCTCACTATCACTCTGCAGCATTAACCTGTACAAACAGTGCCCCTTATGTAGCCCTTCTGGACCTTTTTTTGTCTTTGAACCAGCCCCTTCCCTCCTTCTCCTGTTAGCAGCAGTAAACACCCATCCCTCCACCATCTTTTAAAAAAACACAGTCCCACACTCCACCTCCCCACACACAGCATCTACAAGTTGTTTTTTTAATAAATACCGGTATTAGAATAGATATTAGATACACCTCCCGATAAAATGATGGGTGACTGGCTCAACCCGCTCACCTCCACAGCTAATCATGGTCTTGATGTAAAAAAACTTTGCAAAGTGCTATCTGTGCTTTATAAAAGGAATACATATGACCTCCCACCCAGCACCCAACCCTGCCACCTGCACTCAGTTATCCAGATATAATGAGAAGGTAACCAGCACTACCCACCCTCCTCCACGGCCTGCCCCCTCCTCATGAATAAAAAGCAGTTAGGTGCTTGCTATAGTAAAGCCAGCTGATTACCTGATCAGCTGGTTTTACTATGGCAAGCATGCGACTGCCTTTATTCATGAGAAGGCTGATGACCATGGAGGAGGGAGGGAAGTGCTGGCCATCCCCTTCTCATTGTATCTGGATAACTGGGTGCTGTTGGTGCCAGGGTCAGGTCCTGGTGGGGGTCATAATGTCTTCTTTTTTTTAAAGTGCAAACAGTGCTTTATAAAGTTTTTTACATCAAGATGGAGATCAGCAATAGAGGTGGATGGGTTGAGCCAGTCACCCATTATTTCCTTTGATGCACATCTTGTCACATCTAACAAAATTTGTTTGACATCACCAGCCAGGAATAGCAATGGAGTTAGGTGAGATGCTCACCACCTCTTTGCAGCATTAACCAGTATAAACTGTGCCCTTAAGTTGCCCTATGTGACCTTTTTTTTGTTGTTTTTGAACCAGCCCCATTATTCCTCCCTGAACTCGTGCAAGCAGCAACAATGCCCATCCCTCCATGCCCTGTCAAAAAAGAACAGTCCCATCCTCCCCCTTGCCACACACAGCATCCGCAAGTTGTTTTTTAATAGATATTATATACACTTCCCGATAAAATAATGGGTAATGGGATCAACCCGCCCACCTCCACAGCTGGTCACCATCTTGATATAAAAAAACTTTGGAAAGTGCTATCTGCGTTTTAAAACAAGAAAACATATGACACCCCCTGCATCTGACCCTGCCGCCAGCACCCAATTATCTAGGAAATAACGAGAAGGTGACTGGCACTACCGTCCCTTTTCAACGGCTGGACCCCTCCTCATGAATGAAAGCAATCAGGTGTTTGCTATAGTAGGACCAGCTGACCACATGATCATCCGGTTTTACTATAGCAGGTGTGAGACTGCTTTCATTAATGAGATGGCAGGGTGGCCATGTAGGAGGTAGGATAATGACTGTCATCACCTTCTCATTGTATTTGGATAACTAGGTGCTGGTGGTGCCAGGGTCAGGTGCTGAGGGGGGTCATCATGTTTTCTTTTTTTAAAGCACAGATAGCACTTTACAAAGTTTTTTACATCAAGACGGTGACCAGCAGTAGTGGTAGAGGGGTTGAGCCGGTCACCCATTATTTGTTTTCATGCACATCTTGCACACATGTAACAATATTTAGCTTGACATCACCAGCCAGGAATAGCAAGGGAGTTAGGTAAGATGCTCACAACCCCTTTGAAGCATTAACCTGTACAAACTGTGCCCCTTATGTAACCCTGCATGACCATTTTTGTCTTTGAACCAGCCCCCTCCCTCCCCTCCTCTCCTAGCTCAAGCAAGCAGAAAATACCCCATCCCTCTACCCTCTGTCGAAAAAGCACAGTCCCACCCTCCCCCCATACAAAGCATCTACAAGTTGTTTTTAAAAAGATATTAGATACATTTTCCAACCAAATAATGGGTGATGGTCTCAAACCGCACACCTCCAGAGCTGGTCACTGTCTTGACGTAAAAAACTTTGCAAAGAGCTATCTGCGCTTTACAAAAAATTAATACATATGACCCCCCCCAGCACCTGACCCTGCCACCAGCACTCAGTTATCAAGATATAATGAGAATGTAACTGGCACTACCCTCCCTCCTCCACAGCTGGCCCCTTCCTCATGAACGAAAGTGGTCAGGTGCTTACTATAGTAAAACCAGCTGATCACATGATCAAATGGTTTTACTATAGCAAGTGTGCAAGCACTTTCATTCATGAGAAGTCAGCCGGCTGTGGAGGAGGGAGGATAGTGCTGGTCATCACCTTGTCATTGTATCTGAATAACTGGGGGCTGGTGGTGCCAGGGTCGGGTGTTGGGGGGATCATAATGCCTTCTATTTTTTAAACCGCAAATATTGCCTTACAAAGTTATTTACTCCAAGTTGGTGACTGGCCATGGAGGTGGATGGACTAAGCCAGTCACCCATTATTGTATTAAATGTGTATCTAATATATGTATTAAAAAACAACTTGTGGATGCTGAGGGTGGGTGGGACTGTGCTTTTTGCACAGAAGGTGGAAGAGTAGGGGGTTCCTGCCGATTGCTTTATGTGGGAGAGAAGGGAGGGTGATGTTTCTTTTTTCAGACACTGTTTCCCAAATACCAGATGAATAGTACCACTACTGGTTATTTGGGATCTGAATAAGGAATAGTGCATTATTTGTGGTGTTTCGGAAATGATATTCAGACTGTGCACAGCCCTAGCTATAGTACATTCAGTATATGGGGCCAGCATTTCATATGGAGAATGGACACCACCTCAAGGATTGACAAGAGGGCAGTAGAACACCAAATCTGCCAAATTAGGGAATGTCATTATTTTCTAGGTGAAGGAGTAGTACAGGTAAACCGAAATAACAATGGGGAAAGCTACTATTATGGTAAACAATTGTTCATCTCTTTATTTAAACCAAAAAGGATGAACAAAATTACAGTTAGCACAACAGTTAAAAGGGTATGATATATGTGTGTATTTTTCACTGTCTTTTTGTAGTGACCAGCTAGTGTTCAAAATTATGTGTACCCCTCTACACACTGGAAAATGTAAAAGAAAACTGATCTGGTAATAAGGCTGTCACTTTAATTTTATACGTACATGATAAGCTTAATTGTGATGAGAAAGTACTGAGGTGATAGAGTGGATTTCAAATGTGACAGTTATAATAAATTCACTATTAAGAATTTGATATAGAAAAACATTTACAGTTTTTCCCACTATGCTATTTGTTTAATATGAAGTATTGAAATTAATATGAATTTGGCCAATAGCAGTCAACCCTCCCATGGTACAGAATTTAGATAGTAAACTTGTGTGTGGTTTTTAGAGTTTGTTTGGAGTGTACTAAGTAAGTTGGCTCAACATGACTTGCATTGTGAGTTTGGCAGCATGCACCACCGGAAGATGACAGCTTGAATCCACACTGACAGATCATTTAGTAAAATCCTATTAAATTTATTTGTACCAGTTCCATCTCACTGACAGAACTAGCATAATCTTGTTCAGGAACGTAATCCCTGCTGTCAGAGAGTCTCATTCTGATGATGTTTGCTGTTTTTCATTTTATTGAAATGTTAAACTGTCGGCCTCAGCCATGGTTTTAAGGCAGCACCATTACACCACATCCTCTGATGAACACATCTGGTAAAAGGAAAGGGGAAGACAAACCAGGGATGGAGCATGGCACATATATCAGCATAACCTTCAAAGAAAATGTTAATTTAACCCTAATGCTCACCCCATTCTCTTATACTGTACACATCTTAGCGTACTTACTCATGGAATGGGGTGAGTATTAGGGTTCACAACTCCAAGGCACACCCCTCATGCATATTCCTGCATGCAGGGTGTGAGAGGGGTCTTATGGTTGAAAACTTAGGAGGGGTAGGGTCTTAGAATTGCGAACCCTAAGAGGTAATTTCCCCACTTTTAATGCTTGAACCCTAATGGTCCATTAACAAGATTTTTGCAGAGAATATATATATATATATATATATATATATATATATATATATATATATATATATATATTCATTGCAAAAACTTTGATAGCTCATCAATTAGGGTTGTCATTACAACAACAAAAGTTTGTAAATTTGATATCAAGGTTACCAGCCTACTTCCCCATGCCACCCCCACTCTCCATACACCAACAGGCATTCAGGTGTGCCTTGGGGTTATTGGCCCTAACTCTTATCCCATTCCATTTGTAAGGAAGCTGAGTGGTACAGTATAGGACAATGGGGTAAGAGTTAGGACCAATAACCCCAAGGCACACCCCATTGTCCGTTGGTTTGTGGAGAGCGGTGGTGGGGGTTGGGTTAGTAAACCTAACATCGCGTTTCCAAACTTTTGTTGCTGTAATGACAACCCTAACTGATGCATTATCAAAATTTTTTGCAATGAATTTCCCTTCTTATTGAGAAAGTGTAATGTTACTCATATGTGGTTGTGTGATGCATACATTTTGTAATTGTCTCTGAAGGCCCTGTGCTCACATCTATACATAAGTGTACTGATATTTTAATTACATCACACCTCCATGTGGGAGCACAGGGCTTCCACTACTGCATAATGTAGGCTCTGCACTCTCATTATTGCATAATGGGATTCAAATGTGCTCCCATTTACCCATAAGTATAGAGACATAGTGCATGCCTTGAGTCATTCCAGGTAACCCTTGTGCTGCAAAAGTTGCAATATCTCAGGAAATATAGGAATTATTTGCAGTTGTATTCATGTCCTGGTCACTTCTATGCATGATTAGTACACTTAGCACCTTGCAAAAAATCCATATCTCGAGCCGTTTTCAAGATATAGCCACCGAAAGGCACCATGACTGCCACAATGTTATCCTATAGTAACATTTACACATTTGGAGTGCTGTATCTATGGAACTGGTGTCCAGTTCTTCACCAAACCAGCAAAGGGCACATCTGCGGGTCAAGGGCTTGCCATCCTGCAAACTACAGCCCAAATGTCCTAATAATTTTCTTGCTATGAAGTGGCAAAGAAACTGGTTTATGGGGCTGTTTACCTGCTTTCACTTTCAAATCATATATTTTTTTCCTCATAGGCTATAATGAGAAACTTTAAAGTTGAATAACTTTTGAACTGATTAATTTTTTTTTACCAAACCTTCACAATTCACATATGTGAGGCAAAGTCTTTCTACCCTGCAAATTTCAGACCACAACCTAAAGCCATTTCTGAGATCCAGGTGGACAAAGAAATGTTGGAAAACACATATGTTTGCAGTTTTTTCAACACTCTGTATCTCAGAAACCATACAAAGGATTCCGACATTTGGCAGATCAAGATACCTGCCCATAGACATTATGCATGCCAAATTTCATGCAAATCTGTTGAAAATTCCAAAGTTATTAATGTTCAAATATTTGGGTTTAACATAGAAGTTAACTTTCACTCTCTCTATACTGGCACTACTGTGCCAGTATAGTGTGTGTGTATATATATATATATATATATATATATATATATATATATATATATTTATTTATTGAATTTGATGACTGGGTTGGCCCACTGGGCCCCGAAGGTACCTTTTTTAGGGGCAACCTGGGGAACAGAAGCAATACAATACATACAGTCAGGTGATACAGGGTTATGAGAAGTAGACAAGATAATGAGGATAACAGTACAGGCAATTATTCAAATCCTAGACCATAAGTGCAACACTTGAAAGACTTAAGGCATCATTTAATGTAGGTTAAGGTGAGAAGAGAGGGTGATGGGTGTTGTGATTAGGATTGGGGGTAATTGTCCTATACTCTCACAGAGGCATGAGCTTGTCCTGAGCAAATGGGATTATATATATATATATATATATATATATATATATATTTGCAAAACAACTTCATTAATGTATCAGATGAGGTTGCAGCCACAAAAGTAGGGGGAACTGTGGCTTTAGGGTTTCTAACCCTCACCCCACCCTCACTTCTGTACACATCATCGTTAGAGTCAGAGTGCCTGATCATCATCCCAATGCTCACCCCATTCTCCTATACAGTATCCATCTCAACTTATTTACTTATGGAATGGGGTGAGCATTAGGGCTGACAAACCCAAGACACTTCCCCGATGCCTGTTGAGGTGAAAAGGGTGGGGGGGGTGTTATTGTTGGAAAACCTAATGCCACATTTCCCTACTTTTGTCACTGCAACCCTAACTGATCAGGCTGTTAACCCTAACTGATGCATTAACAATTTTTTTTTTTTTGCAAAGAATTTCCTTACTTTTTGAGATAGTGTTATTGTAACCTTATTTGCCTATGGGAGTGCGGTTCCCTTTGGGCCCTGCACTCCCATCCCTCCATAGATGCATATATGTATTTCGATGTGTTAGGGCCCTGCACTTCCATTTATAGGACAACAGCAAACAAATCATTAGGATAATCATCTTATTACCCCACCTCATGTACCGGGTGCAGAAAAATGTAAAATCCCTGCCAAAATGTAATTCCACACAAGTGCAATGCCATTCCATGCCACAGGTGTGAAAACACATTCTGACTAGGATTTCAAAAATTACAGCTATTACATACTGTACGTGATGTAGGGTAATAAGAACTCTATGTTGAAAATATGGGATCAAACTCTTTAAAATTTCCAAAGTTATGAGCGTGCATAGTGAATTTGCAACAAATGGTCATAACTTTGCTATTTTTACATATTATGACCCCAAATTTTCAACATAGCCTTCTTATGACACCACCTCATGAATAATATGACTGTTATTACACTTTTCCAACCCAAAATGTGTTATCACCAACTAAACATGAAATCACCTTTCGGGCAGGAGTTACCCAATAATAGCCATATTGTTCATGAAATTGGGTCCCCAAAAGGACATTTTGAAAATTTGGGGTCAGAATCTCAAAAGATGCATATGCTGTATGCTATAAAAGCCGAAACCTTTATTGAAATACAATGAAAAGCATTTACCTCAGTTTCTCATATTGCACTCGCTGTTTTCAGCAGCAAGACATGTCTTTGATTGGAGAGTGGATCTCAAACCTGGGACCTGTTCAGGTGAGTGAGGGTATGTGGGGATGTACTGAGGGGTGCAGCATGGATGGTGCTGAGTGGGAGGTGGGGTTGGGGGACTGACTGGTGAGGGGCCATTTTTTTTTTCTTTTACACCACTTGCACAAAAGGAAAATGTAATTGAGGGACTGTTTTCTTCATTTTAGGATTTTACCTGAAATGGGAGAGTTGGAAATGTCCCACTAGACACCAGGGAACAAAGCTCTAATAACAGGAAAGGTACTTGGAGAGTGGGGGGGTGCCACTAGACACCAAGGTGTCCAGCTGTACCCACAAGGTATTGACTATATTTTGCTGTTCACTTTTTGAATTGTGTGATTTATTTTCACCATCTTGCTTATACTGGAGAAAGACATCATTTTGAAAATCACATTCTTGGTCTAGTCTACCAAGAATGAAATTGATTTGACCAATTTAATTACATATTGTTAATCTGCATAAGTTCACTTTTGTGACCCGTGATTTCTCATCATATTTGCCAGTCCTTCATTTTGTTGCATTTGGTAAATGTTTTCTTTATATTTTTCTAAGTTCCCCCAGCTTAAAGTCATCCTTTTGATCTGGAGAATAGCTAGCATGAAGAATTTAAAGTATATTCATTTGTGTAAGTTAGCATGCAACACCCAGCAATAAATTCCCAAAACTTGAACAGTTACATACCAATAGAACTTGTTAGCAAGGTTTTTCTTTTCTAGTAAGCTGCTACGGTCTTCTAATATTTGGGCTATATCTTGGGCCCCATGCTGCTGCTGTTGCTACTGGGTTGCTTACCTCCTGTTCCTGTACCATGTCTTGACTTTGGCGTCAGTTAAGTTCAATGCTGCAGCCAGGTCCATGCAGTCCTGCACACTCAGCCATTTCTGTCTTGTTTGAAGCTCTTTTCCAAAGGATTTAACTAATGATCAGAAAAGGCCATTTGGACTTTCTGTGGCTTTTTGACTTGAACTGGAGGATTTTCCCGGATGTACTCTATTATGCTAATGCTAGAAGACCACATGAATCACTAAAAAAATCACACTTTTATGTGTTCATGCATTTCTCGAAAAAGCTCTAGCAACAAAATATATTTTGAAATCCGCATTGCAGAGTTTTTAGATCAATAACAAATATCACTTGAAAGGGACTGTTTCAGACATTTATTTTTGTTATTGTTATTAATAGGATCATGTCCTTCCAAACGGTTATATTGACAAGTATGTATGTGTGCAAATTAAAATTCAAAACATTCTAGAGCATCTTTCAAAGAACCACTTTTATTTAGTAAAGCAGTATGTGAAAAAAATTAACAACTGAACTTGCCATTAAAAATTTCACAAATCAAAGCGATTTTCTTATTAAGCACAAAATGACAGTCCATTGCATTGGAGTTCGGCAGTAATACAAGCTTGTGATCATGGGGAAGCTCTCCTATCTCTAAGCTGGGCACACTGGATTTTGGGTGCCCAGAAAAGGTATTTCTTGGCATAATTAAAAAAAAAACATCAGAATGTAGCTAAACTAGACCCGTTTAGCTAGATTTTGATATATGTTTTTTTCAAATCCATTCATTTTTTTCATTTTTTATGTGTTTTCTTTGTCTCCCCAAGTGAAAAAACAAAATTGAGGACACACAAAAAAGGATTTCCCACCTGCAACACAGGATGGCCCAATCTATGGAAAAGTATTAGGTGCCTGCAACAAAGGATTCTTTTTCGTGCTGAACATCTATAATTTCCAACTGAAAATAAAGGGAACTTCAAAATGTTATACCTTTGAAACAGATTCATATTTTTTTTATCAGATCAGCAAAAGACACACCTGTGAGGCAATGGCTTTCTACCCTGAAAATGTCAGACCACAATTTAAAACAGTTTCTGAGATACAGGTGGACAAAGAAATAACAAAAACATATACATTTCTGTAGTTTTCACACTCTGTATCTCAGAAACCACACAAATGATTCAAATGAAATTTGACACATCAAGAGACCTACTCCATGAAAGTACGAATGCAAGCTTTCATGCAAATCTGCTAAACTATTGTGAAGTTATTAAGATGTAAAAATTGGGCTTTAACATTAAACTGAGGACTCAACCCTAACTATAGTTACACTATGGCACCACTATAGTATATATATATATATATATATATATATATTAGAGGCAAAAAGCTCTGTTTAATGCATCAGTTAGGGTTGTTCCACAGCGACAAAAGTGAGAAAATTCGATGTTAGGGTTGAAACCCCCCTATTCACCCCTCCAGCCCACCCCCCAAATGGAATCGGGGTGCACATTGGGGTCATCGCTGCCGCATTACATTCACTATTTCTCACCTCTCACCACTCTCACCCCATCACATGTGTAAAGAAGCAGAGTTGTAGGAGAATGGGGTGAGAGTTAGGACTGACAACCCTAATGTGCACCCCAATGACGGGTGGGGGTGTGGGGGGTCCAAGGGGGGCTTTCAACCCTAACACCGAATTTCCTCACTTTTTTCAGTGTGGAACAACCCTAACTAATGCATTAAATGGAGATTTTTGCCTCTAATTTCCCTTCTTTTTGAAAATGATAATGAGAAATAGTGAATGTAATGTGGCAGTGGGAGCGCGGGGCCCTTTGGCTCCCGCCATGTGATGTCTTGTCACATAGTAACATTGTGCCCGCAAACGCAAATGATAATGCGCAAGGAAATGCTCTTAGTGATGCAAAGCAAAACAGAAAGAGAAACAGTAGTGTAGACAGAAATGTTAAAAACAATGCAATAGGAAGCACAAATGAAAACGCAAAAGGGTAACAAACATGGTGGCATAGACGTGAATGTTAAGTGAAACGGGAATGGTAACAGTAATGGAAGTGCACAGGCTGGTTTTCCCCAAAAGCTGCATAGAGAAAGACAGTGAGTACAAAGAATGTATGGATAATAATGGTTCTCAGAGCAGAAAATGAGGGGTTGGAATACTAAATTGCTTATATCTCAGGAACCGTACGATGTAGAAAAAAAATTAAAAAGTCATATAATTTATTACTTTCCTGGCTAGTTTTGTATTTAGCCCCCAGTAGGGGGGGCTAAGCATTTTTCTGGCAAAAAGTCCATATCGTGTACCGTTTCCGAGATACGGGCCCTGAAAGGCGCAGCGAACGCCATAATGTTATCCTATGGGAAAAAAAGAGAAGTTTGGAGTGCCATAACTTTGGCTCCCTGTAATATTTTTTTCACCAAACCACAAAAAGACACATCTGTGGGATGTTGGCTGTGTTCTCTTCAAATTTGAGCTCAAAAGACCAAACCGTTATTTTGCAGGAGGGCGCCAAAGGATTCCTATAATGCGTTGGATGCTGTAATGTTATCCTATGGGAAAAAGCATCAACTTTGGAGTGCCGTAACTTTGCCGCCATGTAATATTTTTCAACAAAACACTGAAAGGCACATCTGTAAGATGTCGACTGTGTTTCCTCCAAATTTCAGGCCAAAACACCAAACTGTTCTTTTGCAGCATGGTACCAAAGAATTGCTGTCATTTTCCCACAGCCTAGAAAAGTACTGTCGAAGTTTGCTAATGCTTTCGCAAAGTCATTCGACAGTGTCGCAAGTGCGACAGTACTTTGTGAAATTACTTTTTCCAGAAATTTGAAAAACGTATTTCTGGGGTGTTTTACCCCAAAATAAAGACATGGCTAGCATCCTCAGGGTCCGACTAGGTGAATACAAAAATAATTAGGTTGCTAGAGGGTCCCAATTTTAAATGCCAAGCATTTTTCTGATTGCTAACTAAAAACAAAATAGTGGATTTGTGACAGTAAAAGGGCCATTTGCGAAAGTAAAAACTGCATTTGTGACACTGTTGAACTTTTTGTTAACTTTTCCCATTGACTTATAATGGGAACTTGTTTTTTGAATAACTTTTGAACCATTTACTATTTTTTCAAGAAATCTTCAAAAGGCACACCGGTGACCCCTGCAGCACGTTTCCTGAAGAGTTACGACTGGTCGTGCAAACCATGTGACCTGTAAAGATGACAGTAAAATTCCAGAAAAGCGTAAATGCACACGCAGACCACGCTTAATAACTCCGCAGCCGTATATGCGACTGGTACGAAACATGGCATATCCCAAGGTGTATGGGACTTGATCATGTTTTCCAAATTTTAGGCAAATCTATCAAATGGTTGCAAAGTTATTGAGGTGCAAACTTTTGGGTTTAACATGTAAATGGCTCCTCAACCCTAACTACAGTGGCACTACCGTGCCACTATAGTGTGTGTATATATATATATATATATATATATATATATATATATATATATATTCATTGCATAAGCTTTGCTAATGCATCAGTTAGGGTTGTTACTGCAGGGACAAAGGCAGGGTAGAAACCCTAACACCACATCCCCACCCTGCACAGACTGACAGGTGTCAGTGTATGCTTTGGAGTCATCATTCCTAACACTTATGAAAGGCGATTTTGCCCAGCAACTGCAAAAATCAGTCTCTGAGTCTGATTAATGAAACAACAGTGCTAGTGTCCATAAGGTGGGGTCCCAAAAAGCCCATGTTGGAAATTTGGTTAAAAAAATACCTAACAATTGCAAAGTTATGAACATACAGTAAGTTTAAAACACCATTGAAATTCATTATATGTCAATTACCTTGATTCTTCCTTTGCAGTTCAGCTTTGAAAAGAGCAGATGTGTCCAGGTCCACAGAAGATGGCTGCCTATAACCTGCGGAGGTAAGTATAGGTTAAGGGGGTGTGGGGTGGTGGGTGCTCAGTGGGAGGGTTAGGCTTGGGGTGGGGGCTGGTGTGGACAATGAGGGATCATTTTCTTTTTCACAGGAATAAAAAAGATGGGGGATAGTTTTCTTCTCTACAGGTTAATAACAAAATAAATATTTTGGGACACTGCTAAAACCATCATAAGGAAAAGCATACCAAATTTTAAATTTAGAAGCAGATCCAGCAGGAAATGCAGCTAGAGCAAAGGAAATCACACAGTTTTACAGTCTGCAAACTCTATTATTGAGAACAACCCACCACAATCCAATGGGTTTGCATGAAATGGAGTCTAACCCTGACGTGAATATTGCAGTGGATACTTAAAAGTCCTGAAATGTATCTATCTTTTGAACATTTTATTTGGCACTTTTTCTGAAAGTTCCACTTGAAAAAATGTTTCTTAACCACAGCATCCCAATTATGGAATCTTTATATTCCAATTTATGGAATAGACTGTCAGAGTCTTTAACCCCCGCCCCCTTTTCTTTTTCAGGTGTCACTTCAACTTTGACTGCAATTTAGGACACTTGAATACTGCTATGATACTTGTCAGCTTATAATAAATTTCCTCTGGTATGAATATAATTCACAGTGTCTACCTGCTCCAAATCTACAACATTTAACTGAAGTCCATCTGGTATCCTATGATCAAAGACATCTTTACACAAAACAACCCATCTCTCAGAGGTGGATTTTTATCTTTCCCCTGCAATAACAGTACTTAGGTCTGACTGCATCTGAAAACGGTGACATCCCATATCCAGTTGTCATTATAGGCATGAACTAGGTTTATTCACATGCCATTTTTGCCATAAAGATCTCCAGTATAACAAATTTCTTCTGATTTAATCCTTTTTCTTTTACTGTACCCAGATCCAGTGAACTCAGGTTGTTTGGGAGGATGTGAGTAACGATTGTTGACAATGTTGTCTTGGGGCTTGATGTTGTTTGTTTTTTTCTAATGGGACTGGTGTGCTGTATTTGGCATCAATCAGAGTTTCTTGCTAATGGGCTGGGAACAATTTAAGTAGCTCAGACAGGGACCCTTTTGTAAATGCTAAAACCATTTTTCCCCCAAGGGGGCGACCAGCACTGCCAGAATCTAAATGCCATGGCACAGGGCTTGTCGCAAGCACTGCATCATGTTATGAATATCCCACCCAATGATTTTACAGTAATGTTCAATTGGCCACAAGATTTGTAAACCAAGTCATGGAGGTCAACCTTCACTTTAGTGACTCACTCGAATGGCATTTGGAAATTTGGAATATCAAAAAGTTCTGTATGCTGTGAATGATTAAATGATTTTGTGCTGAAATGCTGAGCACCTTGGAATACTGGTCCACTAATAATGTTTAACCCGGTTCCACCAAGCCACATTGACAATGAAGTTGTCGAAATGTGGCTTGTCGAAATCCACAGTGTTGGCAGGTGAAATTTCACCTGTCAGACATTTAATGTTTTTTTTTTCAGAAGGGATTCACACCCCACACCTCCCCATTTCAATATTACACACTCTGAGTCCAATTTTTTCAAAATGGGGGAAAAAACACAATGAATCAGTGAAAGTTCATAATAGGGACCATTACAGTGATAAAATCAAAATTGCTCGAAGTTATTACTGTAATGGACTTTGTTGTCTGAATTTCATTGTTTTCCCATATACCATTTAACCATGATATTTTCTGGAGACTAACAATAACAGATACTACTTCTTTAATTGTGTTATCATTATATATATATATGACTTGCATATACAATACGTTTGTCATGATGATGGTCATCGTGATTATGACTATGAGTCACATACTTTCAGAAATAAGTAATTATGTAAAACAAATAAAACAACCTAACATTTGTTAAACTATATGGCAGACACCATAAATGCTAAGATTAAATTAAATGTTTTTAAATGGGATTTAGTGCTATAATTATTGACATGACAAAGAAATGTGTAAAGAAAGTCTATTGTTTTTTTGCATAAGATTTTGTCTTTTGATATAGCAAATACCAAGTAGCATACTGCTATGCTAAATAACAGCACAGATCAGCATGCTTCCTATGGGATATTGATAGATAAAATAAAGACAATTAATAGATGATATAGCATATAGCTTTTAGTAAGATAAACATTAAGTTAAAATCATTTTCTAGGATTACGATATAATAAAATCTCTCACCTAAATATATGCAGTTTCCCCTCTAAGTACACAGAGCTTCAAGCCTGAGTAGCCCTCCACAAACCTCATGTTTTCAGGATCTCTGAAACCTGGCTAAAGCTGCATATCTCCGACACCTAGTGTCAATTGACTGGTTATTACCTACTCCTCCACAACAGAACAGGAAAGAAAAAGGGCAGTGGAGTAACTATTTATATATTGGCATCACTATCTGTCACCATCTCCCTCAGGTCTGATCCAGCCTCCCTTAGCAAGTGGCTCATTGCAGAGTTACTTCTGGGATACTCAAAGAAGCTCTTCCTGGGGAGCTGCTACAACCCTTCAGCAGGGGGCACCACTGGCTTCCTAAACCTTCTTTCCAGTCTTCTCTCTCTCTCTCTCTCTCTCTCTCTCTCTCTCCCCCCTCCATGACACCATCCTACGTGGTGATTTGAATCTAAACTGACTAGGCACCCAGAAACCTGACTATGCCAAAATACTGAAGCAGCACAACCTGGTTCAGACCCTTTTACTCCCCACCAGGCTGAACCCACCCAACTCTTCGCATACCTTGCTGGACTGGATAGTCACCATTCGAGAAGAATGTGTCACTCAGGTGAGGACAGTCACAGACTCCATAAGTGACCACTCTCCCATTTACATAAACTGATCCACAAGGACAAAATGTCCATCTCCCAAGTACCTCTCCTTCCACAATTTCTGAGGCACTGTTCACCCTGCCATCCTGGAGGAAGTTTGAGCTATTAACTGGTCAAGCCTTTACTCACAACTTGATGTGACCTCAGCAGTGACTTATTTCACGAATGCCATCCTGGGGATTCAGGACCGCCACTTTCTCCTTAAGACAAGGAGGGTGTAAGGAGGATGTACCCAGTGGATTACTAAGGAACTTCTAAAACTCATGAAAGAACATGATTGTAAGTGTCCTCCTCCCTTCCCTGCAGAATTAATATAGGTGTCGGAGAAGTCAGTGCAAAGAGATGCCTAAATCCCTAAAACAGAACTATTGCATTAACCTCCAGAAGAACAGCCTAGGGAACCCCAGAAAATTCTGGGCCTCCCTTAACTCCCTCACAAGCCCCCATAATAACAGACCTGTTATTAAACTTGACTCCCCCTTGGGCCCTCTGACTGAGCTGTCTGATGTAGCCAAGTCTTTCAATATAAAATTCACTGACCTGTCGGCTCATCTCACCAAACTAGCTGGCAACCCTCCCACCAATCCAGGAGACAGTACAAACCAGCATCCATCTCCCACTACCCATGGCATCCCCTGCTTTCACTTCTAGACCATATTTATGCAAGACACCATCAAGCTCCTAAGGAATCTCCCTAATCAGGGTAGCCCGGGTTCGGATTGCCTCTCACCAGTTTTGCTCAAACTCATCTCCCCTGCCATCATTATGCCTCTCACATTTATTTTCAACTTGGCTCTGTCTACCTCCTCCATGCCTGATAAGTGGAAGTCAGCAAAAGTTATCCCAATCTTCAAAGCAGGGGCCCCAAACTGGTCTGATAATGACCACCTTATTTCTATCCTACCCCACCAAAGCAAACTTCTTGAAAAAAGTGTCCACTGCTAACTGTTGGAACACATAAATAAATACAATCTTTTGTGTAGCCAACAGCATGGCTTTCTCAAATCCCACTGCACCACCTCTGCTCTAGCACTCTTTACTGACTATGTCCTTACTAGCATGCATCACGGGCACGCTACTGGGGCTGTCTTTGTGGATCTCACAAAGGCCTTTGACATGGTCAGCCATGCACTCATCCTCTCCAAGCTACACCTCCTCAGTTGCTCAACTGAGACAACAAATTGGTTTAAGAGCTACCTCTCAGGCCACTCACAATCAGTGTGCACAGGTTCTGCCATCTCTCTTACTCTCCCTGTCTCAACCGGCATCCCCCAGGGTTCCATCCTGGAACCACTGCTTTTCTCCATCTTCATTAATTCACTCCCAACTGATAGCTTAAACTGTAATTCGCTTCTTTATGCAGATGACCTTGTCATTTACCACAGCGATATGTCCCTCACCCAGGTCTCCTCAGTCCTTACCCAGAACTATGGCAGTGCTTTTAATTGCTTCACAGCAAACCTGTTATTGGTAAATGGGAAAAAGGCCAAATCTATGCTATTTGCATCCAAACCACACCTCACTAAATTTCATAGTTCCAGCTTCTCCCTCAAAATACTATCCCCTGATGGTCTGACTCTTGAAGATGCTACCTTGTTCAAATATCTGTGGGTGACACTTGATCCCTCACTAACCTTCTTGGATCACATCAACAATGTGGTTCCCAGGGTCAATCAAAAACTTGGGGCCACTTATCATCTATGCCACCTGCAAACCCCAGAGGCTCGAATAGCAATTGTCCAGGGTAACCTACTTCCTATCTTTGACTACCGCTCCTCCATCTACTCTTGGACATCCTCAGCCCTCAGAACCAGGCTCACATTGGATTACAACACTGCCTGCCATTTTGTGTTCATGGCACCTTTCTCAACTGACCACTGCAACCTCTACAGTTCCCTTGGCTGGTTACCCCTCCAAGGCTGCTTTGATTTTACCCTTGGTTGTATTGTCAATTGTACCATCAGAAGTGATGATTGGTCCCCTCTCTCCCCTACTGAAGATTAAAACTCTACCTAGGCATCTCCATTCCTCTGCTGTCCCTCTCCTACATGTACCGAGGATGTCCACTGGTATGGGAGGAAAAGCACTATCTGTTGACGCCCCTACATTTTGGAATGGGATCCATGCTCCACTCCGCTCTTCTAACACCCATTCAGCTGTGAAATCCCTCTACAAATCCTGACTTGTGGATGGAGCAAATTGCTCCTGCCTATAGGGGTAGATGCCCCTCACACCTAACAATCTCTACCCTGCACTAACCTGACTCCGGCAGGAGTTTCTTAGCTGCTCTCTCCATGCTTGTTCTGGCTTCTGTTCTCTCCCTGTCTAGATGTGACTTTCATAGATGGGTTGAATCGGGGGGGGGATGGTAAGGTTTGTTTGTACCCTCTTATTGTCCTGCCTATTGTACCATGATTCCATCTTTTGTTCCTGTATTTATTATTCCCTGTATGTAAAATTGTTCTTGGCCTCTGTTTAATCTGTAACATCCCTGTGCCTTGTGATTTAAATTGTTGCTTAACTATGCCATCTTTTATATCTCGGGTCATGCCTGAAAACCATCCCTCGGACCAATGAACCTATCCAGTAATCAAAGACATAAATAAATAAATAAATAAATAAATAAATAAATAAATAAATAAATAAATGTGTAATGGTGGCACTACAGATATTATTAGCAGATTTATATTATTTTCTTTTTTTTCATTTAGTTATCAAAAATAGCAACAGAAGATGAAATGAAGATAATCAGATAAGCAAACTCATTTTTGATTTGTAATAATGACATACATTTAGCATTTTACCTGACATCCAAAATATCAACAATTAAGCTTATTATAGGGGGATTCTGTAAATGGCAAGGAAACAACAGGTGGCAGTATGGGCCTGGGTGGCACTTCCACATACAACTTTCTGTAAAGAAGATACAATAACTTACTCCAACAGCACTCTCAGCCTGTCCTTTGTTTAGTATCACTGAGGTCCACAAAAGAATATTACTTTTCCCAGTATGTTTTGTTGTAACATAAAAGAGTTGCACTTCAAAGTTTCCATCACCGTGTCAGTTTCTTAGAGCAATAAGGACCTGTCCACCAATGCTGAATAATCTTTCAACTGGTGCACTGGATGGAAGTATAGTGTTGTAATACAGGAATATGTTCTTTATTGTCAGAACTGCTTGCAAAATGTCTTTTGTTTTATTTGTGTCTTTGAGATACTGCTCAGATTCATGAAGAACTCCACCATGGCTAGATTGCTAATTTTCTTTTAATTTGAAGACATGGGGCTCGATTCCAGGATGAATGGGGTAACTCATAGATGGCTGCAAGTTACACCATTCACCACTATGCCAGGGACCCTGAACAGCATTCTAAGAGTGGCAGGGTCCCGGCACTTGCGACATGTGGGTTATACCATGCAGAAGCTAGTGCCATGGGTATTGCATAATCAACCAGCATGTTGCAAGTTGCGGCCTGCAAATGGCAGACCCCAACCCCAGAACAGCATGGCACATACCAAGGGCATGGGGGGCTGAAAAGATGGCACAGGCATCCGGGGGGGCGCACTGTAGATTGGACCCCCTGGGGTCCCCGAGAATTAGGGGGGGCAGGGGTATGCCAGTGTGGGTATGTGGGACACAGCTGCACCATTGTAGCAATGCCACGGGACCAGCAACCAATGGACTTCACCATTAGTCACCACTTAGAGCAGCTCCAGGCTGTTCTAACATAGCCCCACCAGTGTGGCTTTTGGAATCACACTTGTGGGTTATGACAGCCACCCTCCTGGAATAGGGCGCAGTTGCTGTCATAACCTGTATTTGCACCATATCACTGTGGGCTGCTGTGTAGTAGGTGGCATAACCCATGATTGTCATAGCCTGCATCTGACATGGCACAGGGTGCCTCTTGTAATAAGGGCTGGTGTATCACTTGACATAAGTCGCGAGATACACCATGGGGTTTGGCATATCTCGGCTTACGCCCGCGTATCCCAACTTGGAATTGGGCCCATCAACATTATCCTTAAGGTTATCTTCAGATGATGGACTTCTTTGATCAACATCTTTCTGATGTGACAGCAAATAATTTGCAAGCATGTTTTTAGCTTCACATGCTTCATTCTCATTGGCAATCCACCGAATGCAAAATCATGGTAATATGGTGCTGGACAGAATTAACTCCCTCTGTGCAAAACTGGTAACAAACCAAGTGTCCACATCTCTGACAATGACGTCAAGAAGATGAGTGACATGACACAAAGGTGGTCTCATATCATGCAATTTCTTTTTCAATGCCACAAATTTTGGGAGAAGATAGCCCATGCAAAATATTGTTTCAGCTTCCAGAATATCTAATGAGTTTTACAAGAGGCTGCATTATCCTCAGAACCCCGCCAATAAAGACATAAACAAGATTGAGTGTGGCTGCTCAATTTGGTAATCAATTTACTGAATAGTCCAAGATCTCATTTACAATAACATGGTAATAACATTGTACATTTCCACTATTTCCATTATACAATCTCTTCACAATAATATTTATATACAGTATATACATCCACATTCTTGTTCAACTAGTCCATTATATCCCTTTCGTCTTTTTTTTCTGCCATCCAGATGTACATCATGGGGGACCCGGCCTCTTCCTCTTATGTTGTAAAGGGGTACAAGCATACATACCGTAACTCTGCCTCTTGCTTATCAATCCTGTGTCCTTTATACTGTCTCCATTTTGTCCCCCTTTCTTTCCTATCCTCCTCCCCCTTGTTCCATTAGTCCACCTCCTGCTTGCGATGGATGGTGGACTTTGCCCTTATTCGTCCCTACCCCTCCACTCCTCTCCTCCTGCCTTTTATCCACTCCTTTACCATACTTATATCTGATTCAGCCAGTCTTTGATGGCATTCGCAATTTCAATGTTAAACAGGGCAAGGCCCAATCCTAAGAGTTGTATCCCATCTCCCGGTAGTATTCATCTACCCATTCCAGAATGCCATGGTGGATGACTAATCCTCCATTGCCCTCGAACAATCTGTCCACTCATGCATTCATGCTCTTCCAGGCCCAGTCCATCCCCTTGTGGCTCTCCGCTTGATGCCACACCCTTCGAGGCGTGATCTTGGACCAGGCCAAAGTAACCTCCAGCCACCACTTTTTTATTTTTCTGATATAATGCTTTATTTGGTAAAATATGTCCAGCCAGCGCCTGATCCCCAGGACATTGCCACCCAGATGTATCACAGTTAGGTTTGTCCATCTATGGTCCTTCCTGATCTCCCTGAGTTCTTGTAGCAGCTGCGCCCACTTCATTCCCCACTGGCTTTTCCATACCAGATGGATTATGTCACTATCTAAGTACAGCTGCTTTCTCCCCTGTCTCCTGGATGCCCATTTTTCTACCCAGTGGATAAATGAATGCCCACAGATCCATGCCTCAAGCTTCCTGGAAGTCCCTGCATAACCAGAAGCACAGTGTTTAGTATCTTGCCTTCTTCAGCCCCTCAAATCCTCTCCTTCCCCCTCTCCTTCTTACTTTTAACTCTTGTACTTGATAATGGGAAACAAATCAGAGATTGTTGTAATTGCTGTATGTACTTCTTATAACAGAAGTCCACCTGCCTACTGTTTGATCTCCCCGGGCCTGTTGCCTTGCGCTGCTATGATTGAGACTGCCCCAATCCTAAATGAGTAGTAGGAATATCTCTCCTCCGATTCCACTAGAAATTTGAGACACTTGTGCAGCACCGCTGTCACCTGGTACCTGGAAATGGGCCTGCTGTCCCCATGTATGAACAGCAGTGAACTTCCTACTTTTGGGCGGTCTGCTGCCTATATGTGCAGTGCCCCCACTGGGCAAATGGTTGCATTAGGATGCTTCCTTAATCACACCCTACTGCCCTGCTCCTGCTGATTGGTCTTTGACCTCCTTAATAACACTGCTATTGCTTCGTCCCCCTCATTCTGTGTCGCCCTATTGTAGCCTCCTTCCATCTGTCTTCCTGCCGTGACCCACTACCTCGCTCACTCTAAAAGCCTTACTATACATGGTAGCGTACAGGGCTCTAAACAGCACTGCTTCACTACCTGAACTGCAGATGTGGTGTAGCACCTCCTTCAGCCTCCCCATCAAGCCCTCTGATAGCAGCTTTCTGCTATCTTACTTCTTCTCTGCTCCCTGTGCCCAGCCCTGCATCATTCTGTGGACCAGGATAATTTTAGTGGGGTCCTCCCACCCCCCTCAGTGTATAGATCTGCCCTATTTCTGCCAAATGCACGCCCATAGTTGCATGCACCATGTTCTGTATCTACCCTGTTACAATGAATCTAGTCACCTGCTCCCTTGTCACTGCCCCACTTACCTGTTCGCCGTACTGTTCCAGGAATTTTTGAACTGCCCTCCAAGAAGTTTCATAAGCTCTAAGGGTCCTAGGTGCCAAGGAGTTGAGGAACAGCACCTCAGCTCCCCCAGTCCAATCTTCCATATGTACGTCGGGATGGTGGTCTGCCAAAACTCTGCTCTGGGTGCGATGGTCCTGAATTTGTCCATCTCACTCAGGAGAAGTAATCAGCTATCACATTGTCCACACCATCAATGTGCTTGGCCTTGAATGACATGTTCAAGGTCAGGCCCAGACACACCATCCTTCTCAACGCCCTCATAACCCTTTCTGATTTCATCCTTTTCATGTTCACTATGTCTACCACTGCCCGATTATCACTCCAAATTGTGACCTGTCTGTCCCTGAGCTGCCCCCCACACTAACATTGCCACCCATATGGGGAATAGCTCCGGAAAGGTGTTGTCTATCGTCACCCTTCCCCGCACCCAGTTCTCCGGCCATGGTTCTGAAAACCATTTTCTTTTGAAATAACCCCTAATGCCACTTCCACCAGCCACATCCGTATACAGCTGCAAATCAGTATTGTATAGCCAATCATTCTGCAAGAATGTCTGCCCATTTTATGCCTGGAGGAAATCCCAGACTACCATATCCTCCCTGGTCCTCTTATTAAGATCTACCCAGTAATAGGTCAGTTTCGCCCCCTGGGTTGCCCAGGCTAGACGCCGCATAACTGTACGCCCTGGAGCAATGGCTCTACAAGCAAAATTCAAGTGCCCCCAGCAGCTGTTGTGCCTGTTGTAGTTTTACCCTCCTGCACCCCCTGACAGCCTTTAACAGTTCTCGTAACCTCTTTACCTTTTGGCCTGATAAGATCATATCCAGCTCCAGCCCTAGGAACTCTATGCCGGCTGGGCCCTTCCATCTTATCCTCCTCTAGTGGCACTCCTAATTCTTGGTATAGTAACCTGAAATCCCAAAGCATGGCTTTAGTCTCCCTTTCTCCCTCCCCAATGAACAGGAAATCAAAACACCCATTGCAGCCAGGTACTGAACATCTTAAATGTGGTGCATGCTATCGAGCACCCCATTGGCATGGCTTTGTCAAAATAATACTACCCCTCCACCTGGAATCCTAACAAATCTCAGTTCTCCGGCCTGACTGGAAGTAGACAGAATGTAGAATATATTTCTGCCTTGGCCAACCAGGCCATCTGTTTAGACCTAATTAGCCACACCGCCTCCTCCATGGTGGTGTATGTGACCCTGCTGTCTTCTTCCCCTATAGCATCATTGACCGTATCTCCCTCTGGGTATGATAGGTGATGTATCACCCGATACTCACCTGGCTGTTTTTTGGGCACTAAGCCCAACAAGGAAATCTACGGTTCGGCAATGGAGTGGAGGCAAATGGGCATTCCATCCTCCCTGATGCCATCTTTTATTGAGTTTTGTGTGCCAAAATTGCCTCCTTCCCCTGTGTGGACTTGAGGTTCTTTGCCCTCATCACCTTCATATGCCCTCAAAACTGTAAACTAAAACCTGCCCGAAAACCCGTCTGCAGTTTCTTGGCTGCCTCCCAGTTCGGGTAATCCCCCAACCACCTTTCTACTGCTTCCACCCTGACTGGTGTCCAGGCCAGCCGGAACCCTCTGCCCATTGGACATTCAATTGTCCTGGTGTCGTGTTTGATAAGTGTGTCACTCCCCTTGCCGCTCTCCCCCTATTTCCCCTCCCCCACTGCTACCCCCTTAAGGACCCCGGGTTGGTCCAAAAGGGCTGCTGGAAGGAATTATCCTGGTTTCTGGACCCTTTCTCCCAGCTGTACCTGCATTTGGACACTGGATGGTGCCCCCCACACTTAGAGCATACGTGTCTGAAATGACAGTTCAGCCAGGAGCAGAAAGCCCTGTTGTATCCCCAACATGCTTTCAATGCCCCCGCTTTTGTCTTCCTCCAACTCCTTCTCCATTGGACCTGGGTACATTTCCAACCACAGGTCTATCTGCCTGGCATCCCACTTCACGTCCCCAAAATTTGCCATTGTTTTCCCAAATTTCTCATCATATCTCAGCCAACTGTGGCTCCCTTTTTTATATGTATTCTTTATGATGAGAGAATAGGTCAAGAGCTGGGTAGTGAGCTCTGGTTGCTTCTCAATGACAATGGCAGTGAAATAAGTAAAACCCTTGGTCCAGTTGTCCCAGGTTTTCCCCTTCCATGGCTTGTCATCCTCTTCCTTGCCTAACAAAACTACCACCACTGCCATATCCTTCTTCTCAAAACTGTCCTTCTCCTCATACTTGTTCATGTTGTCGAGATTTAGCAAGGCAAATATGTCAACATATTCCCCTTTCCATATCTTCTCTTTCATGGCCATAGGCATGTGATCCACCAGCCGGACCCCTGGTGCCCCGATCTCCCACCACACCATGGGGACACCTGGTGACACTCCACCCCCCTCATCCATCCCTGCACCTATAATTTTCCCTAACACCTTCTCCAGCTGCCCCAAACCATTCTTCCCCATACTTTTTAACCTCTGTTCAACATATTCTTTGACACTGCTCTCTAGTGTCACAATCTGATTACCTGCTGTGCCTGGCTGTGGGGTGCCGGGCTCCGGTTGGGGCACTCCCCCTGGGCTGGGTATGGGAATCAGGACCTGTGGCAGCAGTACCGGCTCTGGCAGGGGAGGCAGGGTCACTGGCATGGGGGGATTTGGCATTGGTGCTAGCACTGGCACAGGTTCCGGGGTTGGCTCAGGGATCGGGTGACTAGGAGGTGGACTCAGAAGAGCCACCGGTTTTGGCACCGGTACCACATTCCTGGGCTCTGGTACCCCGGGCCCTCTTAGCACCTTCTTATTCTTCTCCTGACCCTTCCCTCGTCTCCCCTTCCACTTTGTGCCTTTTTCCTCCCATCCATCTCTGCAACCTCCAGCAACCGGTTTGCCTTCTCCACTATTTCCATCACTGCCTGGTAGCATTCTTCCTTGCTGAGCTTTGCTCTCTTTGGTGCCATCCTTGTGCTCCACTGTACCTGATAAAAGAAAATCATGACAGGTCAGCCCTTTCACCCAGTTGCATCAGCACGATGCCCCAGTGCCTCTCCTGGAGCCTTAGAATGTTCCCTTATGCACCATTTGCTTCCCCCCACCCATGGATTCCCCCTTATCACTTATGAGGCCCGGTTTCCAAAACTGTTCTGCTGCCCCATTCCACTAGGCACTCCCTCTTGCCCCCCTCATGAACCTTTGCTCCGAGTTCTTCTGGGATCTGCACCCAAACTGGACCCCTTATCCCTGCAACACTGTGGGGTGCACTGTGGGACCTGCCACCCTTGCCGCACCAGGTTCCTTTTACTGAGCAAACACCCCACAGGGTGGTGCCTTGTTGCTGTGCCTTGTGCTACACAGCGTCTGCCTGAAATTCCCCTTTTAAAGGAAGGCCCTCTGCCTCCTAACTGGTAAGCTACCAGCCCCCACGAGCCCCCAGGCTACCTGTTCTCATGCCCCCCCTTCACTGGGCAGTCCTCCAAACCACCATGCCCCAAATGCAGCCACTGGCCCTTAAATTTCTGCCCTGCTCCCCTACATCGTGACTACCACAGAAAGGATGTGGTTCACCCCAATTTGGGATCCTTTGCCCTCCTGATGTTCCCCCAATGCTGTTTTTGTCCTTGCTGGGCCATGCCCTGCATGTCAATGATGTCAGACACCATGCCAAGTGGTGTCTCCCCCTGAGCCCTTCGTTGCATCCTTGTTTCCATTGTCCAAAATTGCCCCTGCATGCTGCCAAGATCCCTTGCTGTAGTGAGGGAGTCTTCTGCTTCCCTGTCCCTTATGAAGCAGTGGGCCTAATCATCACCATGGCGTAAACCCATTTACTGCTTGCCTTCACCACACTCCGTTTGCACCCAGAAAACCTCCTTCTGACATTGTTGGTCCAAATTCACCCCTTAAATGCACAAAGCCACCTTACTAGAGAACAGAAGCCTTTGCTCCCTGTTTCTCTTGCCTATTACTCATTGTGTGTCCAGGGCCCTGCACTGCATGACGATGACATCAGACGCCATCCCACGAGGTGGGCCTAATCATCATTCCCAGCTTAAAAACCATTTCTTTGCTCGCCTTCATCGAGCTCTGTTTAGTTTCCTGAGAAACATCCCTGTTTTCTTTTCTGTTCAAATTCACCCATTAAATGTTTAAAGAAAACTCCCATTACTTCTTGCCTTCACAGTGCACAGTTTGCTCCCCTAGAACCCTCCCTTGTGTCTTTTTGTCCAAATTCTCCCCTCAGTTGCACATACAACTTTCTAGTAGGCCTGAAGCCCTTTGCTCCATGCTTCCCTTTGCCCATTACTCGCTGTGTGTCCATGGCCCCTCACTGAATGGCGATGATGTCAGACACCATCCCAAATGGTGGGCTCAGGCCTCCTTCAACAATTAGCACCCATTCTCCTCTCACTCTTCCCTGGCTCCTTTTCTACAAATACTGCCTTTTAATACGGTTCTCACATCCTTCTATGCTGAGCCCCTTTGTTGGTAATTCACCCCTTAAACAGCTTTCAGCTCACCGCTCACTGCAATTCTACTGAATCAGCCACCGCAATCACATGCCATTCCAGCATTTTATCCACTACATCCTGCTAGCTCCAGCACAGAGACACTACCTTCAACATTCTGCCGCTTTTCCAAACCAATGTAAATCCACCACATGAACACACGCTTCCTCCAGTGTCTGAACTGCTCTACTTCTTGCTCAATCCTTCTAAACAAACCCCCCTCCAGCATTTTTCTGCTTTAACTGCACTTATTTCTGGACACCAAACACCACCACAGCATTTCTTACTGCTTCTCCAATACAGCTTGAAACCCACAAACCAAACATCCCTTCCAGCGTTATTGCTGCTCTTCTCATTGCCGGTTGCTCCTTACCTCCTCACCTGTGGCTTGTAGCTTTACTCACTGCACCAAGCTCAGCTTCTCAGGCTTTTCTTCTGCCTCCAAGGCGTATTTACCAATTTTTTTTTAAATGTAACATCTCTTATATATAGCTATTTATTTCTTATCCTTTTTTTTTTCTAAAAAACTCAGAATACCTCACTAATTAAAATGCCCACTGGCCCACAATTAAAATCTTGCACAAACGGATGTGCTTCTAGGTGAAAGATCTCTTGGAACAAATCTGTGAGCTTCCCTTTGCTGTGCAGCCTCTTATAACTGCCCCCTTTCATCCTGTCTCCTGGCTCCCTCAGTGACTCACAGGTTCCCACTTCATTGTTCCCACCACTCAACTTTTGCCCACGCATTCTGAGACCTCATCAGGTCCACCCCTCTTTTGTGACCTCATGCCCTTCTTTGCTCCCCTTCCCTTTCCCCTTCCCCCTTCTCCATCTCCTGAGCTTCCCACACCTTTTGTTAGGACCTTGTGACAATGGGGTCTGGCCCTTTAGTTGGGCAACACTTTTTATTTTATGGTACTCCACCACAAAAGCTATATCAGTTGTTCTAAACCTTGCTAGACCAAGTTCATCACGTATGTTATGCAGGTCATCTTGTGTTTTTTTTTTCTTCGCACAATGGATCTTATTTTTTCTATAGCTCTGTAATAAGAATTCCACCTTGTGTCATTGGGGATAACAAGCTTAGCATCAATTTTGTCTGAAGCAATTTCATTTGCTTGTGAAGTTTGGAGAACTTTGTTACAAAGAGATGAACATTTTGCCATTGTTCTGTGGTAGATTTTCTTGGATGCAGTAGTTGGTGTAGCAGAGTCTATATCCTTCACAGTTATTAAGTTCAGGGTATGTGCTGCACATCATTGTTGCGAAGGAAGGTTGTTGGTTTCCTCCATGTCTTCATTTGCATCTTCCAGAATACTGCATACATCAGTGAAGGTCACTACATCGCCGACTTTATGATTGTTATATTCACTGGCATGACTGCAGTTTCCCTCTTACTGCTGCTGGTCATGGGGGTCATCATCATCATCATCATCATCATCATTGTCATTATTTAGAATCCTGTCTGTGTAATTTGTGGGTGTTGTATTATCTATGCCAAACTCCTTTAATGCTTTAACAAAATTTGACCCATTGTCAGTCACAGTTTAAACAACTTTGTTCTGGACTTGATATTTCAGGTCAAACTTGTTCAAGTGATTTTTGCAATAACATTGGTGTGTGTTTCTTCCTTTTATTTGCATGCATGTCAATGCTGTTGACTTTCTTGTCAATGTTGTCTGATCAATGTAATGCACCTTCACACCTACATAACTCCTGTTATGCACAGTCCAATGTCTGCAGTAATGTATGTATGACTGACATTGCTGAATTCAGATATCAGATTTTTTTTTCATGTTTTGGTACATTTTATGTGTTCAGTCTGTCAGTTTCTTTTGTGTCATTACTTATTTGTTGATTTTTAGAACAGTGACTAAATTGACAAGCCAAAGCTGTTCAGCAGCATTGAATGACTATATATTTTTAACAACAAACTGAATAATAAGCTTATCAACCCGCGACTGACTGGTAAGTGAACTCTTTGTAGATTAAAATATTGGTAATTGTTGGCGAAAAATTTTTCCACCTTCCTGATCAAAAAGGATGCAATTTGTAATGGAGTACTGCTGCTGCCTGAGATGGAGAATTTGACTTCCACCTCTCCTTCCTTTTCTCCTATACTTTTCTGACCATGGCTGTTGATGGCTGGTGGATTATTGCCTCTACTGCTGCATAGCTTTTGGAACTTCTCTAAAGATGCTGGATGGAGGCATCCCATATGCTTCTTTAAGTTCTTCTTACTATTTTTTTGATGCTGATAAAAGTTTTAGTTTTGGCATACAGAATTTACACTGAGCTGTAACATTTTTACCCTTCTCATATTTCACTGCAAAAAAAAAATGTCCCAAATACCATTTTTAAAAAACTGACACATTCTCACTCTGTGACAGTGATCACTCAAAAACAGTAGTAGGAGTCAATGGGGAAGATGAAGATGAAGAGAAGGGTGAACCAATTTGAGGAGTTTCAGGTTGTACAGATTCAGTGTCTACTTTTCATTTTTAGCCATGTTAAGTGATGTTGAGAACACAACTGTTTTCATATTATATTTCTGTGTTAGATTACTGATTAAATTTGCACAGTTTACAGCCTGTTTCAGCTTTGCAGCTTATGTTTTACTTGTTTTTCTATGACTTACTTGGTTCTTATTTAACAACTTCAGACAAAGAACTGAATGTATATTACCTATAGTAGTCTGTCAATGTCATAAGATAAAATATATCAATAAACAGTAAAATCTATATACATGTACACACTGAATGATCATTCACATGCAATGCTTTTACTTGCTTCAAACAAAATGCATTTAGTATGGGTGGTGTAGGGGGTGACAGCAAACTGAATGACCACAGACACACACTGCACACTGACACTGGGAAACTGAATAGTCTAACAAATAATTGTTGACTGTTTATTGTATGGTTTAGGGCTGTGCAAATATATTTTTCCAAATATGCAGCTGAATATTCGGTATTCAACAGCCAAATATTCGTTATTCAGATGAATATTCATATTCATTACATCCCTGGAAAAATAAATATCATCCCCAACCCCACAAAATCAGTACTGTCTCCCCCCACCCTCTAGCAGCCAGCAATTCCCACCCTACTACACACCCAGCACCCACAATTAATTTTTTTTCTGTAGAAAAAAAGGTTTTAAAGGGAACCGGCACAACCCACCTGCATTCACGGCCAGCCCCCATCTTAGGGACACTGTCTGGTGGTACTGCTTGTTGTTCCTGATGTGGAGATTACTCTTGTTTTTGTTCACAATGCTCACTGTCATTTTACTTTAGTACATAAGATAGGGGCCAGCCTTGGTGGTGGGTGGGTTGTGCCAGTCCCCTTTAAAACTTTTTTCTGCAGAAAAAATAAATAAATTGTGGATGCTGGGGGTAGGAGGGTGGGATTTGCTGGATGCTAAAGGTTGAGGGAGACAGTATTGGTTTTGGTTTTTGGTCTGGGAAGAGGTTTTTTTTTTTTAGGGCTGTGCATGTGGATGGATGCCGAATACAAATATCTCTTGAATAGTCCTCTATACAGAATGTGCTTCCAAATATTCAGAAGCCCTAATATTCATGGTATTCATAAATTAACATTTGGTCCCTGCACAGCCCTAGTATGGTTACTACTTCTTAAGTGTAGAACTATTACAACAATTGAATGCAGAAATTATGAAGTAATACTAAGTCTGTTTGCATGAGATGGCACAGCATGCCACACTGTCTACACACTACTGAACTGATGTTGGATGTTTATATTAACAAAGTCACGCAGACTTGTGATATGTCATACTATTTAGTCTGCAACTTGGACAGACAGGGCTGGCTGCAGCTGGCTTATATACCAAACAATTAGAATTAACTACAAAAAAGTCGGGAGAGGTTAGTGATAAGAGAACCCTAAAGGTAAGGGAAGGTAGGAAAGCAAAAAGTCAGGAGGATAAACAAATTATCAGGCATGGGAGTAATGCAAAGTAATGGTTTGGGGGCTGCAGTCTTCACAGACACATTATGGAGACTTAGGTGTTGCCCCATGTGCACATACCTCTCTGGACAGAGAGCAGAGGTTGCTGTACTCTTAAACAAAACTGTCATGAGCATAGGGCACCATCTGCATCACCCAGGGGCCACCTAGTTTGCCACCATTCACTCAAAGGATGCCATCAAGGAGGCAGAGCAGATAGACCATGACCAGCTCTGGGAGGTAGGGGGAGGATGGAAGGGAGAGCACCCCTCAGACCTTACCACTGTGCAGTTCCTTTGCCATTCTGGTAAGATGGTGAAGCCAAGAAAAGGCACCCAGTGCACAAGTAAGAGAAGAGATGGAGGTCTTAATGGGAGCAGGACCTAATGAGCATGGGTGAGTTCCCCCAGCAAAGGACAAGGTCATTGCTGGTGGGGGACTCCACATTCAGAGGGATTGAGCTGAGGCATGAGAAGTGAGGGACAGGGTACTAGAGTACATTCCAGGTACTTGGTGGAGCGGACTGGATAGTGGATCTTGGGGATCACTAGGGAAGGGGGAAGGGAGGGAGCTGGATGTTTTTGTCCACCTGCAGATAAATTATCTGTCAAGGGATGCTGGAGGGGTAGTTCAGGATAGCTTTAGGGACTTGGGGAAGGGCTTGAAGCAGGTAGCCTGTACAATTACCTTCACTGAGGTGCTACCCAAGCCCAGTCATGGGAAGGATAGGGGATTCCACACTGGGTCCTTCAACTAGTGGTTGAAGACTTGGTGCATCAAGGAGGGCTTTGACCGCATTGGGGACTGGGCTTACACCTGGGAGAATGGAGGCCTTTACAAGACAGACACCCTCTATCCATCCAGGAAGGGAGCAGCAGTCGTGGGTGGAATTTTTAAAAGTTACTTGGAACAGTGTTTGAACTAGCAAAGGAGGCAGACAGAAAGACTGAGGAAGGCAGAGATTGTCCCAATCAAAGATTAGTACAACAAGGAAGATTAATCCAGGGAGAAGAAGTTCCCTGGAGGTTGATGGAAGCAATGATAAGGGCTGGGCAAGCAAGTCTGGAGTAGAAACTTTAGCTGAAAGAGACAGGGAAGAGGTGAGGTAGGAAGACAATGTAACGGTGGAGGGCAGGATGGGAGTAACAGATGGGGCAAATGGAAGCAGGAAGTGGAGGCAGGTTAGAGGGAGAGAGGATCAAAGAGAATGGAGAGTAATGTGTGCCAACACAAGGTATTGGGGGAGCAAAATTCCTGACCATCAGTCAATCATTGTGGAGGCAGACCTGGATCTTGTTGCCATAATGGAATCATGATGTATGGACAACCACAAATGAGAATAGACCATTCCAGGCTACACTATATTCCAGAAGGACAGATCTGGGAGGAAATGTGATGGGGTAGTTATGCATGTGAAGGAGGATATAAAGGTGACTGAGATATAGGGGCAACACAGGGACAATGAAGGGCTAGAGGTACCATGGGTCAGCCTACAGATGGGGTCGAGGGCCATTATTGGCATGGGGTGATGTACAGGCATCTGAAACAGGGGGAAGATTTAGACAGAACCCTGGGGGAGGCCATTAGCAAAATGGCTAATAATGAGGAAGTTCTGATTATAGAGGACTTTAATTTGCTGGATGTAGATTTGGGCGTTCTGGCCACAGTTACCTCAAGAGGCAGGGCCATCCTTGACTCCACACAAGGGGCATTTCTCAGGAAGCTGGTTTTGGAACACACTAAGGATGAGACAGTACTGGACCTGGTACTTACAAACAGAGATAGCATTGCTAATGACACAGTGAGAAGTCCCTTGAGTACAAGTGAACACCAAGAAGTATGGTTTGGCATATTATAGGACAGGAAAAAAAAACAACACTGAGTGAGGGTGCTGGACTTCAGGAAGGCAGATTTTAAAGAAATGGAAAAATGCCTCAGAGAATGCCTTGAACTGGGGGAAGGCAGAGGCAGAGGGGGAGTGGAGGGTCAATGGAGAAAGATTAATGAGGGTATAGCCCATGAAATGACATGCTGTTTGAAGGAATGATCAAGAGAAAGAGGAAGAAGCAACTGGTGTGGTTCTCTAAGGAGTTAGCAAAGACAGTGAAGGAGAACAAAACAGCATTTAGAAAATACAAGGAGACCCTGAATAATGAAGACAGGGAGGTATATCTGGCAAAACAAAGGGAGAAAGTATGAAGGGTGAGGGTAGCTAATGCACTAACAGAGGAGAGGATGGATAATTAGGTCAAAACAATAGACAAGACCTTCTTCAGGTATGTAAAAGAAGACAAGGGGAGGGATACTGAGAATCAGGAGGGCATAGGTGACAGCGTAGAGGATGATCAAAAGAAAGTGAAAATACAAAACTATTACTTATGCTCTGTCATCATGGTAGAGGTTAGGGGAATGGACCAGCATACTGCAGAAAGCACCAGGGAGAGAGGGAAGTGGACACAAATCCATTTTCATTGGAGAGGGTTTGGAAGGGATTGGAAGCCTTAAATGAGAATAAGGCAATGGGGGCCAGATGGAATTCATTCAGGGTCCTAAATGAACAGAGCACGGTGTTGGCTGACCTCTGGCAGTGCTTTTTAACACATCTGTAGAGATGGGAGAAGCCCCAGATGACTTGAGAAGGGCTGATGTGGTCCCTCTGCACAAAAGTGTCACTAGGGAGAATGCTAGCAACTACTAGCCAGTCAGTCTCACATCAGTTGTGGGGAAGGTAATGGAGACACTACTGAATGATAGGATCATGGAACACCTGGAGACAAAAGTGCTGCAGGACCCCTGACAGCATGATTTTACAGGGCAGAAGTCATTTTAAACTAATTTAATACATTTCCTTGGCTTGGTTACCAGGGAGGTGGATCAAGGGGGAGTAGAGGTCATGGACTATCTGGACTTCAGTAAGACTTTCGACACTGTGCTGCAGAGAAGGCTAGCTAAGAAACTAAGCAGTCTCGGGATGGAGGACAAAGTGACAGGCTGGGTATCAAACTGGTAAAGGGATTTTAGACAAATGGTGGTGGTAAATGGTAGTCACTTAGGTGATAGGAGAGTGATCAGTGGGATGCCACTGTTACACGAGGTCCCTGCACCCTTATTGGTACCCTCAGAGGTACACCGTAGACAGCTAATGCTTAGGTATATGTCATACTAAAATATAGGGCTATGGGCATCTACTGTATAAGAGTAGATGTCAGGATATGTACGCATGTTATTGTAATACACTTTGCTTGCTAATACATATATTATTCTATGAATTTTCTGTGTATTTCTTACTTATAAGATGTTAGTACACCTGTGTCCTTGGAATAATTATGATATATAAGTTGGCATTGCCACCTTTTGATGATGTGTACTACTACACTGAGTAATGTAAGACTCTGTATAAGTACTCTTTTGTTTCACAAACTGATGGCTACTACAAAATTGTATAATGTTATCTTGGATGGTGGAGCCTCCTCTAATTTAGCCAATAGGGCTCATCTCTGTAACTAGAAATGTTTCTATCTTACAGTAACCATAGTAATTATCATTGGTATATAATGTGAGACACTAAGTCTTGTACCTTGGAGATCCCAAGAGACACAAAGAAACCTCAAGGTATAGGGAACGCTTAGCACTGGCTCTCGGTTTGTATTGGTAAGAACTGCTTAAGGCAGCTGTGATTTTATCCTTTTGGTAGAAATAAACAAGTTTATTACTCTAATGCAATGTGTCTGTGATTACTTGCACTCCCAGTATTGTCAAGAACCTGAGAGTGAGGTTTTAGACCTCCTGACAATTGGCGACCGCGTGCAGGCAATATTTGGTATTTGTAAGCTTTCACTAGTTGCTACAACTTTTCCCTTCTCAACGGGGACAGTAGGTGTACATTTCTGTATCACCTCTCCTGTTTTCAAACAGGTTTGTAGTCACTTACAAAGTCTGGATGTTTTTCTTGGGTGTGGTCGATTCCGACTCGACCCACTCCACAGCAGCTTTAAATTGTAAGCCTACAGATTATGCAGTAGCCCGACTGTGTATAACGTGCTCCTGCTGTGGATTGACACATAGCACGGCGCCTTTTTCACAGTTTGATTTTTCGTTCCCTCCCACACAATGGCCACCGCATCAAATATCTGTGCAGAACTGAGACTCGATGTCTCTAACTTCCTTGCCTCCCATGAAGGATGGTCTGACTTCACGTGGGATGCAAGTCAATCTTAAAACCCTATACTGGGGATTTCAACCCAGTACACAGAGACGAGACAATCAACCAATAAGCATCATGCCAAAGGGCTGATGGTCGTGGCTCTCTACGCTGCTCTAAAAGCCTCCGAGGTGAGGTTTCCGACCCTTGGTCTGCATATTTCATCTCTTAAGCAAAAAATGGGTTTGCAGAAGTGGAATGTATTAGACTGCAGCAGACTTTGGAGTCTGAACTTCAAGCACTGCAAAATGAAAAGGATTAATTTTTACATCATTCAGCTCAGGCTGGAGAACAGGAACTTTGTATGTTAAAGCAGGAGTGTGAAAGTTTGAGACAGGATAAGGGACAGGCATTGCATATGAATGACTTCTTAAGTACAGTGAACGTTAGTTGAGTGAGGAGATGGGAGAGCTACAGGACAAGATAAACCAGTTACGTAATGACTTAAAAGTGGCAACTAGGGCCAATCGTGAATTGAGCGCCGCATATAGAGTCTTGCAAAAGCAAAAGCAAGATGAAGTTGATATGGATGTTGCAACTGTGAGTCATGCTGAATGTAAAACCAAGATGGCAAAACTGCGCCATCAGCAGGAGGTTCTGACTGGACATGTTAAGGCGATGGGAGGCGTAGCCCCTACCTCACACACGTCATCTGAAGGGGCATTATCAGATGAAAACATCTCTCAATACAAAGCCCAGTCATGCCCCTACTATGGCCCAGAGATCCCACCCAGCCATCCACAACATGGCGGGTCCCCACTCCACCCTTACCATGTCATACGTCATCGACGTCATGATGCCCATCATGGGAGATGCCAACATGGTGGCCCCCATGATATGGCGGGAGCAGGCCCAGGCCTGGTCCTGACAGCACCACCGATAGCTGTTATTAATGTGGAAGATAGGCAAGCGATAGAGATGATAATTGAAACTGCAATAGGCAATCTACCTCTTCCTGAGAGAAGTGAACGGGCCATTAAAACCCAGATTAGGCAGCTTCTGCAGGAGGCTGGCACTCAGGAGGGTATTGTCCACCCTGTGGCCAAGGCTGCAGCTTGGGCCGCCCTAGACGGCACCCGAGACAATCTACCTCTGCCTGATTGATCCAGTAATCCCCTACAAATGGCCTCCTCTGTTCAGCAAATAGCTGACAGTATCGATGAACCCGTCTGACAATCTCAGCTGTCACTTAGAAAAGGTGCCTTCTAAATGTGAGATGCTTAGCATCACTGCAAAATACCAGGCCCAAATACTACGCCAAACCATCGATCCTAGTTTGTGGGCCAAACTCCCCGACGTCATCCGCCAGGATGGGAATGCAATCTTTGATGAGGTTGCAGCTGAGCTCATTTCTGCTCACAGCCCAGGTGTAGTAGAAGTGATGCTTGCATACCCTGTAAAACAGAATGCAAATGAAAGTCCAGCGACTTACCACCAGAGACTGTGGATGGCCTACCGAGCAGGAAAGCACTTGGCACAAGAAGCTGTGGATGTAGATCTTATTGACTATAAGACCCTGTTCCTTAGGAACATGATTCCAGCAGTATGAGAAAAGTTAGAGACAACCACCTACCCCAATACGGATAGGTTTGCTGACATCCTTCGGAAAACTGAGAGAGTTTACCAACTCTACATCCATGATCTGGGCTCTGGTTCCAAGAAGGTAGCTGTGGTGGAACCTGCTTCAGAGGCCACGATGCACTACACTGTGGAAGGGCAGGCCCAACACCAACAGGCCCAACATCAAAAGGCCCCTCCAACTGATAACCAACACCCCCAACAGACCCATCAACAGCAACCGCAACAGCAACAACAGTGGGGTGGGAACCGAAATTGGCATAAGAATAAAAAGCATAAGGGTAAAGGAAAACCACAACAACAAAAAACAGGCCCTTCATATAGGGAGATAGCCGAAGAGAATCGGAAATTCCAAGAGCTTCTGGGACAAGTATGCTCTGTAGTGGATGCTGTTCCCACATAGGCCCTTGCGGAAGTACAACCGGTGACCCAGACCCCAGCAGGTCATGGGGATACTGGAAGTACAGACCTTCAGGCTCATACAAGCCTGAACCAAGAAGCTCCTCCCTATATAGCATCAGTACAGCATGGTGAAGAGATTCACAAGAGTCAGGCCCAACCTCTCCATGCTCCCAGTAGTATAGATTGACAATTACAGGCCCCAGTCTGGATTGTAAACAAGCTAATCTTGGATACAAATGGAAGGCCCTGCATCGAGGCCGAGGTCGGGGGCTGCCTACTAGTAGTCTTTCTAGCTACAGGTGCAGCTGTATTTGTATTACACGATGAACATCCAGACACATCCCCTTGGTCCACCGGATGGGTGACCAACATGTCAGGAGTTGATAGTACTAGGCTACCTGCATACTGTTCTCTACCCCTACCAGTAGAGCTAGGCTATCTAAAGGCCTCACACATTTTCCAACTAATGGTAATGCATGATCATCCCAGTATCATAGGAATTGATTTCCTTGTGCCACATGGCTGTGTGGTGGATCTAGCTAACATACTACTGATACAGATTCAGGGTCAATATCATACCATTTTGATTCCTGATTCGCACATTGTAGCAACAATATCTGCCAAGGACAAGGAGTATGATGTCATAGATTTGTTCCAAGCTCATGAACTTTTCCCAAAACTTCTCCCCATTTTGCAATGACATTTGGAAGCATTTGCAATTAACAAACATGACTGTGGCAGAATGCACACTGCCATCGAAGTGCCAGGCCCAGCACATGAAAGGCAAAGGCAATACCCTTTTCCAACTGAGGCCTTGCCTTCTCTTAGAGAAACAATCAAGTCTCTCCTCAAGCAAGGAGTAATCAGAACTTGCATTTCCACTGCCAACTCCCCAGTGTGGCCTGTGAAGAAACCCACAGGCACCAGGAGACTTACTATTGACTACAGGAAACCGAATCAGGTCACCACAGTTGTTCCCCAACTGTGGCATCAGCACCTGATGTGCTATGACTCTTGACCTCTGACCTAAAATGGTTTAGTGCCCTGGATATTTCCAATGGTTTTTGGTCATTATCATTGGCCCTTAAGAGTTAATATAAGTTTACCTTCACCTTTGAAGGAAGACAGTAAACGTAGACTTGCTTGCCGCAAGGATTCCATAATAGCCCGTCCCTCTTCCATCTGCACATGATGGATGCCCTTGAGAGTTTCTCTACTCCCCAATGTCTCTTGCAATATGTGGATGACCTATGGCTGGCAACAGCCACACAGGAACAACATCTGGATCTCTTGGATGAACTATTGACTCTCATCCAGAGAGTAGGCTTGAAATGCAATCCAGCAAAAGCACAACTATGTCAGAAAGAAGTACTCATTCTAGGTCTGAAAATAACTGACCAAGGTCGAAGCCCTACCTGGAGGAAGGTGCAGGGATTGAAAGACTTGCCGATGCCCACCAGCGTGGCAACTCTTCGAAGGTTTCTAGGTATGGTGACTTATTCAAGAGATCTTATTTGTGATTTTGCTCAGAAATCTGCTCCTCTGTATGAGTTACTCAAAAAGGACATCCCATGGACTTGGGGCCCTATACACACCCAGGATGTGATGTCACTGAAGCAGACCTTGGCCTCCGCCCCAGCTCTGGTCAACCCCAATCCAGCACTACCATTCCATCCGGAATGTGTCACCTCTGACATTGCCATGTAAGCATTGTTGGCCCAGAAGGTTCATGGCACCCTGAGACCCATTGTATATGCATCACAGCTCTTGACCCCAGTGGAACAGAAGTACAGTCTTTGTGAAAGGAGCCTTCTGGCCACCTACTGGACTGTCAAGCACTTCCTGTATATCATTGGGTACTCTCCACTGATCATCAACACCAATCACACCCCAACTACCTTTCTGCTCTCAGACAGAGTGAAGGATGGGTCAGTCTCCAACACCAAACTGACACACTGGTCATTTCTTCTCCAGGATAGAGACATACAGGTTCACCCAACAAAAATTCCATCTATGCTGGTTCATGGACTCCTTTTCCAAGGAGAACCCCATGACTGTACACTACAGTCAACTGATCTTCCAAATCCAGGTACTTTTCTCCCTGCCATGCCACAAATACTTGATAACACCTCTTTGTGTCATGTCTTTACTGATGGTTCAGCATCCTACTATCAGGGAGAACAAATCACAGGGATGGGTATTCTAGTGATTTACCCTTATGGGAATACCATTAAAATACCTAAGTGCTGCAATGTAGCATCATCACAATATGCAGATATGGCATCGGTGGCCTGTGCCCTCGAGTTCATCCAGCATGGGACTGAGGACAATATCATTTTTATAGAATCTAACTGGGTTTGTTGTTCTCTTACAGAATTTCTTCCTTTCTGGCAGAAGAACTCCTTCCTCTCCTCTGATGGCAGCCCAGTGAAGTACAAGGAATTGGTAATATACATACATTCACTGGCACAGAAATATGCACACAAACTCTGTGTACATAAAGTCAAAGCTCATTCTCTCCATGACCCCTACCATGCCTTCAATGATGCAGCAGACATCCTTGCCAAGGAAGGGGCCCAAGGTGGGGACATCTGGATGATGGACCATCCAGAGGCCAATACGGCCGTACAGATTGCAGCACTCAGGATGAAACCTGAACCCTTCTCCCCCTTGGACATCTCAGCAGCCCAACATGTTTATACTGAACTCAAAGAAGTGTTCAGGTTCCTTGACAAGAGTACCGAAGAGAAACTTCCCACACACAACCCTTCCTGGAGGCATGAAAGTAAGTTACACTTGTCACCAGATGACAAGCTCATCTGGTACCAACCAGATGATACCACCACCAAGTTGTGGGTGGTCCCCAGACACCTGAGATCCAAATTCCTGCACCAAGTGCATGATAGACCCACTGGTGGACACCAGGGAGAGGAAAACACCCTCCAAAGGTTTAAGATCACCGCCTGGTGGCCTAGTGTTACCAAAGATGTTAAACAGTACATAGACAATTGTCTCCTTTGTGCACAAAACAACCCCATCCCTACCAAATGAAATGCCAAACTCTTACCACAATGACACTCTGGCCCTTGGCATGCCATACAGATTGATTTTATTGGCCCTTTGACCAACACCAGCAGAAATAACAAGTATGCTCTTGTGGTAACTGACCTCTTCTCTAAGTGGGTTGAAGCTTTCCCCACTAAAACATGCACTGCTAAAACCACTGCCAAAATCCTGGTGGAACATATTTTCTCCAGGTGGGGCCTACCTCCCAAGGTAGACTCTGACAAAGGAACCAGTTTTACAGGTGAGTTGATGAAAGAATCCTTTGAACTCGTTGGAGTTCAACAGAAGTTCCTCATACCTTACCACCCCCAATCCTCAGGTCAAGTAGAAAGAGCCAACAGATGGATTAAGCAAATGCTGTCCAAATTCATTGAGGACAATCCCAAAACCTGGGATTCCCTACTGCCGTTACTCCTTTTGGCAATTAGAGGTACACCCTCAACCACTACGCAGCTCACACCCTTTGAGGTGATGACTGGAAGACAGATGAGATTACCTGAAAACCTGTTGTTTGACCTGCATACCCCCACTGCAGACCGTGTGTCTGTAGATCAATATGTGGAAAAACTCAGAAAAGACCTTATATACACACACACTTGTATGCCGTCAGCTGCATGGGCAAAGCCCATCAACAATCCAAAATACAGTTTGACAAACACGCACAAGAAGGTACTCCGATTTACACATCCCACCTACTCCTTCTCCAACAAGTGGGAAAGCCCATACCCTATTGTCAACAAGCTCAGTCCTGCAGTCTATCAGGTTAGACTCCTGCATAACAATAAGTTGACTGACAAATGATTGCATGCATACCAGCTGAAACCGTATAAAGGAGTTTAACTACTTTCCTCACCCCATTGGGCAGAATAGTAGTAACTTACTAATCTTTGATTTTGCTTTTCAGATACACTGACAAGATGGCTATCTTGTTCCATTATCTCCTCATCTCAGGTGTTATCCCCTGCATCCAAGGCGTGGTACCAAACCTCCTACGACACCTCAATCCTCCAGCACCTCATCCAGAGGGAGTATCCATCAATATACCAGGTAGTCTGATCACTGTCCTGGAAGGTTCCGATGCTTACCTCACTGCCTCGGTTGTTGCTCCTGATAAATCTACCCTAAAAATTGAGTGGCAAACCACATCACTAGGACAAATTCTCTCTGTGGCCAAACTCTCCAAAGGAACTTTCCAGGGTTGGCCCAATGCTAAATTATCCCCAAATGGTTCTCTGTCCTTGTTACAAATTGCATTAGGACATTCTGGTTTGTACAACATTACTGCCTTAATTGATGCTTCATACTGTAATTCTTTGTCTAAGGATTCTGCTCTAAACGTTTGTGCTGTACACCACATGGCTTCCACAGCCATGTGTCTCTCTGTGTTACCACCCACTGATAAACAGCTTTTGGAATGCCCAAAGCATGCCCCTGGTCCCCGTAGTGGTCTAACAGCCACTGCCCTCCCAGGTTCATTGATTAATAACTTACAGTTTATGCATATACCTGTTTTGTTTAACCTAACTTACTGGAATATGAAGGAATTTGGTATTTGTCACAATACTAATGCTTCAGCATTTTATAGTTCATTATTGCTTGATAGTTTAGCTGCATTTCAGATACGCACTCAAGACCCTGTTGCCGGGGTCCATTCTACTGAACATAGAGGCAACTTCAGGAGAAAACCCACTCCTGATGATCAAACTTATAAATGAAAAACACGTGAAGTTGACAGTGCTGATGTTACAGGTGCAACAGGTACTGTCAAAGGCCTCTTTGGTACAGCTATGTCTATTTGGAATAAAGCAGACATTTCTGCTATCAAAGCTCATTCTGCAAAGTTCTCCACTGGCCTGGTTAACAATATACTACCCCCATTATTGCATGGTGTGGATGGCCTTAGTCAGGAAGAAAGATACACAGTATATAACATGCACGACTTTGCTAAGGCATTCACTGATTCAAGAGATAAGATCAATGCACTCATACAACAAAACAATAAAGAAGCTGATAAACATTACATTGCTAGAGAAATCCTTTGCTTTGCCTATGGCTCATACATTATAACTACCATCAACAATCTCTTCTGTGATCTAGCATCTAGAAGGATCGCTGATATCATACATGACAGATGCATTTCCAAATGGTATTGACCACGATGTAAAACCCCTGGCTGTATTGCTATGTGTATGCAACAAACTTTAACCATTCCTCTCTCCACAGCTAGGAATCTGGGGTTTGTGACCAGACACCCTAACACTGGTCCTTGTTTCACTACTAAGAAATGTTCTATAACAGATACCATGTTTGTTTCTTTACCAAGTTTTGATCCCACTACAGCTTTTTTCAACAAGCTTGCACTGGTTCCCTCTATTGGGCACTTGGATGAAGACATCTACAGAGAACGCCTGGATCTACCACCTCTACTGATTTTCCATACTTTCCTGGACACCTGGGTGACTCCGCACATGGACTGCTGTGCGAAGAAGCAATACATTTACTTGTGCCAATGTGATGCATTTGATGTTATTCAACCTGTTTGTGGTTATTCTCCAGATAGCATTGATTAGACTTTCACCATGGATGATGACATCACTAAGAATGGCACGGATTCCTTGGATTTGGCTTTGGCTCCAGATAAGCTCTACCAATCATATCATGAGGAGGTTCATCACCTGTCAACATGGATTTCGAAGACAGTCTACACCTGCCCAGTCCAGCTGCAAAGGTGGAGACTCACTACTGTTCACTCTCTGTATAATTCTGATGGGGAGTATTGTGTGGTAACCAACTTTAAAAGCTATACTTATGGATCTGTGACATGTATTATTGAGTACCCCAATTTTTATTTTGTTCCCCACCAGAAGACTGTAATTGGACATACTGTTGTAACCCCGTCCCCCTCCTAGATGCAGACATCATTGATGGTAACCCCGATTATCTGCTCACATTGTCTGAATACTTACCATATTTTAATGTACACATAGACCCACTGACACCTACATTAAAATCACTTTTAGACAGGAAAGACACACACACCTCATTCACATCAGCAATAATATGACCAAGGCCAATGAAGCTATCCTCTCATTGATTAATGATGGTGACATGAATGACGCATTGACTAACACCTGGTTAGAGATTACCTTTAAAGGTTTTATTATACAAGCATTTTTAATCTTTATTTTGATTATTGTGCTCTGCTGCCTACGGCGCACACTGTGCCAACACCATGAGCAGCTTGAGTTCCTTTACAAAATTCGCACATCGGGTTTGTAAACTACCACTGCTCTCTGGCCTTTCCCTAGATCTGCCCGTGTTGCCCTTGGAGGCAACAAGGGGGGGAATGTTACACGAGGTCCCTGCACCCTAATTGGTACCCCTCATTGGTACACCATAGACAACTAGCACTTAAGCATATGTTATACTAACATATAGGGCTAAGGGCATCTACCACACAAGAGTAGCTGTCAGAATATGAATGCATATTGTTGTAATACACTTTGCTTGCTAATACATATATTCTTCTGTGTATTTTCTGTGTATTTCTTACTTGTAAGATGCCAAGGCATCTGTGTCCTTGGAGTAATTATGATATGTAAATCTGCATTGCCACCTTTTGGTGATCTGTACTATTACACTGAGTTATGTAAGACTCTGTATAAGAACTCTTTTGTTCACAAACTGATGACTATACAAAATTGTATAATGTTATCTTGGACCATGGAGCCACCTCTAATTTAGCCAATAGGGCTCATCTCTGTAACTAGAAATGTTTCTGTCTTACAGTAACCATAGTAATTATCATAGGTATATAATGTGATACACTAGTCTTGTACCTCGGAGATCCCAAGAGACACAAAGAAACCTTGAGGTATAGGGAATGCTTAGCACTGACTCCCAGTTCATATTGGTAAGAACAGCTTAGGGCAACAGTGATTTTATCCTTTGGTAGTAATAAACAAGTTTATTACTCTGATGCAGCATGTCTGTGATTACTTGCATTCCCAATATTGCCAAGAACCTGAAAGTGAGGTTTAGACCTCCTGATAGTATAGGGAGATAGCCAAAGAAAATCCAAAATTCCGAGAGCTCCTGGGGCAAGTGCACTCTGTGGAAGATGCTATTCCTGCTCAGTCCCTTGCGGCTGTACAAGCAGTGACCAAACCCCAATGAACCATGGCGACACCGGAAGTACAGGCCTTCAGGCCCATACTGGCCTGAACCCAGAAGCTTCTCCCTATATAGCATCAATGCAGCATGTTGAAGAGATTCAAAGGAGCCAGGCCCACCCTCTCCATGCTCCCAGCAATACAGATTGACAGTTACAGGCCCCAGTCTGGATTGTAAACAAGCTGGTCTTGGATACAAATGGAAGGCCCTGCATTGAGGCCGAGGTCGGAGGCTGCCTACTTACAGTGTTTCTAGATACAGGTGCAGCTGTGTCTATATTACATGATGACCACCTGGACACATCTCCTTGGTTCACCGGATGGAGGACCAACATGTCAGGAGTAGATGGTATTAGATTACCTGCATATCGGTCTCTACCCATGCAGGTAGAGTTAGGCCACTTACAGGTCTCACACACCTTCCAACTGATGGTATTGCATGATCACACTAGTATCATAGGAAGTGATTTTCTTGCACCACACAGATGTGTCATGGATTTAGCTAACATGCTATTGATACAAATTCAGGGTCAATACCACACTATTGTAATCCCTGATTCGCAAGTTGTGGCAACAATATCTGCTAACAACAAAGAGTATGATGTCATAGATTTGTTCAAAGACCATGAGCTTTTCCCAGAGCTTCTTCCCATTTTGCAAAGGCATTTGAAAGTGTTTGCAATCAAGAAACATGACTGTGGCAGAATGCACACTGTCATCGAAGTGCAAGGCCAAGCACATGAGAGGCAAAGGCAGTATCCTTTTCCAGCTGAGGCCTTGCCTTCTCTCAGAGAAACAATAAAGTCACTTCTCAAGTGAGGGGTAATCAGAACATGCGTTTCTACTGCTAACTCCCCAGTGTGGCCCATGAAAAAACCCACAGGCGCCGGGAGACTTACTTTTGACTACAGGAATTTGAACCAGGTCACCCCCAGTTTTACTCCAACTGTGGCATCCGCACCTGATGTGCTATGACTTTTAACCCCTGACCTAAAATGGTTTAGTGCCCTGGATATCTCCAATGGTTTTAGGTCACAACCATTGGCTCCCAAGAGTCAATATAAGTTCACCTTCACCTTTGAAGGAAGACAGTATACGGGGACTTGCTTACCACTGGGATTCCATAACAGCCTGTTCCTGTTCCATCTGCATATGATGGATGCCCTTGAGGGTTTCTCGACTCCCCAATGTCTCTTGCAGTATGTGGATGACCTGTTGCTGGTAACCGCCACACAGGAACAACACTTGGATCTCTTGGATGAACTACTGACTTTCATTCAGAAAGCAGGCCTCTTTCTGGTTTCTCATATATCCCAGGAGGTAATTTCTGATGTTATTAAAGGGCTACCTGCAGACAAGGTCCCAGGACCGGATGGGTTTTCCTCTTTATTTTACAAAGTTTTTTGTGACCTCTTATTACCAATACTTTATCGTTTATTTCAGTACATTCTATCTGGGGTTGAGACTGATCATTACCTGTTTGAAGCCCTGATTGTTCTCCCCCCTAAACCCGATAATGATCCTGAGTTAGTCCAAAGTTACAGGCCCATATCTCTTTTAAATCAGGATATTAAAATTCTCTCGAAGATATTGGCCGACAGACTAACTGTAGTTCTCCCTGATCTAATAGGTATGGTGCAGGTTGGATTCATGAAGGGAAGTTCGTCTTCAGATCATTTGCGTACCCTTTCCCATGTCTTCTCAGCCTCCAGGGATGCTGTGTTTCCCGCTGGACTGGTCTTCCTGGATGCCGAGAAGGCATTTGATCGGGTGAACTGGAAATTTCTGTCCCATGTTCTTGAAGCCTTTCAGTTCCCTCCTGTTTTTATATCCTGGATAGTTGCATTATACAAAGCACCTACAGCAAGGATTCTGGGAAATGGTGCATTTTCTAAGTCCTTCTCAATATATTCTGGTACCAGACAAGGTTGTCCCCTCTCTCCCCTGTTATTCAGCCTATACCTTGAACCTCTCATTCAGAATATTCTCAATAATACAGGAATGCAAGGCATCTGGGTGAGGCGTCACGAGGTCAAACTGACTGCATACACGGATGATCTCCTTGTGTACCTATCCCATCCAGTATCTTCTGTTCCGGTTTTGCTGGGTGAAATGGCTAATTCAGTGCCCTATCTAACTACAAGCTTAATGCTAATAAATCTTCCTTTTTCCCTTTAAATCACAAGATTTTTAAGACCGATATTGCCCTCTTTGGCCTATGTTGGTCCCCTAGGTCACTGAAATACTTGGGCATTAAACTGACTGAATCCTCAGTATGGTTCAGGGAAAATCTGGAGCCCCTTTCCCAGCTTATAACTCAAGATCTCGACAGATGGTCCAAACTCCCTATCTCGCTTTGGGGTCGGATCAATATAATCAAGATGAATATCTTCCCACAAATTTTCTATCCTTTATCTCTTCTCAGTTCTTTCATCCCGTTATCCTGGTTTAAGAAATTGCATGGTATTTTTACCAAGTTTATCTGGTCTGACAAATACCCCCATCTGGCTTACTACAAATTGGCTTCTCCAAAATCTGAAGGGGGCCTGTGGATTCCCCATTTAGCCTTATATTACTGGGCTAGTCATCTGGTGAAATGCCTGAAATGGGTAAACCCGGGTTCTGAAAGGATGCAGCTGACTTGGCTTAGAATAGAGTTGGACTCAATCCGGTCCATGAACCTGGATCCCTTAACTCTGTTCTATCTAAAAATCTCTCAGGTGCACGTTGCTGAAAAATCTATAGTTACCACTTCTTTAAGGATATACGCACAACTTTGCTCTTTCTTGCGTTATACTCCTCGGTTAGACTTGGCCCAATCTATTTGGAACTCCCCATCTTTCACTATGAATAAGCAGCAGATTCCCCTCATCTGGTTGCCCCATTTGGGGGATGGGATAGTACTTTCCTTTGTGGATGAGGAGGGGCAATGGCTATCCATATGTGATCTTATACAGAAATTTAGTATCCCGGCATTCTCACATTTTAAAGCAGTACAGATAAGACATCTACTCACAATAGTGTTTGGTAACACCCCTCCTATTCAGACGGTTGGGGCCCTGATACCTGAAACTCTTTCTTTACTTGGGTCTTCGGGCAGTGTATCCAAAGTATACCAAGTGCTAGTTCACAAAAGGTATGGGGACTCTTTTGGACCGACGAGGTTCTGGAACTCCTTACTTCCTCAATACTCACTTAATTTGCAAGCTTTGTGGAGGTCCTGTCACAAATTCATCTCCCAAGATAGATTACGCCTCATGCAATTTCATATTTTACATAATATGTATTATACTCCAGCTAAGTTAATGAAGTGGGGTCTGCTGGACTCCAATTTATGTGTTAAATGTTCACAGGGGGAGGGGACACTCCTTCACATATTTTGGTCCTGTCCCAAAATTTCCCAGTTGTGGGATTCTGTCAAAGCTTTCCTAGATCTTATACTGGGTATACAGGAACATTTCACATCTGATATTTGTCTCCTCGGGGACATGTCTTCTATTAGAGTTAAAGTAAGAAGATTTCATATTTCAATGATAGCTTTATCGGTCAAAAAGCTTATTTTACGTTATTAGAAAGACAAGCTTACTCTGACACTACAGGAATGGGTGAACGAAATCCTTGATAACCTGCATACAGAAAAGGCTATTGCTAGCCTCCACAACAGATCATTATTTATACTCAGATATGGGATCCCCTTCACTCTTTAATTTTAGCTGCTCAGAAATAGTAGTGTTTTAGTATAATTGCCCTGTATGCTTCAGCACAATGGACTTATACTTAAGTGGTACATTGATATGCTACTGCTGTGGGGAGGGAGGGGAGGGAGGGCAGTTTTAAATGTAATAAGTGCTGTATTCTTGTCTTCTTTCATGTTACTGCCTCTGTAAGTGGAAAACTTTGCTAATAAAGGTTGAATTAAAAAAAATGAAAGCAGGCCTAAAATGCAATCCAGCAAAAGCACAGCTATGTCAGAAAGCAGTACTCTTTCTCGGTCTAAAAATAACTGACCATAGCTGAAACCCTACCTGGAAGAAGATACAAGGACTGCAAGAATTGCCATTGCCAACCAGTGTGGCAACTATTCAATGGTTTCTAGGTATGGTGAACTATTCTAGAGATTTTATCTGTGATTTTGCTCAGAAAGCCATTCTTCTGTATAAGCTATTAAAAGAGGACATTCCATGGTCTTGGGACCCTATACATACCCAGGCTGTGACGTCACTGAGGCAGGCCTTGGCCTCCGCCCCAGGTCTGGTCAAACCCAATCCATCACTACCATTCCATCCGGAATGTGCCACCTCTGACATTGCCATGTCAGCAGTGCTGGCCCAGAAGGTTCATGGCACCCTGAGACCTATTGCATATGCATCACAGCTCTTGCCCCAGTGGAACAGAAGTACAGCCTTTGCAAAAGGAACCTTCTGGCCACCTACTGGGCTGTCAAGCACTTTCTGTATATCATTGGGTACTCTCCACTGATTATTAACACCGACCACACACCAACTACCTTTCTGCTCTCAGACAGAGTGAAGGACTGGTCAGTCTCTAATACCAGGATGACACACTGGTCAATTCTTCTCCAGGATAGAGACATACAGGTGCACCCAACAAAAATTCCATCTATGCTGACTCATGGACTCCTTTTCCAAGGAGAACCCCATGACTATACACTGAAGTCACCTGATCTTCCAGATCCAGGTCCTTTTCTCCCTGCCATGCCACAAATACTTGATAACACCTCTTTGTGTGGTATCTTTACTGATGGTTCAGCATCCTACTATCAGGGATAACAAATTACAGGGATGGGTATTCTAGTGATTTACCCTTATGGTAATACTGTTAAGATCTCCAAGTGTTGCAGTGTAGCATCATTACGGCATGCAAAAATGGCAGCGGTGGCCTCTGCCCTCGAGTTCATCCAGCATGGGACTGAGGATACCATAATGTTTACGGACTATAATTGGGTTTGTTGTTCTCTTACAGAATCCCTTCCTTTCTGGCAAAAGAACTCCTTCCTCTCTTCTGATGGCAGCCCAGTGAAGTACAAAGAACTGGTAATATACATACATTCACTGGCACAAAAATTTGAACACAAACTCTACGTACACAAAGTTAAAGCTCATTCCTTCCATGATTCCTATCATGCCTTCAATGATACAGCAGATAACCTTGCCAAGGAAGGGGCCCAAGGGGGGGACACATGGATGATGGATCATCCAGAGGCCAATGCAGCCGTACATAGTGCAACACTCAGGAAAGAAACTGAACCCTTTTCCCCCTTGGGCTTCTCAGCAGCCCAACAAGTTAATACTGAACTTAAAGAAGTGTTCAGATTCTTTGACAAGAGTACCGAAGAGAAACTTTCCACACATAACCCCTATATGAGGCATGAAGGTAAGTTATGTTTGTCACCAGATGACAAGCTCATCTGGTACCAGTCAGATGATTCCACCACTAAGTTGTGGGTGGTCCCCAGACACCTTAGTTCTGAATTTTTGCATCAAGTGCACGATACACCAACTGGTGGGAATCAGGGAGTGAAAAACACCCTCCAGAGGCTTAAGACCACCATCTGGTGGCCTGGTGTCACCAAAGATGTCAAACAGTATATAGATAACTGCCTTGTTTGTGTACAAAACAACCCCATCCCCACCAAATGAAATGCCTAACTTTTACCACAATGACACTCTGGCCCTTGAAATGCCATACAGATTGATTTTGTTGGTCCATTAATGAATACCAGCAGAAATAACAAGTATGCTCTTGTGGTAACTGACCTCTTCTCTAAGTGGGTTAAAGCTTTCCCCATGAAAACATGCACCACTAAAACCACTGCCAAAATCCTGGTGGAACAAATTTTCTCCAGGTGGGGCCTACCTCTTAAGGTAGACTCTGACAAAGGAACCAGTTTTACAGGTGAGTTAATGAAAGAATCCCTTGAACTCCTTGGAGTTCAACAAAAGTTCCACATACCCAATCTTCAGGTCAAGTAGAGAGAACCAACAGATGGATTAAGCAAATGCTTTCCAAATTCATTGGGGACAATCCCAAAACCTGGGATTCCCTACTGCCGTTACTCCTTATGACAGTTAGGGGCACATCCTCAGCCACTACCCAGCTCACGCCCTTTAAGGTGATGACTGCAAGACCGATGAGATTACCTGAACACCTGTTGTTTGACCTGCACACTCCCACTACAGACCGTGTGCCTGTAGATCAATATGTGGAAAAACTCAAAAAAGACCTTATACACACACACTTGTGTGCTGTTAACTGCATGGGTAAGGCCCAGCAACAATACAAAATACAGTTTGACAAGCACGCACAAAAAGTGGATTGGCAGGTTGGAGATCAGGTAATGGTCCTCCAATTTGCACATGCCACACATTCCTTCTCCAATAAATGGGAAGGCCCATATCCCATTGTCAATAAGCTCAATCCGGCAGTCTATCAAGTTAGACTCAAAATAATAAACTGACTGACAAATGGTTACATGCAAACCAACTGAAACTGTATAACGGAGTTTAATTACTTTTCCTCAACCCATTGGGCTAAATAGTACTGACTTACTAATGTTTGATTTTGCTTTTCAGATACACTGACAAGATGGCTATCTTGTTCCATTATCTCCTCATCTCAGGAGTTATCCCCTGCATCCAAAGCATGGTACAGAACCTCCTACCACACCTTGATCATCCAGCATCTCCTTCAGAGGAAGTATCCATCAAAATACCTGATAGTCTCATTACTGTCCAGGAAGGTTCCGATGCTTACCTCACTGCCTTGGTTGTCACTCCTGATCACTCTACCCTACAAATTGAGTGGCAAACCACATCTCAAGGACAAATTCTCCCTGTGGCCAAACTCTCCAAAGGAACTTTCCAGGATTGGCCCAATGCTAAATTATCCCCAAATTGTTCTCTCTCTCCTTGCTACAAACTGCTCTCAGGCGTTCTGGTTTATACAATATTACTGCCTTAATTGATCCTTTGTATTGTAATTCTCTGTCTAAGGATTCTGCTCAAATATTTTGTGCTGTATACAACATGGCTTCTGCTGCCATGTACCTCTCTGTGTTACCACCCACTGATAAACAGCTTTTGGAATATCCAAAGCACACCCTTGGTCCCCACAGTGGTCTAACAGCTACTGCCCTCCCTGGTTCATTGATTAACAAGTTATAATTTATGCACATACCTGTGTTGTTTAATCTTACTTACTGAAATATGAAAAAAATTGGTATGTGTCACAATACTAGTACATCAGCATTTTATAGTATGTTATTGCTTGATAGTTTAGCAGCATTTCATATTCGTACTCAAGACCCTATTGCTGGGATCCATACTACTGAACATAGAGGCAACTTCAGGAGAAAACCCAATCCTAATGATCAAAGTCATAAATGTAATAAATGTAAATTGACAGTTCTCATGTCACTGGTGCAACAGATACTGTCACAAGTCTCTTTGGTATGGCCATGTCTATTTGGAATAAGGCAGATATTGCTGCTATCAAATCTCATTCTGCCAAATTTCAGACTGGTTTGGTGAATAATATACTACCCCCATTATTGCATGGTGTGGATGGCCTTAGTCAGGAAGAAAGATACACTGTATTCAATATGCACAACATTGCTAAGGCATTTACAGACTCTAAAGAGAAGATTAACACACTCTTTGCACATAATAACAAAGAAGCAGATAAACAATGCATTTCTAGAGAAATTCTCTGCTCTGCCTATGGCTCATACATTATCACTACCATCAACAATCTCTTCCATGATCTAGAATCTGGAAGAATCCATGATATCATGCATGACAGATGCATTTCCAAATGGTATTGACCATGATGTAAAACCCCTGGCTGTATTGCTATATGTATGAAACAATCTATAACTATTCCTCTCTCTACAGCTAGAAACCTGGGTTTTGTGACCAGACACCCTAATACTGCTCATTGTTTTACTTCTAAGAAATGTTCTATAAGAGATACTATGTTTGCTGCTTTTACTGTCTCTTTACTATGCTTTCATCCCACTGCAGCTTTGTTTGACAAGCTAGCACTGGTACACTCCATTGGGTACCTTGATGAAGACATCTCCAGACAATGCCTGGATCTACCTCCTCTACTGGTTTTCCATCTTTTTCTGGACACCTGGATCACTCTGCACACAGACTGCTGTGTGAAGAAACAATATATTTACTTGTGTCAATGTGATGTATTTGATGTTATTCAACCTGTATGTGGTTATTCTCCAGATAGCATTGATTGGACTTTTTCCATGGATGATGACATCAGCACAAATGTCACAAATTTCTCAGACTCAACATTGGCTCTGGATAAACTCTACCGATCTTATCGTGAGGAGGTTCATTGCCTGTCAACACAGATTTCCAAGACTACCAACACCTGTCCGGTACAGTGGCAAAAGTGGAGACTCCTCACTGTTCAATCTCAGTATAATTCTGATGGAGAGTATTGCATGGTTACTAATCTCAAAAGCTATGTTTATGGATCTGAAACATGTGTTATTTTTAATTTCAGTTTTGCCCCACACCAGAAAACTGTTATTGGACATACCGTTCTAACCCCAGTCCCCCTTATCGATGCAGACATCATTGATGGTAACCCCGATTATTTGCTCACACTTTCTAAATATTTACCACATTTTAATGTACACATAGATCCACTTACACTTACATTAAAATCGCTTTAAGACAGGAAAGATACACACCTCATCCACATCAGCAATAATATGACCAAGGCCAATGAAGCTATCCTTTCATTAATTAATGATGGTGATATGAATGATGCATTAACTAACACCTGGTTAGAAATTACTTTTAAAGGTTTTGTTATACAAGCATTTTTATATTTTCCTGATTATTATGCTATGCTGCCTATGGTGCACACTGCGCCAACACTGTGAGCAGCTTGAGTTCCTTTACAAAGCTCGCACATCGGGTTTGTAAATGACCACTGCTCCCTGACCTTTCCCTAGATTTGCTTGTGTTGCCCTTGGAGGCAAAAAGGGGGGGATGTTACATGAGATCCCTGCACCCTTATTGGTACTGTCAGAGGTACAGTGTAGACAGCTAGTGCTTAGGTATATGTTGTACTAACATATAGGGCTAAGGACATCTACTGTATAAGAGTAGATGTCAGGATATGTACACATGTTATTGTAATACACTTTGCTTGCTAATACATATATTCTCCTATGTATTGTCTGTGTATTTCTTACTTATAAGATGTTAGGACACCTGTGTCCTTGGAATAGTTATGATATATAAGTCAGTATTGCCACCTTTCAGTGATTTGTACTACTACACTGAGTTATGTAAGACTCTGTATAAGTACTCTTTTGTTTCATAAACTGATGACTACCACAAAATTATATAATGCTATCTTGGATGGTGGAGCCTCCTCTAATTTAGCCAATAGGGCTCTTCTCTGTAACTAGAAATGTTTCTATCTTACAGTAACCATAGTAATTATCATAGTATATAATGTGAGACACTAAGTCTTGTACCTCAGAGATCCCAAGAGACACAAAGAAACCTTGAGGTATAGGGAATGCTTAGCACTGGCTCCCAGTTCGTATTGGTAAGAACTGCTTAGGGCAACTGTGATTTTATCCTTTTGGTAGTAATAAACAAGTTTATTACTCTAATGCAATGTGTCTGTGATTACTTGCATTCTCAATATTGCCAAGAACCTGAGAGTGAGGTTTAGACCTCCTGACAGCACATAGTTCAGTGCTGGGACAATTCCTCTTCAATGTCTTAATAAGTAACACTGTGGAGGAACTTGTGAGGAAGATGGGTTTCTTTGTGGATGATACAAAAATATGCAACATGGTTCATACTCTGGAAGAAGTGGTGGGAATGCAAAGTTATCTAAGAAAACTAGACGCATGATCTAGGGGGTAACACCTGGATTTCAAAGACAAAAAGTGTAAGATTATGCAGCTAGGACTGTGGAAACCAGAGTCTGTGTATAAGATGGTGAGAGTGGAGCTTACAGTCACTAAACAAGAAAAAACCTATGGGTCATCATATCTGATAACCTCAAGGAAGCTAGACAGTGTGACAAAACAGTGGGAAAGGCTATCAGAATGATGGGGTAAATTGGGAGAGGGATTTTATAGCAGAAGGGAGATGGTGATGCCTTTGAATCACTAACTGGTGAGGCCTCCACCTGGAGTACTGTGTTCAAGTTCTGGAGGCCATACCTCCACAAGGACATTGGAAGGATGGAGGAAGTACTGAGGAGGGCAACCAAAATGGTAAGGGGGTTGAATGAGATGCCATACAAGGAAAGGCAGCAGGAACTCAACAAGTACTCTTTGGAAGAGAGGAGAGCAAATGGGGACATGCCTGAAACATACATGTTCTTCACAAGAGTGAAAGAGGTGCAGATGGAAGGTTTATTTCAGAGAAAGGAAGGCACTAGAACAATGGGGGCATGTAATGAAGCTAAGAGGAAGTTCAGGAGAAATGTGCAGAAATATTTCTTCATGGTAAGGATGGTGAATGACAAGAACAGCAGAAGAGGTAGGGGACAAGACTCTAGAGAACTTCAAGCATGCATGAGATAGGCAGAGGTGCACATTAGGTAGAGGAAGCAGGAGAGGAAGTGACACACATATGATCAACTAGGGTCAGTGGTGACAGAATAGGAAGGACAAGGTGCAGACTGGATGGGCATAACTGTCCTTTTCTGCTGACAAAACCTGTACTTCTGTGTTTCAATTTGTCATTGTATAGGATGGTTTGGGGAGGTACTGGTAGTCAATAAAAAGGAAAGGGGCATGGGGCATCATATCTGTGAGGAGAATGATTCAGGGCCAGCAGGACAGATTTTATGAGGATCGGCTTAATAAACTGAACATGTACTCTCTGGAGACCAGACAAGAAAGGGGTGATATGATAGAGACTTCATGTTCCTAAAAGGAATAAACAAGGTGAACTATGTAAAACAATTTAGCATCAGTATCAGTTCAAGGACAAAGGGGAGATGAGTGGAAACTGATGTGAGGGAGGTTCAAGAGATATATGATAAAGTTCTAGGAGAACAGTGGGATAAAGTGGCACAGGAAAAGTGCAAGGTGAGCTTGTCGATCCTTTAGCTCTACAGCAAGTTTCTGAGATTGAGCTGTTAGGACAATGTTCTTTTCCCCATTATTATGATTTTGGTTGACTCCTGTAGTACATAAATCACATAGCAGAGTCCCATAAATTCCTGCTTATAACACATATAGTAAATCTTGTGGATGAAGGAAACAGTTATTATTGATGGTGATACTGGCTACTTATGTGTGGAATATGCTTTGTACATGACTGCTCAGACAACCGTTATGGATCCTTTACTTGTAATAAATGTAGGCATAATCTTGAGTTACAGACTGACATAAATATGTTCTGTTTGAGACTCAAAGCTATTGACCAGGCACAACTACAAATGGCACAAAAGTAAACATGAATATTGACACTCCTTGTCCCACCAGTAGTCCTATGGATCCAACTATATCACTAAACAAGGGTGATAGTTGTGTTAAAAAGAAAGTTTCTAAAACAAGTATTAAGAAGGGGAAAAAGGATTCACACAAAATCATAGCTGGAAAAAGGACCTTAAACACAGTGCTATCAGGGACTGGTGACATATTACCTAAACAACAAACAACATCTAATAATATAACTATGACCAAAAATTAAAAAAAAAAGGATGAGAGAAATTGAACACCCTTTTGGTAATGAAACTTATAAAGACAATGAATGGTTTGAAGTCCAAGCTAATAAAGTGGCAAAAAGAGGTAGAAGGGCAGACCACTTTGAACTATCCCCTGTTAAATCACTTTGACCCATTAGTTGTACTGGAGAACCCTGATGTAACTAACATGACCCATGAATCTGAAATACCTATACAGGCGATACCCGATTATAATAATAAGAAACAACTTAATAGTGTATTATTAAAAGAAGGGAGTACACTGCCAAGAAATGAACTGTTGCTAGATCTCAATAGTGAGGGCAATCAGGTAACTACACTCATGGAGATTGATGAAGTACCATTAAATAGGGAGGTGTTAGTTGTAGGTGATTCAATTACTAAAAATCTTGATTGTTTAATTTGTAACATTAACAAATCTACCAGAACCATTTCAAGTTTCAGTGGAGCTAGATTAAGTAACATTACTGAAATGATGGACAATATATTGCAAAGCACAGGTACTAATCCCCTGGTCATTATTCATGGACGGTCTAATGATACATGGCAAGCACCAATGCAAAAAATTAAACAGGATTTTGTATCATTTATAAATAAATGTATTGATAAAGGCTGTGAGGTGATTGTTTCAGAAATCCTCCCTATTCCATGAGCATCAAGACAACATCAAATAAAAATCAGAGACATTAATAAATGGCTCCATAATTGGTGTATGAAAAAGAGTATTAAATGTGTTACATGTTGGGAAGAATTTTATGGAGTACCCAACTTGTACTATTATGATGGTCTACACTTAAGTAGAAGCGTTAACAAAGTATTGGAATCAAAGCTCAATGAAATTATTAATAAAAATTTAAACTAAAGGACTGGGGTGAGAGGTGTCCTAGGAACACCTCTCTTGGAAACAATAAGAATAATATAAATTAATCTAATAACACACTACCGTTAAAAGGCAGTAATAAAATAGAAAATAATCATGATGAGAGTTTAGGTATGTTGCTACATAATGCTAGATGTTTACGCTACAAAATACGCAAATTACAACATTCTCTCAAGGAGGATAATATAATCATTTGTGGTATTACTGAGACTTGGAGCACAGATGATGCTTGGAATATGGACATTATTGACTACAAGAGATTTTATAAAAACAAGAACATTTGGGAGGTGATGTAGCCTTATATGTAAGAGATGACATCAAATCCTTTGAGATTTTCAACACTAAGGATAATGAAAATGAATGTGACTGTATATTGACTAAATTGCTGTTTAACAATATTAATTTGACTGTGGGCTTGGTCTACCACCCTCCAAATGTAACTACTGAACAAAACAATAACCTATTATAAATTATTGAAACTAGGAACAGTATAGGTAATTATGTGCTCATGGAGGATTTAACCTACTTCACATTAATTGGACCTCATTGGATAGTAAGGTTGCATTAGAAAAAAATATTGATCTATTTATTTAGTTAAACCTTGAACAATTGGTTAATTTACCAACTAGGGGAAATAACATGCTAGATATAATTTTAACAAATTGTGATGAAAAAGTAGATAATATTCAACTGCATCCACCACTCAGTGGTTCTGATCATAATATGGTAACTGCTTATTATAACAATACTATGGAATACACTAAAGGAAAACAGTCGTAAGAGACTTCCACAAAGCAGACTATCAGAAAATGAGGTATCAACTGGGTAAATGAGAATGGGAAAAAGATCTTACAGGTAAAGATATTGAACTCATCTGGGAACTAATTAAACTACAGCTTCTGGATTGTATTAAGAAATATGTGCCGAACAGAGTTAAATACAATAAAAATAGATGTATTCCCCCATGGTGGAACAATAAAATTAAGAAACAGATTCGCAAAAAGAAAGAAACATTCCAGGAATTTAAGAAATGAAATATTACAGAGCTACTCAACAAACTTAAATTGTATAACAAAAAAATAAAAGGAATGATAAAAAGAGCTAAAAAAATTTAATTAAAGTTAGCATCTGGGGTTAAGGACAAGAAAAAAACAGTTTTATTATTACACTGGTACATTAAAAGGCAATCAACATACCATAGGGCCCTTAAAAATGGATAAAGGTATAATGACAGATGAGGAGGTGATAGTGGAAACCTTAAATAAGTATTGCCTCAGTGTTTTCAAACAAAAAAGACTCTCAGATCCAACAGATATATTTGACTAGCTCATATTTATCTAGTATCAGTAGCTCAGAAGTCTATGATATAACACAATCACTGAAAACAAATAGATCACCTGAACCAGATGGTATATCTCTGAAACTTATTCAAGAATTAGCACCAGTAATAACTGAACCACTTACTTATCTCTATAACAAATCTATGCAGGATGGTGAAGCATTGAACGATTGGTGTATAGCAGCTGTGACTGCTATTCACAAGGGAGGCAAAAGAGATGAACCCAGGAACTACAGATCAATTAGCCTGACTTCTGTGGTTAGTAAAATTATGGAAACATTATTACAAAGGCAAATTAATGAACATTTGATAAAGAAGGGATTAATGGATCAAAGTCAGCATGGATTTGTTCCTGGGAGATCATGCTCGACTAATCAACTCAACTTCTTTGAGCCCATAAGTCAAGCACTTGACAAGGGTATTCCCAGTGATGTAATTTATCTCGATTTTACAAAAGCGTTTGACAAAGTATCTCACCACATATTAATAAAATAACTATTAAAGATTGAATTATCACCCAATATTGTATGCTGGATCAGCTCCTGGTTAAATAATAGATACCAAAAGGCTGAAGTTAAAGGGAACTACTCCTCTTGGGGTAGTGTAACTAGCGGTGTCCCTCAGGGATCAGTTTTGGGACCACCCCTTTTTAATATTTTAGTCACAACTATGTCAATTTTGGACAGTGTATGGTTAGCCAAATATGCAGATGACTGCAAGTTGGGGGGGGGGGCTTGACACTACCATAATAGATAATATCAATATACTAAAACAGCTAGATCAACTTATGGAGTGGGTGCAAACTATGCATATGCAATTTAACTTATAAAAATGCAAAGTTATGCATATTGGAAAGAACAATCCATGTTATAGGTATAACCTAGGATATTCCTTACTGCAGTCTGTATCTGATGAGAAAGATCTTGGCACTATAATAACTAATGATCTTAACTTTGAAAAAAAAAAACAACACTACTTTAAAGGTTAAGAAGTGCCATAAAATGATAGGTTCCATTTTGGCAAATATAAAAAGTAGGGAGCAGGAGGTATTAATGCCATTATATTCTAGTCTGGTGCAACCACATCTTGAGTACTGCTCCCAGTTTAATACATCTCATTCTATAAGAAGCTGTAGACTGGTTGAAGGTGTCCAGAGAAAATATACAGAAAAGATAAGAAATCAAGAGAAACTGGACTGTAGTACAAGATTAACACACTTACAACTATACTCTGCAGGTTATAAACAAATTTGTGGGGACCTATGCTTCACATACAGTATAAAGCGCTGAAAGATAATTATTTAGGAGTAACGATAGGTCTGACACTGAGTGATACTATAGCCAATACAAGAAATAATTAACTTAAAATCACAGGGGAATTAATAAAAACTACTAAAAGTAGCAACATTTTCACTTAGAGGGTTGTCAGCATATGGAGTAGTCTGCCCACACATGTAGTATCCAGTCCGACCATGGACACTTTTAAAACTAAGCTAGATCTACATATGGGGAACAGAGATTACATATACCACCAATAATAAGGTGGCAAGTTCGTTAAAAGGCATCAAGCCTATTGAACTTGTATACAGTCTATGAATCTATGAAAAAAAAATAGACTGCAAAAAGTTTGCACTAGGAGGGTGGTGCTAACAATAGAAACAATGGTAACACTTTAAGTTCTCTTAGCTGCACTGTAACTGCATTGTAGTTGCAGTGCAGTTACATGCAACAAATGTGTAACTTTCATCACCTCTGTTGCATTTTCCTAATGATTACCTACCCTGCAGTTACACTAAAACTGACATTAAAGTATGACAAACAATAGTGCAATACAGAAAAAATTGGGAACTCACCAGATCTGTTTTAAGTGATTCTACTGGATAAGGATGATTCTTTAGAAAAGTACATAGAGTGCCATCTTTATTCAGGTGCACTAGGTGGTTACTGGGTGCCTGGAAATTTAGTTTGCACCAGAATAAATATGGCACTTTTCTAAAGAATCTTCCTTGTCCAGTGGCATCATTTAAAATAGAGGTGGTGAGTGCCAAAGTGTTACTTTGCAGAAATGGTTATGAAACCATGAAACAGTCTGCCAGCCAAAGTGGTGGGTACCAAAACCATAAATAGTTTCAAGTACAACTGGGATAGAGTGAAGTGTTATAAAGGTTACTCATGATGGTAGTAGTAGGGAGGGAAACAGGAGGTGGATAGTCAGGGCTAATGCCATATATAGATAATAGGTTTGGGGTTTGAAAAGGAACTAGGGGCATACTGGATGGACCACTGGTCTTCTTCTGACACCAGTGTGTACATTTCTTTGTTTCTGTTTTTTCTCTCAGCAGGACAGCAATTCTTTCTGGTCTTGAAAATGTTAAATTCAGGACATTCGTGATTGTTACCTAAGTAGTCTGCTCCTGTCAGCAGATGTGTTGAACAGATCACTACTTAGGTTATGAACAGTGCCACCAAGAGGTTTAGAAAGCTGTATCTTTCAATTAAGGCACCCACAGCAAATATGGAGATCAATTATCATGTCAGATTCATGAATTAACACAGTGCTATGAATGGACCACCCACGACTGAGTACTAATATCTCTATGGAGATGATGCATATTAAGAGATGTTGAGCACATTTAATATGCATATCTCTATCCATACAGTACCTGGGTGTACTAAAGGTTCTCCTTTCACTTCTACCACCCCTTCTTTGTCATCTGCTGCTACTTCTCTGTCTTGGAAAGTAGTAGCGTGTTATCTGATTACTCCTTCATTGGTCCAAGGGTTCAGGCCAATGATAAAGTTGAACATACAAAAATTATGCTGTGTCTCTCCAAATGTGATATCACCACATGAGTCTGATTTTCCAGTTCTGTACTACAGTTTAATGGTGTTGTATTTCTCCTCTTTAATATGGGGAATGGTCAGAAGGATTATATCTGTTATCTTGGGTTGATACACAAGATGGAGTGGAAGGGATGAGAAGGGACTTGGCAAGGTTGGAGGAATAGTCTGATGTACAGCAGCTCAGATTCAGTGCAAAGAAGTGCAAGGTAATGCACCTGGGAAACAAAAACCCAGGGGAAGAGTACACAATGGGGGATGAGATACTGACAACAGTAAAGATGGAAAGGGACCTGGGGGTAATTATATCAGATGACCTAAAGGTGGGCAAGCAATGTGAGAAGGCAGTAAGGAAGGCTGGGGGAATACTGGGATGCATAGGGAGAGGCATCAATAGTAGAAAACAGGAAGTTGTTATCCCTCTGTACAGACAGTTGGTGAGACCCCATCTGGAGTATTGTGTGCAGTTCTGGAGACCCCATCTCTGCAAAGACATAGACAGAATGGAGGCTGTCCAGAGGAAGGTAACCAAAATGGTGCAGGGTCTGCACCAGAACACATACGAAGAAGGGCTAAAGGAGCTTAATATGTATACCTTTGAGGAAAGACAAGGGAGAGAAGGGACATTATAGAAACTTTCAAGCACCTCAAGGGAATCAACAAAGTCCAAGAGGGTAGCATCTTTCAGGAAAAGAGATGTGCAAGAACAAGGGGGCACAATTTGAAGATAGAGGGGGGACGGCTCAGAGGTAATGTGAGGAAGTATTTTTTCACAGAGAGGGTTGTGGATCCATGGAACAGCCTCCCTGAGGAGATTGTGGAGTCAAGAACAGTGGGGGAATTCAAGAATGCATGGAACAGACATAAGGCAGACCTGGTGGGGGGTAGGAGGAAGTAAGCTGTTGGTTAACTAGGATCTGCAGCTTATCTGTTATGTAGAAAAATGGGCAGACTAGGTGGACCAAGTGGTCCTTATCTGCTGTCACATTCTATGTTTCTATGTTTCTATCACTATGTGACATCTTTTTCCAATTAAAAAGTTTACAGTGGTGACAAATGTACCACTATGAAACTTGAACTTCTTGACTAATTCTATTTTTTGATCTGTCCTTTTCTGACTTTGTATAAAAACTGATTACACATCACAAAGTCTTGAGTTTCTCTAAATGAGTAAAACAATGTATCAGTTTCCTCCAGTTCTGTGACTAATTGCTGCTGTATCTCCGCTGAATGATCAGTATAGCTTTAATAGGTTTGAGATGCTTCTTGTAAAACTGACTCCTGCTTGCACATAAAGTCTGTTCTCTCCCTCCTGAATGCTGGATTCTTCAACAGATGTAATCCTCAGTGTACCATTATATTTGAAATGTATGCCTCGTATGTTTTTTGCCTGTCTGATACAAATTAGGAATCACCAATGTGGAGAAGTACAATGGCTTTGCACATATTATCATACTATTGTGACTTGCATTAGCAATAGTAAACCTACATAACTCACAGAAAATAATATAAATAATATCAGGAACCAATGTCTATCATTTTCATGATTGATTTTGTTAATTCTTGGCCTTGTGCCTGTTAACTGCATATTCCATTTCTAGAGATTCAATAGATGCAAGTGACTCCTTTTACTTTTGCGTCCACCAGATGGCTGGATTCTACTTTTGTATGTAGTTCTAGAAACCTCTGCTCCACAAGAACATAGACAGGATGGAGGCACTCCAGAGAAGGGTAACTAAAATGGTGCAGGGTCTGCAACAGAAGCCCTATGAAGAAAGACTAAACGAGCTTAGTATGTATACCCTTGAGGAAAGGGGGGGGGCATGATAGAAACTTTCAAGTACCTCAAGGGAATCAACAAAGTCCAAGAGGGTAGCATCTTTCAGAAAAAGATATGTGCAAGAACAAGGGGACACAATTTGAAGACAGAGGGGGGGACAGCTCAGGGCAATGTGAGGAAGTATTTTTTTCACAGAGAGGGTGGTGGACACATGGAAAAGCCTTCCTGAGGAGATTGTGGGGTCAAGAACAGTGGGGCAATTCAAGAATACATGGAACAGACACAAGGCAATCCTGTTGGGGGGTAGGAAGAAGTAGGCTGTTAGTTAACTCGGATCTGCAGCTTATCCAATAGGTAGGGAAATGGACATACTAAGTGGGCCAAGCATTCCCTATCTGATGTCAATGTCTAAGTTTCTATGCTGCCCCGGGAGTGGAGGTGGATGGAAATTTGTATCATCTCAGAGGTATGGGAGTCAACAGAGTAGTGAACATTGGAACTGATGGGGTTGTGGTGCCATTTAATCTGATGATTTCCTTCTTCCTCTTCTGTAAAATCATAATTTTCCTGTACCAGCTCATCATCTTAACCACTGCCTCTCGATGCCTTGAATACTTGCAACCCCTTCTCATACTGTGACCAATGTATATTTAGCAAATGTCCTTACCATGGTAGATGTTTTCAGTCACAGGCCCTTTTTACCCTGACTAAATGTTCATATGAGACACACTACTGTATATGTGTCTGTGATTATATACAGTTATAATTAGGTGAAAACAAGACGAGTTCCCACTCACTTTCCTCCCTCTCACTAGCTCAGAGGGAATCAATCAATTTTCATCAAAGCACTTGTCTGAGTCTGAATGTCAGTACAGAATCAAATAATACCACATTCCCTGACAGAGTAGTTTTAAAATGTTCACCACTTTTTCTGTGATGCATTTCATTCTGATGTTTCACTTGAGTCTATTCCCTTTAGTGACATTGGTTGCTCCTTGTAATATATAGTAAAATTGTAACTTAAGGTCAGAAGAGACACTAGTTCCATTATGTCTACTCGCCTCACACCTTCATAACCAGGTATGAATAAGAAAGTTGTGAAAACATGTATTGACTTAATGGGATCTGTATCCACTCTACTACCAAGGATCTCCAATAATGCCCATAGTAAGGAGAAATGTGGGCATGCTTAACTTGAAGGCCTTTTGCTTCTGTCTCCACTGGTATGGTATACCATAGACTCTGTACCCTCTGATGGATGAAGTGCTTCCTAACTTTACCCCTGAATTAACCCCCTCAGAGTTTCCAGTATTGCTCCTTTGTCCTGTTGGTGAACACCAGATTAAACAATTCTGTCTGTTCAATCTTGTGTGACCCTTAGATATGCATAACCTTGAGATCATATCCCCTCTCAAGCTCCTTTTCTCTAATGTTAACATGGTAAGGGCTATCGGCCTCTCATAGCTTTTATATTTATTTGATATTATTTTTTGGTAAACTGGTAAGGCCAACTAGGCACAAGTACCTGTTTTCAGTGATGACCCATGATCACTGGGGAAGTTAATTGACTTGTTCAGAATCAGACAGTATGCAAGTGGGTGTTGTGGGAATCAAACACAGGTCTGCTGAATGTACCAACCTCATTTACAGCTGTTACTCTAAACTCTGGACTATACTGCCAACCCCAAGACCCTTAAGTACCTTTAAGCTCTTACATAGGCATGATACTTTTGGTGGCCTGCATTTCACACTTTCAGTTGCCTCAATGTCTGTCTTATACTTGGAAGTCCAGAACTGCATGCAGCGCTTCAGGTGGTGCCTGACCAGGGCATTTGAAATAAATCAGGATGACTTTTTTGATATCTCCTTTTCAATTCCTGCAGCATTCTGCTGGCTCTTTGAACAGGAGTTTCACATGTCCTTCCCTCCTCATCTGCAGCAAGAGAAACCCATTGAATGTATAAGTTCTACATAAGATCCCCTCCCAGGTGTGGCACCTTGCTTTTAGCTACAATGAATCTCAGAGTCCCAGAGTTCAATCAATTGTCCAGCTTGTCCAGGCCCTCCTGAAGTCTATCCCCATTATCAAGGGAGATCACAGGCCTGGCCAGCTTAGAGCTATTAGTCATCTTAACAGCTTCCAGATTGTTGATGAAAATATTGAACATAGGTGATCCAGTACTGACCCCTGAGGGACTCCATCTCTTGACCTGGAGTAGTGCCCTTCTACCACAACCCTATGCTTCCTGCTTCCAAACCTTTTAACAAATCAACCTTTACCATTTTGCTGAAGGAGGGAAAAGATCACACCTTGCCAGGTAGTTACAGACCAATAGCTTTAATCAATGCAAATGCCAACATTTTGGCCAAAGCTGTGCCATCCAGGTTCCATGTCATCCTCCCCTTCTTTCTAATACAGCCATCTCAAGTGGGTTTTTAAGGATCATCTTAGCACCAACTACCATGCCATCCTTTTCTCTGTTATGGCCTGCACTCGCACAGACCCCACTCCAGAGGTGGCAGCAGCCATAGATTTTGAGAATGCCTTTGATTCTGTGGAGTGGGAGTATTTGCACAAGGTCATAGGGAGATTGGGATTAAGGCCACACTTTGATGGGTGTGTCCAGACATTATACAACCAGCCCTCAGCAAGACTTCAGACTTATGCCAGTCTTTCTGATCCCTTCATTCTCCACAGGGGTACACACCAAGGCTATTCCCATCTCCCATGTTCTTTGTACTGGGCATTAAACCTTTGGCGTTGGCCATATGGAAACACTGTTCATTGGAGGGCATTACAATAGGACAGCAAGACCACCACACCGTGCTATCTGTCAACAATTGTTGTTGTTCCTATGGTGTAGATTATATGTCACAACCTATAAAACAGGGAAGTGGGGTATCTAATCCCACCTTCACAAATTATTAAATTTATTTCTCATATAATTTACTATTCCAACTCCACACCACCATGAATCGCAAGTCAAATTAGTTTCCATCATACAATAAAATCTGAAAGAAAAAAAAACACTTAAGTCCCTGTCAGGATCTGAACTGCTAATCCTTTGTCTGCTAAGTAGACACAGATTCAATGTGCCTCTGAACTGTAGGCTAGTGAGCTGCAGTTCCATTGCTCTAAAGGTTTTGTCGCACCTGCAAACATAGGTCTAATCTCAGTAGTCAATATGTCTTTGCAAATTGTTATGTTTAGTGAAATTGACTTCCCATATAATCTACTATTCCACTACATACCACCATCAATTACTACTCGACTAAGTTTCCATCTTACAAAGAAAGCTGAAAAAATACCTGAATTTATACCACTGGCCCTTTGCCTGCTAAGCAAATACACATTCAGTGTGCTACTGAGCAGCACATAAGTGAATTGCAATTCCTATGATGTAGAGGTTATGTCCTACCTGCAAAAAAAAATAAAAAAGGTTACTGGGGATCTAATTGCAACAGGTGATTTACCTTCACAAATTTTTTTTCTTAGCTTAATTTACTTCTCATATAACTTACAATACCACCATATATCACTACAGTATAAATTCTGCCATCATTTTCTATGTTTCTGAGAATTGCCACTCAAATGAATTTCCATCTTACATAAAAAAAGGAAAACACATATTTAAGTCCTTGCCAGGATTCAAACTGTGTCTACCTGAATTTAAGTTACTAATTCATTACATATTGCACAAGCACACACTCAGTTTGCCTCTGATCTGTGACTGAGTTGTATTTCCTATGGTGTAGAGGTTATGTCACAACCAACAAAACAGGTGACTGGGAATCTAATCCCAGCAGGTAATTTACCTTCACAAATTATTGTTCTGAGCTAAATGTACTTCTCACATAATTTACTATTCCTCCAGCTCCATACCACCATTAAGTGCCACTCAAGTGAGTTTCCAGCTTACAAAAATTTATGTTTAAGTCCCTGCCAGGATTTGGCCTACTGATCCTCTGCCTGCTAAGAAAACACATATTCAGTGTGCCACTGAGCCACAAAAAATCAAGTTGCAGGTTCTGTGATCGAGAGGTTATGTCACAACATGGAAAACAGGTGACTCAATCTGCATTCAGATATAGACACGCCTCAGCCAGGACTAATTTAATTTACTACAACATAATGTAGTGAAGAACTACATAAGTTTAATTATCCGAAAGTCTGTTATTTAGCACTGCTGAAACCATTCACTACATCTTTAATGTATCTAATCATTTATCTCATACAACACAAATTGTTGTGAGAAAGAAAATTTTGTGCAAGACAGGGGATGAAACTCAGGCTAGTGTATGTCTAAAACCCTATGCCAAAGACCTGAAATCCCTATCACTGATATGTCCAATGACATCATGAAGCTGAATCACTCACACTGAATGCAACCTTAAACTTGGCAACATGCACAAATGAGTAAGCATGACCACAATAGGAGCCAACAGCTATGCAAAACAGGTGATTTGGTATCTATGCTGTTTGCACCTAAAAAATAGGCAGAGATTTTATATTTTAATTGGAAAAGACCTGCCACTTGCAACTTGTAGATCATAATCATGCACTTGCATAGTCTCAGCCACCAGCTCATTATCTACTCAAACTTCTGCATGACTCATACAAAGGGAGAATAATCAAAATAAAACAAGAAGCAAAAAATAGACAGATTGAAAAATATTTTAATAATGTCATTAGAGTATGTGTATTGGAGAGGTGTTGTCACTGTGGTAACCATGACAGTTATAAATAGCTACAGTGGCACCAACAGTAAAACATTTCAAAAGGGAAAACATAAATATAGCAATGTATTGCAGACAGAAGAACTATTTTATAACACAATGCATGAAATAATTTATTTATCTATTTTTTCCATTAACAAGCAACATTTGTATTTTATGTCAATGCTGTATACTGAGGCCAATTTTATAAGCACAATAAGACACTTCAGGGATGTGCATTAGACAGTTCTAATGTAAGGCCAGGGATGAAGGCACTGAGCCTTGTGCCATACCACTCCCTTGGCAATTCATTAGAATTGTCTAATGCATAACCTATCACCTGTTTACTGAAGTGCATTAGGCCCTCAAGCCAATCTATTTTACTGGATGTGCTCCTCATATTGGCTTGCATGCATGGGAGGATAGCTGTCTCTCTATGCTTCCTCATTCCCTCTCGGTGGCTTCTCCCCAAGGCATCCCCCTACAATATTTCTCCCTTAGTTTCCCTGCATCTGGCTGCTACTGCTCTTGGTGATCCCTTTCAATTGCTCCCTCCCTATCCTTTTGTTTAAATCCCCTTGATTTTCCTGTCCATTGTACTGGGCAGTATCACCACTCCTTACTGGCATAGGTGCAGCACATTCCAGTCATACAGTTGTCCCTTGCCCTAGAACGCCTTCAAGATGACAAGAAAAACATACCCTTCCTTGTGCAGTAGACCCCTAGCTAAGCATTGGTCTTCCTAATAGGTCACTGTCTTTCCTCAATAGATCCAGTGACTGACTGTATCTCTGAAAAGATCACCCTAGATACTTTTTCATTCAAGGACATTGCTCATGAATGGCCTATAAGTTTCCTCAGGAGAGTTTTCCTTATGGTGGTCATGCCAACATTGAAGAGAGTATTTTACCCCATTCCCAGCAATGTTGACTTGGCCCTGGACTGGACATATTTTGCCCGTGCTCCAGGCATGCAATCATCAGAGCTACCATACTGGTCTTCAAATTCCTCCTCCTCACCCAGTCCCCTGATTATCATGTTTTAATTACTGCAAATGTCTTTCCCTTTTCCATGACTTTTCCTTCCTCTTTTTTGGCATGTTGGGTTTTCTGGTGCTTGGACTGGCCACCAACCCTACTCATCTGCTGCCTCCTCACTCCGGCAACTCAGAAACTGATACCCTTTGCTGGTGTTCACTGGTGGCAATGTTTCTACATGATGTCTGTTTCCTCCTTTCTTCACACCAATCCACTCAATCCCTTCCATTAGGGATCACAGTTCCTGCCACCATTCTTCTTCTTACCCTACCTGTTCCTGCCAACTGTTACCCTCTCAGAGTGTTGTGTGAGAGTGAAGTATGTTTGCTTCCCTATGTGAAGCTCAATGCAAAGTGCCACTAATTTTATGCAACCCTTAGTGTTGTGCAACATGTAGCAAAAGGTCAACTTTTCCAGGTGAAGACCATATGAAGTGTCACTTTGCCCAAAAAGTAACAATTTAAGTAACCCTTTGCCAGAGGAAAACTCCATGAAGCAGCACTTTGCAGAGGGCTTTACTGTATATTTTAGAAATCATCCATTTTCACGATGTGCGGGCACTGTTTCTGATTCAGTCACTCTGTCACAGGCCAAGATGGAGAGAGAAGGTTGCATGCTGGTCATTTCCCTCACCTCTGTATATCATTTTTATTTTGAAGCTGACTAAGGATGGCATGTGGGAAGGTGAATAGATGTAGATGGGGAATATCTGTGGTACTAAGTTTACATATTAACTGGGTTAGGGAGGTGGTTGTGATTTAGTTTGTAATCAAGAGGGACAAAGGTACTTTTCTAACTTCTTTCTGCTGTATTAAGGGAAAAAGGTGGTTAGTGCAGCTGCAGACAGTGTGGAAAAGGGAAGCTGATTATTAAAACTATAGGGCTTTGTAAAAGAGGAGTGTTGTATGAGTGATTCAAAACATTGGGGGAGGGGTGGACATTTTAAATACCATTGCTCTGTGAATTGCTGGAAAATTGCCAGCTTCACTAGAGCTAAACACACCCTGAAGTTTGGCACTTCACCAGCAAAGTTAGAGTTTGTAACACTTTAACTGTTGAGCACATCATAGTGGCCAACGATTTATTCTCCTGTCCTCTTTCAGAAGGATGGTGTATATTGCAAGCCATGGCAATGTAGAAATTGTACTTCTTTTCAGACATTCACCTTCCTGCACCACCCTCAGCACCCCTCCACTACCATCTCTATTTTTGTACAAATTGACACTGCTAGTTACTATCCCAGACCAGTAACATACCACTCCACAAACGTGAGCAGTTAACAATGACTGTGCATGTTCCTCTCCATGTTCTGCTGCAGAATGAAATATACCATGCTGTCTTTGCAGCACTCAAAGTGCCCTTTCTGCCTCTTTCATAAACTCACTATTAGAAAGAGTTGTTACTATAGCCAGTCCCCACTGAGCCAACTTCAACATCATTTCTCTCACAACCACTGGCATGCTCAGTGTCTGATCGATAAAGGATTGTCCTTTGATCCTTGTGCATCTTCAAGGTCTACACTTGCTGTGATGTTTTCTTTCACATCAAATATACTTAATTTACTCTTTGGCTTAAGTGACTTGGAAAGAGGACATCTGATTAGAATATTTGGTTTCAGTAGATCAGAAATGGAATATGCATACAATATCTGTTTTATACACTGATTTGAAATCAGAGTTATCTTCCTTACATACCCATGTTATAATATTATTCACTGCATGCACCTTTTGGTATGTGTCTGATTATTTTACTCCTTCTTCTGTACCATTGTTCATACAAGCTGCACATATATCCTGAAATTTTTGCTTTCTAATTCTATTTATTTAAAAAAAATAAAATAGATTATCCTTGTGATGAAACAGTCTGCACTGTACTATCCATAACACAGACTTACAGTATAATTAGAAACATCCTTTTACAGTCACACAATGTGCCTTTTCCATTATTCCATTTCATTTTTAAGATAGATGTGCTTTATATCCTAATTCATGCTTTATTTTACAAATTCAATCATGTTTTATCATTTAATTTAATATCCCATTAGTGCACAATATGAAACATATTATGAAACCGTATCCTTAGTAAAAATCCTTATTTGTGAGTAGATAATACAAATCAAAATTGCATACATTTTCTTACATTTTACAACATTTGTGAGAAATATTTATTTATGTAAACATATTTTATCAGGTAAGTACACAGAGCCCAGGGCTTGTTTCCAGTTGTGACCTTGGGGGATGAAAGGAGAATGAGAGAATAGAAAATGAATTCTAAGAGCATATAATTCAAAAACATTGAGTCGGTACCATTGAACTTACATTTGAACTGGGAGAATAGAGAATAATTAAAGAGTATGCACAGTACAAAGTACATGAGTCTTTAACATACTGTATGCATTAGTAGATACAATGAGTTAACTGGGTCAAAAACAGATAGTAACTGCTGACTGTGCAGGAAGGACCAGCAATTGCATTGATAATTCTGGATTTATATAGAGAAGCAATGGCTACAGAGAGTCTTCCTGTTAGCCTTCCTGCACTAACTTGGTGAGGTTGCAGTTGCAGAACTTCTGTCCTTTCATAGCTCCTGGCCTGTGGGACCTCCTCTAGGGAGAAGCCTGGGCAATGCTGCATGGGCTTCAGCCCTTGACTCCTCCTATGGTGTAGAGGGTATGTCTCAACCAACCAAACAGGTGACTGGGGATCTAACCCCAGCAGGTGATTTACCTTCACAAATTATTGTTTTTTTGCTTTTTTAGCTAAATGTACTTCTCATATAATTTACTATTCCTCCAGTTTCATACCACCATTAAATGCCACTCAAGTGAGTTTCCAGCTTATAAAAATATATGTTTATGTCCCTGCTAGGATTTGGCCTTCTGATCCTCTGCCTGCTAAGCAAACACATATTCAGTGTGCCACTGAGCTACAAAAAGTAAGCTGCAGTTTCTATGATTAAGAGATTATATCATAATCTGGAAAACAGGTGACTCGATCTGTATTCAGATATAGACAAGCCTCAGCCAGCACTAATTTAATTGACTACAACATACTGTACTGAAGAACTGCATAAGTTTAATTATCTGAAAGTCTGTTATTTAGCACTGCTGAAACCATTCACTACATCTTTAATGTACCTAATAATTTATCTCATACAACACAAATTGTGAAAAAGAACATTTGTGCAATTCAGGGAATGCAACTTGGGCTTGTTTAGGTCTAAAACCCTACAAAATACCGAAAGCCCTATCACTGATATGTCCAATGACGTCATGCAGCTGAATCACTCACACTGAATGTAACCTTAATGTTAAACTACATGCACAAAAGAAGTATGCATGACCACAATAGGTGCTAACAGCTATACTGTTAGCACCTACAAAAGTAGGCAGAGATTTTATTTTTCAATTGGAAAAGACCTGCTACTTGCAACTTGTAAGATCATGATCATGCACTTGCACACTCTCAGCCACCAGCTTGTTATCTACTCAAACCTCTGCTTGACTTATACAAAGTGAAAATAATCAAAATAAAAAAAGAAAAAAATAAACTATTGAAAAAGATTTTAATAATGCCATTTGAGTACGGGTATTGGAGAGGTGCTGTCAATGTGGTAACCATGACAATTATATATAGCTACAGTGGCACCAGCAGTAAAACATTTCAAAAGGGAAAAAATAAAAACAACAATGTATTGCAGACAGAAGAACTATTTTATAACACAATGCATGAAATATTTTATTTATCTTTTTTCTAGTAACATACAACATTTGTATTTTGCATCAATGCTACATACTGAGGCCAATTTTAAGCACAATAAAATGCTTCAGGGATATGCATTGGACAGTTCTAATGCAAGGCCAGGGGTTGAAGGCACTTAGCCTTCTGCTATACTACTCCTCTGGCAATGCGTTAGAACTGTCTAATGAGCAACCCATCACCTGACTACTGAAGTGCCTCAAGCCAATCTGTTTTACTGGATGCACTCCTCATATTGGGATGCATGCAAGGGAGGATAGTTGTCTCTCTATGCTTCCTCATTCCTACTGGGTGGCTTCTCCCAAGGCATCCCCTACAGTATTTCCCTCTTAGTTTCCCTGCATCTGGCTGCTGCTCTTGGTGATCCCTTTCAACTGCTCCCTCCCTTTCCTTTTGTTGTTTAAATCCCCTTGATTTTCCTGTCCATTGCACTGGGCAGTATCACCACCCCTTACTGGCATAGGTGCAGTCCATTCCAGTCATACAGTTGTCCCTTGCCCTAGAATGCCTTCAAGATGACAAGAAAAACAAACCCTTCCTTTTGGAGTAGACCCCTAGCTAAGCATTAGTCTTCTTAATAGGTCACTGCCTTTCCTCAATAGATCCAGTGACTGACCATATCTCAGAAAAGATCACACTAGATATTCTTTCATTCAAGGACATTGCTCATGAATGACCTACAAGTATCTTCAGAAGAGTTTTCCTTATGGTGGTCATGCCAACACTGAAGAGAGTAATTTACCCCATACCCAGCTATGTTGACTTGGCCCTGGACTGGACATATTTTGCCCGTGCTCCAGGCATGCAATCACCAGAGCTACCTTACTGGTCTTCAAATGTCTCCTCCTCACCCAGACCCATGACTATCACATTTTCAATTACTGTAACCTTCTTTCTCTTTCCCTGACTTTTCCTTCCTCTTCTTTGGCATGTTTGATTTTCTGGTGCTTAGACTGGCCACCAGCCCTAGTCATCTGCTGCCTTCTCAATCTGGCAACTCAGAAGATGATACCTTTTTCTGATGTTCACTGGTGACAATGTTTCCCCATGATGCCTGTTTCCTTCTTTCTTCACACCAATCCACTCAATCCCTTCCTTTAGAGATCACAGTTCCTGCCACCATTCTTCTTACCTTACCTGTTCCTGCCAACTGTTCCCCTCTCAGAGCACTGTGTGTGTGTGACATATGTTTTCTCGGACTTTGACGGCAGATAAGGACCACTTGGCCCACTTAGTTTGCCCATTTCCCTACCTAGTGGATAAGCTGCAGATCCTATTTAACCAACAGCCTATTTCTTCCTACCCCCCACAAAAATAGCCTTATGTCTGTCCCATGCATTCTTGAATTCTTTCACAGTTTTAGACCCCACAACCTCCTCAGGAAGGCTGGTCCATGTGTCCACCACCCTCTCTGTGAAAAAATACTTCCTCACATTGCCCCTTAGCCAACCCCCCTCTATTTTCAAATTGTGTCCCCTTGTTCTTGCACATCTCTTTTTCTGAAAGATGCTACCCTCTTGAACTTTGTTGATTCCACTGAGGTACTTAAACATTTCTATCATGTCCCCCCTCCCTCCTTTCCTCAAGGGTATACATATTAAGCTCCTTTAGTCTCTCCTCAAATGGCTTCTCTTGCAGACCCTGCACCATTTTAGTTGCCTTCCTCTGAACTGCCTCCATCTTGTCCATGTCCTTGCGGAGATGGTTCTCCAGAACTGGACGCAGTACTCCAGATGTGGTCTCACCAACTGTCTGTACAGGGGGATAACAACTTCCTGTTTTCTGCTGGTGATGCCTCTACCTATACATCCCAGTATACCCCCAGCCCTCAGCCCTCCCTACCACCTTCTCACATTACTTGCCAACCTTAAAGTCATCTGATATGATTACCCCCAAGTCCCTTTCCATTTTTGTTGTGTAATCTTCCCATTTCTTTCCCCAGGTGCATTATTTTGCACTTCTTTGCATTGAATCCAAGCTTCCATACTTGTGACCATTCCTCCAACCTTGCCAAGTCCCTTCTGATAAATTCTATGCCTCCTTGTGTATCAACCCTGTCGCAGATATTTGTGTCATCTACAAAGAGGCATACTTTTCCTTCCCATCCCTCTGCAATGTCACTTATAAAGACATTAAAAAAGGACTGGACCCAGTACTGAACCCTGTGATACCACACTAGTAACCCCTCTTTCTTCAGAGTGGACTCTATTTACAATTAGCTTCTGTGTCCTGTTGTCCAGCCAATGTTTTACCCAGGCTACCACTCTAGGACCCACTCCCAGGCTGATTAATTTGACTATTAATATTTTGTGTGGGACTGTGTCAAATACCTTGCTAAAGTCTAGGTAGGCCATGTACACAGCCCCTCCCTGGTCTACTACTTTGGTCACCCAGTCAAAGAAATCAATTAGATTCATCTGACATGACCTTCCCACTGTGAACCCATGCTGCCTTGGGTCCTCTGCTCCACTGGCCTCTAGGTACTCAACAATTCTTTCCTTCAGAAGTGATTTCATCACTTTCCCTACCACAGAGGTCAAACTGACAGGTCTGTAGTTTCCTGCCTCTGTCTTGGTCCCACTTTTGTAAAGGGGAATTACATCTGCCTTCCTCCAGTCCACAGGTACCACACCATCCTTCCATGATTTGTTAAAAAGGGTAGTCAGTGGTGTCACAAGTTCTCTGCTTATTTCTTTTAGAATTCTGGGGTTAATTTCATCTGGCACTATTGCTTTGTCCACCTTCAGTTTTAGGAGTTCTTTCAGAACCCTTTCTTCTGTGAAAGGACTGGGATCGACCCCACTATCCAGAGTGCTTCTGTTAATTGGATTAGGCACCTCCCCCACCTCCTTTTTTGTGAATACCAAACAGAAGTATTCATTCAGTATCCCTGCTTTTTCACTGTCTGTCTCTGCCCACCCACCGTCCATTCTATTCAGCCTCACTATCCCTCCCTTTGACTTTCTTCACTCCCTGAAATACCTATAAAAGGTTTTATCCCCTTCTTAACCAAGTTGGCAATCTTTTCCACAGTTTGGGCCTTTGCTATTCTGACTACCCTCCCTACTTCCTTCTCCCTTAACTGGTACAGTTGTCTATCCTGCTCCTTCTGTATTTCCTTATTCTTCCTAAATGCTATCTTTTTCTCCCTAACCTTCACTGCCACCTCTTTTGAGAACCATAGTGGCTTTTTCTTTTGTTTTGATTTGTTTATTTGCTTCACACAAAGGCTTGTTGCCTCTGTGATGGCAGTTTTAATATTTTCCCATTGTTGCTCCACCCCTCCTGCTAGCCTGTTTGCTAGTGCTTTTCTAAGGCACTCTCCCATCTTGCCAATGTCAGCCATCCTGAAGTCCAGAACCCTCACTTTTGTATGGCTTGACTCTGTAGCTGAGTTTATCATGAACCACACTGTTTGGTGGTCACTTGTTCCCAAATGGCTACCCACTTCTAGATCTGAGATCCTCTTACTGTCCCCATTTGAGAGTACGATGTCTAAGATTGCTCCCTCAGAGTAGATTCCAGAACTAGCTGTCTGAGGCATGCCACCTGAAGGGCATCTAGAAAGGCCCTGCTTTTGAATGTGGCTGCAGTAAAGGTGCTCCAGTTAACATCTGACATATTAAGGTCCCCCATCAACAATATTTCCCCTTTCTCTGCCATCCTAAGTATGCCTTCCATCATATCCTTGTTCATTCCTTCCCCCTGACATGGGGGTCTGTATACAACCCCTGTGTGGATTGTCGTGCATTTCCAGTCTCACAGTGCCTCCTCTCCACCCTTTTTACTCTTTTGTTCAGTTGCTTTTATCTCTTCGCTTACATAGAGAGCTACTCTGCCTCCTCTTCTCCCCTCCCTGTCTCTCCTGTAGGTTGTGTACCTTGGTATGTTAACATCCCAGTCATGGTTCTCTGTGTACCATGTTTCTGTTGCTGCTACGATATCCAGGCATCCCTCTTCCATCAAGGCCACCATTTCAGGGAGCTTGTTGCCCAGACTATGGGTGTTGGTACTCATTACCCTCCATTTCTTGATGGCCTTACCCCTTTTTGCCCCAACCCTGTCCTTATTGCATTTGTCACTTTCTCCATTTACCCCAGTGCTTCTCCCTATTGACATCTCTATATTTGTATCTACCTCACTTAGTACCCTGATTTTTTGGGGAGGCTAGGATTTCCCTGCTCCTCTCCAGTGCCTCCCTCTTGGCTAGTTTAACTGCTTGCCAATGAAGCATTTAAACCTATCACCTTGGATCCTAGTTCTCCTCCTGGACAGATGCAGACCATCACACCAATATAGGCCTGCATCCCTCCAGGAAGACTCCCAGTCCCCAATGAAGCCAAATCCCTGAGCTCTGCACCAGTTTTTCAAACACTGATTGAATCCTATGGTGTGGAACACCCTAGTCTCACCTCTACCAAAGACAGGCAGCACCTCAGAGAAGGTTACCATGCATGATATTTGTCAAAGGCTGCTCCCCATCTCCACAAATGCTTCTTGTACTGCTCTGATCCCTTTCTTAGCCAGGTCATTTGTCCCTAGGTGGACAATGACATCCAGCTCCCTCCCCTGTGCAGCTGCTCCTGCAATCCTGAGGATTCACTTCCTGTTCCTCCTAGCCATGGCACCAAGCAGGCACCTTACCTCCCTCTCCCCTTCCTCCTCCTCCAGTTCTACCTTCCTAACAGTGGAGTCCCCCACCAGGAGTTATTTCCTTCCCCTGTGGGGTCCCATGCCACCCTCCATTCCCAGCATCCTACTTGGTCTCCACTGTCCTCCATAGAGGAGCCACACTTTTCCAGAATGGCATAGAAATTCTGGAAAAGTACAACTGGAGGGATGCACCTCTGTTCCACTACCCTCACCCTCCCTGAGCCCACTGTGGTCCAACAGCTCCTTTTTCTTGGCAACCTCTGAGGCAACGGCAGTGACCCTGGTGGTCCCTGGGTGGGAGAGGAGGTCCCACAAATCCTGGCCAACTCAGCCTGGAGATGAGCAACCTCCTCCCTCAGCCCAGAGAGGTACCTGCAGATGGGACAACACCACATCCTCCAGAATGTCTTCTGGAAGACTGGTGCTCCACAGCCACTGCACTGCACCACTCCCATCATGTCTTATTTCTGGCCCCCTAACTGTTGTTTGGAACATTTACTCTTTCCTCTGTTTGTTTATTTCTTTTTTTTCTCCCCCTACTTATTTACTGCCTCTCTGCCCTTTAAGCTCCTGATCTTTCTGTTCTGAGACAAGAAGTTCCTATATTTCTCAGTAGTCTCTTTACTTGCTCAGAGTCAGACCTCCAGCTGCTGGGGGGGGTGGAGAGCTACTCTTGCCCTTCTAGGATGGTGAGTCTTTGATGGCTCTGTGATCACTCACTTCCTGCTCCCAAACAGGAAGTTCCTGTTGTCAGTCAAATCCTGTGCCTATAAAAGTAGAACTGCCTTTGGGTGGAGGGTGGAGGGAAGGGAAGGAGGGCAATATAGTCCCAATAGAGAAGTTTAGTTATACCAGCAGCTTCTTCTTCCTGATGCTCTGCCAGAAGCTATCTAGGGCAGTGTTTAAATTTGGTTTTAACCCAGCTTCTTCTAGCTAAGCTACTCCCCCTACTTTGCAAATCTTTCTACACTTCATTAATTTCACAGATAACAATTCCCTTCAGCCATCTGTACAAGCACCTAGATAACTACACAGATAACAGATACACAGATAACAATTCACTTCAACTAACTCTGACAAACACACTAATTTTTGTTTTTACTGTAAATTGAAGGTCCCAGTACAAGAGTTCTAGTTCTTAGTCCCAGTAGAGAAGTTTAGTTGTACAAGAAGCTCCTTCCTCCTGGTGCCCTCTTCCCTATGTGAAGCACAATGCAAAGTGCCACTAATTTTATGCAGCCCTTAGTGTTGTGCAACATGTAGCAAAAGGTTGACTTTTACAGGTGAAGAACACGTGAAGTGGCACTTTGCCCAAAAAGTAACAATTTAAGTAACCCTTTGCCAGAGGAAGACTCCATGAAGCAGCACTTTGCAGAGTGCTTTACTGTATATTTTAGAAATCAGCCATTTTCACGATGAGTGGCCACAGTTCCTAATTCAGTCAATCTGAGGCAGGCCACGACAGAGGGAAAAGGTTCCATGCTGGTCCTTGCTCTCACCTCTGGATATCTTTTTTCTGTTGGAGCAGACTAAGGATTGCATGGGGGAAGGTGGATAGATGTAGGAGGGGAATATCTGTGGTACTAATGTTACATATTAACTGGGTTAGGGAGGTGGTTGCTATTTGGTTTGCAATCAAGTGGGAGGAAGTTTCTTTTCTAACTTCTTTCTGCTCTATTAAGGGAAAATGGTGGTGAGTTCAGCTGCAGACAGTGTGGAAAGGTGGAGTAGTTTATTAAAACTATAGGGCTTTTTGGAAGAGGAGTGTTGCATGAGTGCTTCAAAACATTGGTGGGGATGTGGAAATTTTAAATACCCTTGCTCAATGAATTGCTTGAAAATTGCCAACTTCACTACAGCTAAACACACTGTGAAAGTTGGCACTTCACCAGCAATGTTAGAGTTTGTAGCACTTCAGCTGTTGAGCACATCAACGTGGCCACTGATTTATCCTCCTGTCCTCTTTCAGAAGGATGGTGTACATTGTAAAGCACTGCCAAAACAGAAGTAGTACTTCTTTTCAGACATTAACCTTCATGCACCACCCTTAGCCCCCCACTTCCATCTCTATTTTTTAACAAATTGGCACTGCTATTTGCAGTCCCAGACCAGGAACATGCCACTCCACAGAAGTGAGAAGTTGACAATGACTGTGCATGTACCTCTTCCTGCTCTGCTGCAGAATGACATACACCATGCTGCCTTTGCAGCACTCAGCTTGGTCTTTCTACTTCCTTCATATACCCACTGTTAGAAACAGTTGTTACTGTAGCCAATCCCCACTGAGCCAACTTCAACACCATTTGCCTCACAACCAGTGGCATGCTCAGTGTTTGACTGATAAAGGATTTTCCATTCATCCTTGTGCATCTTTAAGATCTACACTTGTTCTTATGTTTTCTTTCACACCAAATGTACTTTATTTACTCCTTTGCTTAAGTGACTTGGGTAGAGGTCATCTGATTAGAATATTTGGTATCAGTAGATTAAAACTGGAATATGCAAACAATATCTGTTTTATACACGGATCAGATTTACCTTCCTTACATACCCATGTTAGAATAATTTTTTTACTGCATGCACTTATTGGTAAGTGTCTGATTAATTTAACCCTTTTTCGCTACCATTGTCCATACAAGCTGTACATATATCCTGAAATTCTTGCTTTCTAATTCTATGTTTTTTAAGAAATGAAAAAGATTATTCTTGGGATGATACATTCTGTACTGTACTATCCATAACACTGATTTGTAATCAGAAACATCCTTTTACAGTTACACAATGTGTCTTCTTTTCCATTATTCAATTTCATTTTTAAGATAGATGTGCTTTAAACCCCAATTCATGGTTTATTTTACAAAATCATGCATTTTTGAGAATTTAATTCAATATTCCATTCGTGCACATTATGAAACATATTTTGAAATCATATCCTTAATAAAAAAAATCTTTATTTGTAAGTAGATAATACAAATCAAAACTGCATAAATGTTCTTACATTTTACAACATCTGTGAGAAATATTTATTTATTTAAACATATTGTATTAGGTAGGTACACAGAGCCCAGGTCTTGTTTCCAGTCGTGACCTTGGGGGATGGAAGGAGAATGAGACAACTAGGGAATGAATCTTGAGAGCATATAATTCAAAAACATTGAGTTGGTACCATTGAACTTACATTTGAAATGGGAGAATAGAGAATATTTACAGAGTATGCACAGTACAAAGTACATGCATCTTTAACATACTGTATGCATTAGTAGATACAATTAGTTAATTGGGTCAAAAACAGAGAGCAACTGCATGCTGTCCAGGAAGGCTCAACAATTACATTGATAATTCTGGATTTATACAGAGGAGCAAGGGATAGAAAGAGCCTTCCTCTTAGCCTTCCTGTGCTTACTTGGTCAGGTTGCAGTTGCAGAACATCTGTCCTTCCACAGCTCCTGGCCTGTGAAGCCTCCTCTAGGGAGAAGCCTTGGTAATGCTGCATGTGCTTCAGCCCTGGACTGCTCCTGGGTATGTGCTAGACAATGAGGACAAGCCACCAGAGATTTGTAATGTGACTTCATCACAGCCTGGGTTGCTTTGGGTTAGGAAGGGTCTATCACTTTGGAGGGTAGGTTGTTCCATATGCTTGGCAGCCAGCAGCTTCTGGAGGCTTGGCCTTGGTTGTGCTTGTGTTGTTGAATGTGGAGGCAGTGGTTTACCTTTGATCTCACAAGTATGTAGGATTAGCAGATGGGGAGAAGAGGACAGACAGGTAATTGTGAAGTTTGTCTGCCCAGTACTTTTGTTTTCTTTTATATTATCTTTTATGCCCACTCCAAGCTAGGGCTTGGTGGCAGTGCACCACCTATACAGGGCCCCTTCTACCCCAATTGGGGATCACTCTGCACAGCAGTGGAGTTGGATTTTTGTGGTTGCAGAAAGTAGCTATGTTGTCCCATCCCCATCCCCGATGATGCTGGCAAAGAGAACAGGAGTCCAGGTGGTAAGCAGTGGTGAGGCAAGACTTCTGCCAATCACCTAATGAAGTTCTCCCCTTCATACACCCTCCACTAGTACCTGACCCTCCCCAGGAGTGGAGAGTTGCCAATCAGTGACTTAGTCCAGCTCTTCCCTCCCCCCAGCTGACCCCTCAGTGTCCCAGGCTAATTCCTGAACCTGGTTTCCAGTGCAGCATGAGGTGTGGCATCCAGCACCTCAACCCTCAGTGCAACTGGGCCAGCTTATCTGCCCAGTACTGAACTCCCATGAGCACAATGTTCATTGCTTGCCACATAGTGGGGCTAGCCTAGCTCTTTGTACACTTAACAGTGGTGAATATGGGGGGATCCCAATATGAACCTCCACAGAACACTGATAAGTGCAGAAGGGGAAGGATTGATTGCTAAAAACCTGTTTCCTAATGTTTAATTAGAAGCAGCCTTGTACTTTGTAGAGGGATTCAAGCTTGGCAAGATATTTGGCTACTATCTGGGAGATGTGCAATGTATGCTCTAGTTGCTGGTCTAGGTGAGGTCTGAGTATTTATAGTTGAAGACTGAGTCTAAACATGCCCCAACTGATGATAGTGACAAGGCAGGAGGAGGAGGAGAGCAGAGCCATTCCCTATGATGGAACAGCATGGAGACTATTTTCTTTTAGTTCATGATGAGCCAGTTGTCCTGGAACTATTTCTGGACTGCAACAAAGTGCTGTTGGATGGATCTCTTGATGAAAGGGGCAGAGAACCCTGACAAGTAGATTATGATATCATCAACATACATGTAGATGCTGCTGATGGAGATGGGCAGAGAGAGGTCATCTGTAAAGGTTGTGAAGAGTAAGAGCCCCTAGGCTGAGCCTTGTGGGTCTCCTAGGGAGACATGTATGGTGGGGGAAGAGTTCTGGTTGAGCTTGATGAATTGGGTATGATTGGACAAGTATGACTGTAACCATGTAAGGGCTATTGAGGAGATACCAGAGTCTGCTATTTTGTGTAGAAGCCATAGATTGTACATGGTGTTGCAGGTCTTTGCTATGTCTATGAACATGGCCCCCATGTCCAGGTCCTTCTCCATTTTAATGTGAATGTGGTCAGTGACTGAGCAGATAGGTAGAGGTCAAGTATTTGGAATAGAAGCCAGACTGGTATGATGTTAGGAAGCTGGTTTGTGCATAAAAGTTACAAAGCCGGCCCAGTGGCACTGAGGGTTGAGGCGTTGGATGCCACACAAGCGCGCCGGCCGCACCCATGTTCGGGAACAGGCACGGGTTGCTGGGCGGGGCGGAGATGGATTGAGGGTCCGAGGACTGCCTCCATCTCCGGGTTGAGGGATTGGTCGGTCGGTGCTTGTCTGGCCTAAGCGAGGCTGGGGGACTGACAGCACGTACCGCAAGACTAGGGAGGGTGGGACGGGCTGATGCTTCTGACTAGTGCGCTGCACGGAGCGTATGTGCACTGTAGTCACTGGCATCATTGCACCATGGTCTGGCCGGGGGAAACAAGAAAAATAGGCTCGGCAGCACAAGCGTCATTCCCTGGTGCATTCCTGGAAACCTCCTGGCATGGATCCGTTGTAGTGGTCAGTCACTCCTCACCACCCCCTGCCACGAAGGGTAAGTCGCGGGTGTGGAGGGAGGGGTCTCATGTCCGGGGATGGTACCGGGGAATGGCAGAGTGCGGGGGTAGTGAGCCTGAGAAAAAATAACACCCAAAAAAAAAATAAAAGTTATAAAAGAAATGTGGTAGCCGTGTTAGTCCAGTCAACAATGTATAGAAAAAAAAACAAATACGTTGCTGGTGATACCTTTAATTGGACTAACAAAAATATTTTTAAGACTAACTTTCGAGAGATTAAACTCTCTTCCTCAGGTCAAAGTGAAAACAGCTGAGCAGTGTGACAGATATAAAGGTTGGATGTGGATTCAAAACCTAGACTAGCAGTTTACAGAACAAAGCATTGCAGTCAATTTGCACCTCTTACAAACAGGAAGACTAATTTTCTCTGAAGTGTGTCTGTTTGAGAGATCAACTTGAAAGATCAAAGGGCTGACTAATTTTACTCTGACTCTGGGCCATTAATTAACATTTCTAAAAAGTCAAGACAGAAAGAAAATGCATGCCATTGTCTTAAGAAGGTACCTGTTAAAAGAGCCAGAGGGTGCTGATGTGAAGGTTTAAAAAGAAACTCTGAAGCACTGCTTTGAGCATAATCAATGGTAGTGTATTAAAAAACCAACATCTTTATTAAGTCTCTTTTCTTTAATGTCAAAATATTGTATAATTTTTATTTCAAATGTTTGCCGATCCTGGCTGTTATTGAAGTTCCCTTTTAACACTCTGACATTAAAATCACTTGTGGAGTGATCTGGTCTAGAAAACGTTCCCCTACTGGAGTATTTTCATTTTATGGGTGACTGTCAATTTGTGTTGATTCATTCTTGTTTTGAGTTCCTGTCCGATTTCACCAATATAACAGCCTTCCTCACATTTTCTGCATTGTATCATGTATACTACATTGCTAGAAGAACAGGTGTATGAGTTTTGGATTGTAAATGTTTTTCCATTATGACTGACACATGTCTCAGGAGAGATATGTTTACATAGTATGCAGGGAGGTGCTTTGCATGGTTTTGTACCTTTGTCACCTAGTTGGAGCTCAGAGGGAAGTTTGCTTCGCACTGGTTTCTGCTTCAGGTTTGGTGGCAGGCAGAAGGTAAGCACTGGTGGAGTGGGAAATATATTTTTTAGAGTTTCATCTTCAGACAGTAGTAGCTGTAGATAAAAGTTAGATAGCTGTTTACTGACAAACCTCTCTTGGGTTTTAGAGAGGTTGGATAGCAGAGTGACGGTGCAGTAGTTTGAAGGTTATTCGGCAGCGCAACATTTAAGTATATGTAGGTAGTACATGAAGATAGCAACCTACAAATGGCAAAGCATTGCAATGGCGACTGAACCAGATTGCTGACACTTTTATGTGATCCCGGTTCCTCCACTTCCCTGAGTTGTGCTGCCCCCAGGAGTAAGATTCTATAGTAAGGGTGATATTTGGGGGGAAGCCCCCCACAAAAGGAGGTATGGGGGGATAAGACCTCTATAAGAAAGGACTTTTGCAAAAGTTGTTTTGATGTGGATTCAGCACTGCTATCATGCATCACTGTTCCTCAACTGCTATTATGACATGGAATTATATAGGTACTACCAATGCATGCTTCCAGCTATGTGGGAAGGAACTGGTGCATAGACACTGGATGAAAATGTGTGCAATGTGGTCAGCTATTGCTAATGCACTAGGTTTGAGAAGTATGGGTGATATGCCATCAGATCTGCTACGGAATGTTGTATTTAGTAATGTTAGCTCTTTGTGGACAGCATCAGTTGTGATCGCCCACAGGCAAAAGCTACCATTAGTGGCAGGAATGGCTTGCAGGGAGTTGGGATGGTGAGGGATAAGGGCTGGTGGACTGAGCTCCACTGAGGGAGGCTGTAGGGTTGATTAAGCTGTTGATCATCTTCCAGAATTTAGAAATGTGTAAGACATTACAAGATACATTAACTTGCCCTGGAAATAATTGACCTTGGCTAGTCATGTGATTCTAGTGCAGCAATTATGGATGGCGGTGTAGAGTTGCCTATCCTGAACTCACCCACTTGATTTATAACTGCCCTAGCTGAGTCTATTTGGTGGAATAGACTGATCATGTCAGAAGTAATCCACGGGAGGTGGTGGCCCTGGAATCTAAGCTGTTTAATTGGGTCATGTCAGTCATAGATATCTAGAAATGTGGTGGAGAAGTACCCCAATGCCTCTATCAGGTTGAAGGATGATAGGATGAGGGAGCAGTTGGCTGCAAGGAGATCCTGTTTGAATCTTTCAGGGCAGAAGGATTTGAAGGATGATGTAAATGTTTGTCTGGGGGGACTTTTGTGGTTTTTATTCTCCGCAGACTGTAAAACATTCAATGATCACTGACGATATCTGTCATGGTGCCAGAGGTTATATTTCTTTGGCGGTGAGATACTAGCACCTAATCTATCATGTTGGGGCTGGTAGATCTGGCATTAAAGTGGGCGAGTAAAGAGATTATTTGGTGCAGGTTAAGAGCTTTGATTTTGGAATGAAGGTCGAGCTTCAGGTTGGCTGTCCAATTAATGTTGGAGTCACAGAGCACAATGTGTTCACCTTTGGGGAAGGGTTCTAATACTGTGTGAATCAGATGCAGGATCACATCAGAGAGGATACCTGGGGTGCAATAGACTTCTATTATCTGCATTGAGATGGAGTGTGAGTGGGTAAGGGTCCCCCCATATGAGTTCATGCAATTTTGGGGTGAGTTCTTGGTTTGTAAAGCAGAAGCTATGGCAGCATTCTGAGGAAATGAGGGCAGCTCCCTCTTATTTGGAGAGTTCTTGTCTGTAATATAAACCCTGGAATGTTTATGATAGAGGAGAGGATGCAGGCTGAGAGCCAAGTTTCTGTCAATATTGTGAAGCCAGGCTGGTTCAGGATTGCACAAGTTCTGATTAGGTCAATTTTTTAGACAGGAGGCTTCTGATATTGATGTGGTAAATTCTGAGGCCATTGGGTAGGAGGAGGAGGGGGCCTCCATTTGAAATAGTGAAGAGACAGCATCTGGCTATGCTGTGACAGGGCTTTTCTGGGGTGTTGTCGGGTGGTGGGAGAGAGTGTGGGCATAACGTGATTTGAATCAGAGCCTATACGAAGAAGTGGGGAGGATATGAAGCCCACAATATTGATTAAGAGCTACTCCCTGTAGAGGAGAGGCCAGAATTGTAATCTAGATAGGAGAATCTTGACCCACTAGCTTCACGTCAACACGTGCGGGGCGAGGGGAGACTTGTGACTGGTGACTATGAAGTGCTGGGACTTCCAAAGTCTCATACATTGTGATCCAGTAGGAGGGTTGCATAGCAGTTCTAGGCACAGCACAGATTAGTAGTTAGTTTCTAACTAAACAAACAGTGACTGTTAATCATGATCAGACTAAAGCAGTACAAATTCTGCAGTACAATGTGTAACCAATCATGTCAGCATCATTTGGATGTAATATGCTGAGTAACAGCATAAAGGTAGGGTGTTAAAGGTGAGAGCACATGATGTTGGGCAGCATAATTGTGGACCGACCTGAGCAATAATTTAATTTTTGGGGCTGTATCAATAAATGTTCAACAACACGGTACATAACCTATCCAAGCTGCAGATAAGAGTATGCAGACAGAGTGTATAATCATAGACAATACAGTGATTTGAAGGTGAAAGACTCAAGCTGTATTTTAAGTTTAACTTTGTGATTAAGCATATTTTTTCAAATTCCAATGTAAATGCATTCCACAGCAGTGCAATGCTTGATTATTAGGGAAATTCAATCTGAAGTCTCTACTGCAGCCCAAATAATTCATTTCACATGGATTCTGTATTATTCAATTACTCAGAATGGTGTTTCTGTTCATTGTTGTGCTTGTAAATTAGATATTGTTTAAACAAATCATAAATATAAATGAAATAACTAGATTTGTAGCTTCACATTTTTGATAATTGTGTATTTGCCTCAGCAGTTTAAGTTAAATTAATTTGTCTCAAACTTGATTGTGCCATAGTTTATATTTATTTTAAAAGACTGTTGTCCTAAAAAAAATTAATTGAATGCTTACTGTATTTAATGTCTGTACTCAGCTGTGTTCCTTAGGTATAGCATGCAAAATGGTTGGTCATCTTCCTTTGTCAACCCTGACATAGTGGTTAACATTTTATAAATTTAGAGAGCTACCACAGCCTTACATACTAGAGAAAAAGTGTATTATTAGTATTACTAGATAGTAGTGGCATTTTCTGTCTGAAGCTGCTTTTTCATTTTCAATTTTCAAAGGGACTGTAATTCTACATACTGTGCAAAGGAGGTCATTATACTGAGTTGCTAGCAAAGAAAGGACAAAAATGTTACTCAGACCTTTACTTGGTTCAGATTTGCAGTATAGTTTAAAGCATTGTGACCTTTCTCCAATGCAGCTTTTAAAGGCCAGCTGTACTTGAGACATGGTCATGCTGTGTGTGTGAAAAGCTGCAGACTCAGAATATATGATCTGCAATAGAAGTGTCACACATTCATTCATCTATCTGTGTATCTGTCTGTCCATCTGTCGGTCCGTCCATCCTTCCGTCCTTCAGTCCATCCAGCCATTCAGCCATCCATTCATCCATCCATCCATCCATCCATCCATCTATCCATCTATCTATCTATCTATCTGTCTGTCTGTCTGTCTGTCTGTCTGTCTGTCTGGCTGTCTGTCTATCTATCTATCTTACATGTGCCATCAGGGACAAATGATCTCTTGATGTGACAAGCTTCATTCTGCTCAGATGTCTGGTGTGGAGATACAGAGTGTTTTAAAAAATGTGAAATTACCATATTTTGTCAAATTCTTTGTCGTGCTGCTGCATAAAAATTGCTTAGGATTTTGGTCTGAAATATTTAGGGTAAAATGGTCTTGGGTCACATATGGGGTCTTCATACCAGAAATATTATGGTAACTCCTGGACAGGTTGTTGCCTTAAGTAATATTTCATGTCTGAAGACCCCATGAAAGGAATAAAATACGTATATTAAGCTACCGCTACTGCTGCTACAATAAGAGCAGTGGTGTTATCGATGTAATAGAATAGGTGGAATACCCATAACAACTTGCACCCACTCAATTGGGACCCGCAAGGAGCTTCCACGTTCAGCGCAGAGTTTCAGAATCTTTTTAAAATATAAGGATTGCTCTAAAATTATGATTGTAGCAGCCCCTGACTCCTGCAGAAGCATTGAAATGTATGTGGAGACAGATGTGGGCTGCAGGACTTCTTTGCATGTCACCTTTAATAAACAGTGGATAACAAGCAGTTGCAACATAAATTCCTGTAAAAATTAAAACAATCAGGGAAATGCTTCACAGAAGAGATACTTTTTTAAATTAGTCTTGAAAGCCCCTGCCATGCGAGAAGATAGAATATGTTGTGCCAAAGCATTCCAAAGGGTCGGTGCCACAACACAAAATGCTCTTTTCCTACATATATAGAAATCCAAAACACCCCAAACATAAAGGCACTTCTGTCTGCAGAAGCATTTGGGTAGCCACAGATACATTTGCACAGTGTAAGACATGCACACCCATTTACTTTTGCAGAAGCACAGGCCCCTGTGTAGCCTGCAGTTCTACAGACACATACACACTTGTGCAGTGTAAGACATACACACCCACTTCTGCCTGCAGAAGTGCAGTACACTGTTTGGTCTGCAGTTCTGTAGCTACATATACTGTACAAATCCAGGATAACCCAATTTGAAAAATACTTTTGCTGAAGTGCAGAACCTTTAGTCTACAATTCTGTACACACAGATGCAATTACACATTGCAAGACATGCAGACTCAACTTTGTCTGCAAAAACTCAGGCAGCTACACCATCTGTGCTTCTGTGGTCATAGATACAGTTCCCTAATTAAACCTGCACCTGTTTGCAGAAGCATAGGCACCTATGGAGCCTGCATTTCTATAGCCACATGCATAGTTGCTTGTTGTAAAACATACACACTCACTTCTGTCATTTTTGTTGGGTGTTGTGCATTTTTATCTGTACCCAGAAGTGTGTGTGTGTGTGTGTGTGTGTGTGTGTGTGTGTGTTCTAGAAGTGTGCATGTATATCCATGGCTACTGAAATGCTGGACTATGATGATGGATGTCTTTTGTGTCATCTGGAAATAGTTGTATGTTGTTTGACTTGCCAGATGATAGCCATCTGTGATTGCTTGTGTGGTGTTGTCCTTATGATGCTTGGTGGGGTGGGAAGTTAGGGTTGGAAACCCTAACACCACATGTACCTACTTGTGTGACATTAAGCTGAACCATAATTGGTGCATTGTATTGTTTTTTTTTTTGCAGTGAATGAATATACATAGATATGTATATATATTGCAAAACACTTCATTAATGCATCAGTTAGGGTTTCTAAAACAACAACAAAGTATGAAAATGTGATGTTAGGGTTGTTCCACCTCCCACCCTCCACACACTACATACATCAGGGTGTGCCATAGTCATCAGGCCCAACTTTCACCCCATTCCATGTGAAAGCAAGATGACATACAGGAGAATGTGATGAGAGTTAGGCCTGATAATCCCATGGCACACCCTGATGTTTGTTGGTGTGTGAAGGGTGGGGGTGTGGGTGTGGGTGGTGGTGGTGGGGTAACCCTAACATCACATTTCCATACATTTGTTGCTGTGCTATCAACCCTAACTAATGTATTAATGAAGTTTTTTGCAATGAATTTTCCTTCTTTTTGAGAAAGTGTAATGTAAATGGTAACTGGTATGCGTTTCTGAGAGTGGGGGCTCTCCGGGCCCTGCTCTTCCTTCATGTTGCCCAGTTTTTGCATAATGGTATGCATATGTGGGAGTGTGGGCCCTCTAGGCCCTGCACTGTCACTTACACATAAGTATGGAGCCATACAGCAGCCCCATAGTACTGAAAAGGAACCCTTGTAACCAGTTTATGTGATAATGGTGAAAGCCTAAAGGCAATCATTGTTATCGCGAAGTCAGAGTGCTGAAAATCTTTTTTGGCACTCTGAATCCCTGTCACACAGCACAAGGGCTCTGGGGACTTACCTTTTAAATTTCAATGTGGGGGGCTGCACCCCCACACTCCACCCCATGAGGGGCTTCATCCCCACACCCTCCTACTTAAGGATTCTCAACTCCAACGGGGTGCATGTCAGGGGGTGCAAATCGAGGAAAAAAAATCCATCTGGGTGCAACAAAATGCACTGGACCCAAACCCAGCAGCAGACATGCCCTAGCCCTAAACCCACCCACCACACCATGGGAGCAGCTCAGCAGCTCACTGCAGTGCCACCTCACAATCCCTCCCTCCCATCCCACCCCACGCAGTGTGCTCACCACCCCATGTGCATATACATGTAGAGACATCCTGTCTCTGTAGTCACACACCCCCATCTGGTCACCCTCCCTCCCTCCTCACCATGGGGAAATGCATTGCGATTGAGTTGCCATTTTGGTAGGCACCCAATCGTGGTCACTAAACTCATGGGCTACCCTTGTAACACTTATCTAGCAATACCTCAGTAACAGTAGCAACTATGAAAAAAATTCCACTGCAGTTGTAATCATGACTTCGAACCCCCCACGCATGCTTAGTCCACCTAAAGGTGGACTAAGCTGCGGGCAGTGAAAATTCCATATCTTGAATTGTTTCCAAGATACTTTCATTGAAAGTTGCCATGGGTGCTGCAGTGTTCACCTATGGGAGATTTCTGAATTTCACAGCACTGTCATTATGGGCCCATTGAATGTTTTAGGACCAAAACTCCAAAAGGCACATGAGTGGGACCAGGGATTGCCACCCTGCAAATTTCAGCCCAAAATTCTCAACCATTTTAATGCAGTCGTGTGGCAAATAATTGTTGTTTTGGGGTGTAGTTTTGACAATGTTTTTGAGCATTGTTTTCATGAAAACATAAAGATTTTGTGCAACACTTTACATTCTAATTAAATGTTTCTGTGCAAAAAAATGTTTTTGTGCATATTTTTTTTGTCCGCAGTCATTACCATGCACATAAAAAAAAATTTCACAAAAACAAAACATCAAAATGGTGGAAACATTTTAAAACACATATTTCCAGTCAACCTGCTCAAAAACTGATGCTGGGTTGAGTTTCTCATGCCCGAGTAGATAAGCACAAGTGTTTGTGTTTAACAAGGAGCAGTATTTTCTGAGTTACATCATTTCTCTCTCTCTCTCTCTCTCTCTCTTTCTCTCTCACTAACTGAAAACAAGATTTATTTATTTAAAAGTTTTACCAGCAAAGCATGCTCAGCAGACTACTGCTCAATTCCAGATGTGTCCTGGGGGGAGGGGAGAAGGAATTCATATATATTAAACAGTGTCCAGAAGACATTACATCAACAATCTTAACAAGACGAAGTGCCGTACAGCAGTCAGTTGTACAAGGTATACAGCAGGCAGTTGAACAAGGCATAAGACATATTACAGGCAGCTGAACAAGGTATACAGCAGGCAGTAGTACAAAGCATAGGACAAATGATAATGTACAAGCAGTGTGAGGCTTATGACAAAAAAGTATGGCAACATTTACATTGTGTATATACTGTAAGCATTATACATATGTTGCCTGCTATTAGAGTCAGGAGCTAATATTGGGTGCATGTGCAGGTGGAGGAGAAATGTGCTTTGTGAAGGGCTTTGAAATGTTAACTAGGGGAGGCGTGCTGAATATCCGGGGGGAGAGAGAGTTCCATAGTTTAGGCATGCAATATAGGAAAGCAAACTGGCCTGCTGAGGTTGACCTGAGTGGAATGGACAGATGTGCGTCATAGTTCCTGAGTGCATAGGCCGGGAAGGTAGGAGATGAGAGGAGAGAGGTGAAATATTGAAGGAGGGACTATGCCCAATATTTGGCTGTGATGTTGGCATAGTGGGAGTGGCGCTGGTCCTGAAGCAAGGGAAGGTCAAGGGTCTGGTATAGGTCACAGTGATGAGTGAAAGTAGGACAGTCAGGGGCAAATCAGAAAAAGGATAGGAAGAAGGGGTCCAGTCTGGATAGGGTGGATTTTGGGGCAGTACTGTATACTACATCACCATAGTCAAAAATAGGGAGAATCATCTTCACAATTGCACAGCGAGTCGGCAGTGGGATGCAGCCACAGTTACGATACAAAGCTCCCAACTTAGGGTGAAACTTTTTGTGGATGGCATCAGTATGAGCAGAGATGTCTAGGTGCTGGTCAAGCCAGACCCAAAGATATCTGCAGGAGGTGCAAGACTCAAGAGAAGTCCCATCCAGGCTGTGGATGGAGGGGGTAGAGGGGAGCCTTGAATGTCTCTGCCTAGTGCCGAAGGTCAAGGAGACAGTTTTCTTGGCATTGAGAAAGAGCTGATTCTTGCAGAACCAGCATTGAGCATCATTGAAGTTCTGCTGAAGTCTGATCACCATGGCAGAGGACGTGGGGCCGGATGCGAACAGCACTGTATCATCTGCATACATGTGAATGGATGTACGGGGCAGGAAGAGGGCAGGCCATTGAGGAAAATAGAGAACAAAAGCAGACCAAGGACTGAGCCTTAGGGTACACCAGAGTTAACAGGGAGGGAGGCAGAGGTAGTGATACCAGTTCTGATGGATTGGGATCTGCCTACCAGGTGGGAGTGAAACCAGCTGGTGGCCATGCTTGAGAGCCCTACATGAGAGAGCTTGAATTAAAGAAGGGTGTGGGAGACAGTGTCAAAGGCTTTAGCCAGGTCAACAAAACTGACTGAGGTGGTATGACCTCTGTCCATACCAGTGAGTATGGAATCAGTGAGCCTTAGGAGGGAGGTGGTGGTGGTATAGTGGGACTTTCTAAAGCCAGACTGATAGGAAGTGAAAAAAGAAGAGAAATCAAGATTGGAGAAGAGTTGGGAAAGGTCTAGATGTTCCTAGATTTTGGCTAGGATAGGCAGGAGGAATATCAGGCGGAAGTTTCTAGGAACAGACGGGACACTGCCTTTGGGAAGTGGGATGATTATAGGGTGCTTCCACACAGTAGGGGTATTATCTAGAGAGAAGGAGGGGTTATAGAGTGAGGCCAGGGGTACAACAATGGCAGGAGCCGACAGGTATAGCAATTTGGAGTCCAGGCCGGTGGGGAATTTGCCCTTGGAGGGATAAAGGGTGAGCAGAGCTTTATAAACTACAGCCAGGGTAGTCAGGTGGAAGACGAAAGAGGGGCCAACTGGTGGAGCTTGCTTGAGGGGAGGGGGTTTGCAAGTTGGGAGTGCGAGTGGCTAAAAGGGACAAGGTACATTCAGTAAAGAAGGAATTGAAGTGAAAGGACACTTCGAGAGGGTCTGTGATCATGGCACCACTTATGTTTAGAGCAGGGTTGGGGGCTGTGAGGGAGGGGAGAATAGTGATTTCATCACCTTCCAAATTTTAGATGGTTGATTTATGTTGGTGTGGAAGGTGTCACTAAAATAGTTTGCTTTTGCCCTGTGGATTTGTCTTGTGCAGGTATTACGTAGGGCCCGATACATTTGTTTCTGCCAGGGTGAGTCAGATAACTTGAAATCCTTCCAAGCCTGATCCCTGGCCCTGAGGAGGTCCATGATGGTTGCAGAGATCCATGGCAAGTGAGCACTCCTCACCTGAGCATGTCTAAGGGGGGCATGAGAATTCCAGACTGCGATGAACCTGGACTTGAAGTACTCTAAGGTGGAATCAATAGAGGAGGCCCTGGGGATGTAGGATGAATCCATGTTTGCCAGGTCATTTAGGAGCGATGCAAGGTCAAAGGATTTAAAGGATCTAGACAGGATGGTTTGGGGGGTGGGCTTGTGTATTTTCCTAACCAAGTATATCATGTCGTGGTCACTTAGGGAGTCTGGTAATAGTCCAGAGGCAAGTATTCACTGTAGGTGGAAAGTAAGGGCCCAGTCAAGCAGAGAGTGATTCTGTGACTTGGGGTTATAAAGTATGGGCTCCTTGATATGTTGAGATAGATTTAGTGCCACAACTTGGTTTCAGAGCTTTGAGCTACTGCCTGAGAGCCAGTTCTATTTGAAGTCACCAGGCATATGTAACTCACCCCTGAAGCCAGTGACGTCAGGATGTTCAGGTGATCTGAGATGATGGGAATAATGGAATCAGGAGAACAATAGGATCCTGCAATAAAAATGGGGCTGATGTGGAGGAGGGAGAGTTTAATTAATAAAGTGTCGATGGTAGGCATGGAGAATTGCAGTGGGACCGGGGTAAACCGTAACATTGAGTCAATGTACTTGGCAATGCCCACCACCTATTTTGTTGCTAGGTCAGTCGTGACGAAGAAGATTTTAGCCAGGAATAGCGAATTCGGCATCCTGATTATGAGGTTTCATAGAAGATGGTGGCAGCATGAAATGAAAAATGCAGAGCACTAAAAGAAAAATGTTTTCACAAAGGTTTTCATGTTGCCCATATAAATTTTGCAATAGGCTGAAATGGGACATGAAAAACATGCATAACTTTAGAACAGATGAATATTTTTTCAACAAATCTTCAAAAGGCATGACCTTCACCCAGGCCACATATACAAATGCACATTTGAAGCCAGACAGATGCACAATTCAGTCTCTGTAGTCTGACAAAGAATTGTGCAAAAGTTGAGGATTTTTCACATTTTTGACACTCCACAGCTCAGCAACCATACATCTGACTGGAACTAAACTTTCCAGATCCAGAGAGATATGGTTGGACACCTACACATACAAAATTTCAGGCAAATCAGAGAAACAGTTGCAAAGTTATTAAAGTACAAACATTTGGGTTTAACACAGAAGTGGCTTGGCAATCTAATTATAGTTGCAACAAAGTGAAAGAGATATCGTTGAAAAATAGGACAGAGTTAGTACCTGATGTTTCGACTTGGTTTCTTTAGAATTGTTTCAAAGAGAAATATAAGGAGAGGTAATGAGAGAGATATATGTGAAATATATATTTCCACATATATCTCTCTCATTTTACCTCTCTACACTAACTTGTTTTTTCTTTAGATATTTCCGAAGAAGACCTAAGGTCGAAACGTAGTTTTAACTCTATTTTCTTTTTCAGCGTGCATTTAATATAACCATTTTGTTTTGCTTTTAGACCACATGCTGACGCAGCTCCTTGTCTTTGTTTTCTAACTATAGCTGTACCACTGTGCAGCTATAAGATATATATATATATATATATATATATATATACACACATATACATATGATAAATGATGAGCAAGGGTGGAATATGGAAAATATTTGCCTGAGTGCATAGTGACCTCTAGTAATATCATGAGTGGTAAAGCCACAAGTGATTTTAATGAGCTCACTATGTACGAATGCAAATATTTTCCATATTCCACACCTGCACATCATGTGTGCTATTTATACAATAGGGCCTTGACATTTCTGGTTACTTATACTGTGTATGTTGTAACTTATTTTTATGTTGTAGTACTGTTATTTTGTCTTCTGGTTTTGCTCCACGCGAGTTTTGGGCTGTTATGAATGAGATTAGTTTTGTTTTTGTTAATGGGTTTGCTTCTAGAGATGTTATTGATTGGTGTTGTGAAGGGATTGCTTTGGTGCTGTTGTGATTGGTTGTGTGTGCCTGTCTTAGGTTTTGATTGGCTGTGTGTGTGTGGGTGGGTGGCATTTTTTCAGCATTTGTGATGGAGATGGTTTTCTGATGTCTTGATATTTGGGCAGTTTTTTGGTAAATGTTGCTTTATTTTACTGATAGTTTTGATTTATGTTCTTTATTTTTGAGGGATTTGCATGTTTCCAACTTTTATATTGAGCTGCTGCAGGTTTTGTGCACTTCAATTCACCAGAGCTGGTTCGGGGGGGGGGAGGGGCTGCCAGTTGATTTCACCAGGAGGATGGACACAATTGTAATTGAGCGTTTACTATCTATTGCCTTCCAATAAATTTGATTTGGTTTGATTATTTGCTGGTGTTTTTTTAGTTACTTTTTATGTGTATTCTGCTGTGATACTTGTGGTTGTACTTTACTGGCTGTTAGTCTAACTCCGTGTCTTACTGAATCATGCAACACCTCTTCTTTGGTTGGATTTTGTATTGCTCATATTTTAGAAGCTTTACATATCAGAGGTGTTTTTCATTTGCCATTTGTAGTGCTACAAAGTAGTGCAGGTGATGTAGCTAGAGTGGTTTATTTAGTGATGATATATCCACAGTGGAGTTTATTTCCATTTATTCCACTCTGGATACATCACTGAAAAGTTATTTCATGGGGGTGAGTTTATGCAGAAATGTTTCCCTCAATATACTCTCACCTCTATTGTATAAATATATATGTATATATATATATATGTATATATATTCATAAAATGGGTAGGAAAAATAATTACTGCTGGTTGGTTGAAACACATCACATGACCGTGATCAGAGCACGACCGCACACCTGCACTTTCACCCCCTCCAAAACAATTTTGCCATTATATAAGATAGATAACCCACTCTAGGATGTGCAGTCAGGCTCTGATATAGGTATGCCTTGGGTGGTTGACACACTCAGCCTGTGGCCTCATGCGTAGCAACACACACCAAGGCGGTAGTGTATATCAGAGTGCCACTACTCACCTCATAGTGGGTTATCTATTACATATATATATATATATATATATATTAAAGGCAAAATCTCCATTTAATGCATCAGTTCAGGTTGTTCCACAGTGACAAAAGTGAGGAAATTAGGTGATAGGGTTGAAAGCCCCCCTTGGACCCCCAGCCCACCCCAAACAAGCATTGGGGTGTACATTGGGGTCATTGGCCTTAACTCTCACCCCATAACATGTGTAAAGAAGCAGAGGTGTAGGAGAATGGGGTGAGAGTTAGGACCGACGACCTCAACGCACACCCAGATGTTGGTTGGGGGTGGGCTGTGGGGATTCAAGGGGGGGTTTTCAATTCTAACACTGAATTTCCTTGCTTTTGCCACTGTGGAACAATACTAACTTATGCATTAAACAGAGTTTTATTCCTCTAATTTCCCTTCTTTTTGAGAATGAGGATGATAAATAGTGAATGGAATGCGGTGGCGGGATCGCGGGGCCCTTTCAGCCCCGTGCTCCCACCACGTGATGTCCTGTTACATAGTCACAGGAACTGCAAAGCAAACACAAGTGGCAATGGTTATGCACATGGTAAAGCAAATGTAAATGGTAAAGCAAACGTTAATAGAAACGCAAGCGTAAAGTGATGCCGAAGTGAACAGTGATGTAAACGGACACACAAGCGTGTATGAAAATGGAACTGGTAATGTGCACAGTGATGGCACCAGTACTGTAAATGCAAATGTTAAGTGTTACAGCAACAAGAACGCCAAATGTAACAGAAATGAAAACACGAACAGAATCGCGCATGTAAATGCAAACCGTAACGCGCATGGGCACGGTACCACAATTGTAAATGCAAATGGTAAAGTTAACATGAACAATAATGCCAAAGGAAAGAGAAACATAAATGCGAATGTAAACACATACATAAACGCAAACCATAAAGTGCACGGTCACGTTAACGCAATTGTAAATGCAAATGGTAATGGTAACAGCAACAATAACGCCAAAGGAAACATTAAAGCAAAAAGAAGCACAAGCACACATGGAAACGCAAATCGTAATGTGCACGGGCACAGTAACGCAATAGGAAATGCAAATAGTAACAGTAACAGCAACAAAGATGCAAAACGAAAGACAAGCGCAAACGCAAAGGAAAGGGCTGCCGTAAACGCTAATGCCAATGCACACAGTGACGCAAACCCAAATGCAAACACAAACAGTAGTGGAAACGTAAATGGTAACAGTAACACAAATGCAAGCACAAACCAGAATGAAAACCGTAAAGCACATGGTGACATACACGGGAACGGTAACACGAATGGGTACATAAACGCAAGTGGAAACAGTAACTGTAACATTAACAGAAGTGCATACCCTGTTTTTCCCCAACAGCTGCATAGAGAAACACAGTGTGTACAAAGAGTGTATGCATAATAATGGGTCTCAGAGACGAAAATGAGGTGTTGGAATACTAAATTGTTTATGTCTCAGAAATCGTACAACTTAGAAAACAAAATAAATCACATGATTCATGATAATCTTGGCTACGTTTTTGCTGAATGCGTACACATAGGCTATGCATTGTCATGATGAAAATTCTGTATCTCACACCGTTTTCGAGATACGAGCCTCAAAAGGCGCGGCATACGCCACCATGTTAGTCTATGGGAAAAAAGTCAACTTTTGAGTACCGTCACTTGCTATTTGTGCAATATTTTTTGACCAAACCACAAAAAGGCACATCTGTGAAATGTTGGCTGCCTTCCCTCCAAATTTGAGCCCAAAAGACCAAACCGTTCTTTTGCAGCAGGGTGGCAAAGAACTCCTGTCATTTTGGCCATAGTCTGGAAAAGTAGTGTTGTAATTTCGCAAAGTTTTCGCAAAATTTTGCGAAAATGTTCCAAGTGCAACACTACTTTGCCACACTTCTTTTTTCCAGAAACTTGAAAAACATAATTTTGGGGTGTTTAATCCCAAAACAAAGACATGGCTAGCATCCTGAGGGTTTGACTAAGTGAACACAAAAAGAATTGTGTTCCTGGAGGGTCCCAATTTTAAATGCCAAGCATTTTTCTGATCAGTAACTGAAAACAAAGTGGTGGATTGTGACTTTACCAGGGCCATTGCGATCCTAAAAGTGCATTTCGCGAAAGTGTTGAACGTTTTCTTACTTTTCCCATTGACTTATAAGGAAACTTGTTTTTGAATAACTTGTTCCGTTTATCAGCGTTTACGAGTCTAAAGGCACATCTAGTCACTGGCTGCATGTTTCCTGAAGTTTTTGGACCAGTCTCGCAAACCCTGCAACCTGTAGGTGAGAGCAAAGAATTCGCAAAAAAAGCTTAATTGCGCTTTTGGTTGTTGCTTAATAACTCCGCAGCCGTATATTTGACCAGTATGAATGTTGGCAGATACCAAGATCTACCATGCTCAACTATGCCTGCCAAATTTTAGGCAAATTCATTGAACTGTGGCAATGTTATTAAGGTGCACAATTTCACCCTTTAACCTTAAAAGTGCCACTCAACCCTAACTATAGTAGCAGTACCATGCTACCATTATATATATATATATATATTATGGTAGCACGGTAGTGCTACCATAGTTAGGGTTGAGGAGCCATTTCTATGTTAAACCCCAAAACTTTGCACCTTAATAACTTTGCAACTGTTTGATGGATTTGCCTGAAATTTGGGATTTATGATCAAGAACCATAGGCCTTGGGATCTGCCAAGTTTTGTACTGGTCGGATATACGGCTGCGGAATTATTAAGTGTGATCTGTGTGCACGTTTATGCTTTTCTGGAATTCTGTGGTCGCGCCTACAGGTCGTACGGTTTGCGTGACTGGCCCGAAATCTTCAGGGAACATGCAGCCAGGGTCCCCGATGTGCCTTTCAAAGATTTCATGAAAAAATATTAAACGGTTCAAAAGTTATTCAAAAAACAGTTTCCCATTATAAGTCAATGGGAAAAGTTAACAAAAAGTTCAACACTTTCGCAAATGCATTTTTACTTTCGCAAATGGGCCTGTTACTTTCGCAAATCAGCCATTTTGTTTTCAGTTGGTGATCAGAAAAATGGTTGGCATTTAAATTTGGGACCCTCTAGCAACCTAATTCTTTTTGTATTCACCTAGTCGGGCCCTGAGGATGCTTGCCATGTCTTTATTTTGTGGTAAAACACCCCAGAAATACATTTTTCAAATTTCTGGAAAAAGTACTTTCACAAATTACTTATGTCACGAAAGTGTCGTAAATTTTTGCAAAGCTGAAATTGATAGCAGTAGTTTTCTAGTTTGGGAAATGACAGCAATTCTTTGGCACTGCACTGCAAAAGAACCGTTGGGAGTTTTGAGCTGAAATGTGGAGAGAACGGAGCCGACATCTCACAGATGTGCCTTTCAGTGTTGTATTGAAAAAATATTACATGGCGGCAAAGTTACGACACTCCAAATTTGACGGGTTTTCCCATAGGATAACATTACGGCGCCCAACGCATAACAGAAATCCTTTGGATCCCTGCTGCAAAATAACGGTTTGGTCTTTTTTCCTGAAATTTGAAGGGAAGACAGCCAACAGCCCACAGATGTGCCTTTCAGTGGTTTGGTGAAAAAACATTACAGGGAGGCAAAGTTATGGCACTCTGAACTTTCCTTTTTTCCCATAGGATAACATTACAGCGTTCGCCGCGCCTTTCAGAGCCCGTATCTCGGAAACGGTGCGAGATACGGACTTTTTGTCGGAAAATTTCTTAGCCCTCGATCTAAATTAGCCAGGATAGTTGCAAATAATATGACTTTTAAATTTTTTTTCTACGTCGTACGGTTCCTGAGATATAATGTATTTAGTATTCCAAGATCTCATTTTCTGAGCCGATACTCATTATTTTGCATACATTATTTGTACTCATTGTCTTTCTCTATGCAGGTTTTGGTGAAAACCAGCCTGTGCGCTTACATTACTGTTACTGTTGCCCTTTCTGCTTGCGGTTCCGTACCCGTTTCACTTACCGTTGACGTCTGCGCCACCATGTGCGTTATCCTTTGCGTTTTCATTTGCGCTTGCGTTTCTGTTATTTTTTGCCATTTTCTGTCTACAGTACTGTTTATCTTTCTGTTTCACTTTACATCACCATGCCCATTGACATTTCTGTTTGCAGGCACCATGTTACTATGTGACAACAAATCACGTGGCAGACCATTCCCGTCTACGCCACCATGTGCGTTACCCTTTCTGTTCTCATTCGTGCTTGTGTTACCATGTGCGCCACTGTTAGCATTTCTGTTTGTGTTGCTGTCCCTGTTAGTATGCCACAAGACATCATGTGGCGGGAGCCACTGCTGCATTACATTCACTATTTCTTGTTATCATTCTCAAAAAGAAGGGAAATTAGAGGCAAAAAACTCAGTTTAATGCATTAGTTAGAGTTGTTCCACAGCGACAAAAGTGAGGAAATTCGCTGTTAGGGTTGAAAACCCTTGCACCCCACCCACCCCCAACCGGCATTGGGGTGTGCATTGGGATCATGAGTCCTAACTCTCACCCCATTCTCCTATACTTCTGCTGCTTTACACAGGTCATGGGGTGAGAGTTAGCTAATGATCCCAATGCACACCCCATGCCACCACTGCATGGCTATCCTTTTATGCTTATTTGCGCTATGCTTGTTACTTTTTTTGCCATTTGTATGTACCGCACTGTTTCTCTTTCTGTTTCACTTTGCGTCACCATGCCCATTGACATTTCCATTTACAGGCACCATGTTACTATGTGACTAGACATCACGTGGCACACCGTTCACTCCACCGCTGCGTACCTTTCCTGTTATCATTGCGCTTGTG